>JAVSCE010018167.1:0-22181 GCA_032199065.1 Smutsia gigantea | reverse complement strand
ATCTCACTATGCTGATGGACAGTGACTGTAATGGGGTTGGTGGAGGTGACCTGATGAAGGGTGTAGTGTGATCACCATAATATTGCACATTTAATTGTAGATTAATGATATCAAAATAAACTTTAAAAAAAGACAAAAAAATAAATAGTATTCCTGCCAAAAATTCTAACCTGAATCCAATCGTGAGGAAACACCTGACAAACCCAAATTGAGGGACATTCTACAAAACAACTGGCCTGTACTCTGCTTTATGGCATGATGGTAAAAGACAATGAAATGGTGAGTTGCTGATTTGGATTGAAGGAGATTGGAAACATGCAATGCATGATCTTGAATTGAATCCTGGATTAGGAAAAAGAACTATAAAGAAAAAACTTTAAAAATACAAAATATATATAACATGAAATATAATATATATATAACTATAAAGGTCATTACTGAAACAACTGTGAGAGTTGAATGTGGAGTGTGGACTAAATAACAACATTGTATCACTGTTAAATTTCCTGATCTTGATTGTTGCAGTGTGGTTATTTAGTAGAATGTCCTTGATTTTAAGAAGCTAGATTATTTCCTGTTTGTCAATATTTGGGCAAGGCTGTCAAAAATATCTTTACCTTATAACATTTACTTTCTTTTTGGATTGCTTCTGTAGGATAAATTCTTCATAGAATATGAGCACTTTTATGACAAAGGTTGGTAAAGGAGCAAGCTTGGTATGATCAACTTACTCTCATTTAAGAGTATTTAGTTAAAAATAATGTATGCATATGCACACAGAAAGAGAAAATAAGATAAGACAAAACATAGTGTGAATCTGAGTAAATAATATAGGAGAGGAAGACTTCCGGGAAGATGGCGGTATGAACAGGGCGGCAGAAATCTCCTCCCAACACTATATTTATCTACGAAAACACAGAAAATACATCTATTCCTAAAAGAGAGATGAGAATACACAGTAAAGCGCACAGCGTGCAGCTACACCCGAGAGGACTCGGCACCCCAAGAGGCGGGTATGATACGGAGCCACGACCCGGCAGGACCCAAGCCCTTCCCCACCCCAGCGCACCGGCGGGAGGAGAGGATGCAGAGCCGGGAGGGAGTGGAAGTACACCCTGCGAAGTAGCCAGCCCCGGTGATCTGCGTGGGGAGCGCTGACCCACATTGCGCAGTGCAGCGGAGATTGGAGAGACAGAGCGGCAGGATCTGAGCAGGGAACGCGCCAGGGTGCTTGCAGCCGGCTCCCGGGAAGGAAAAAAAAAAGCGCATGCTTTCTTCAGCGGTCTTAAAGAGACAGGAGCCCAGCGGAGGAGCTGGATCGCCCCAGCACACTCAGCCCAGCAGGCTGGGAGTCCTGGGGAGTTTCAGACGCCTTAGCTGGCGACTGAGGAAGCGTAGCCATACTTACACTTCTCACTGAGATCAACAGCCTCCTATTCGTTCCCACCCTGCCAGAGCGATAAAGGGCCCTGCGGAGCGGCACAGTCACAGCTGTGGAATAGTGGGGCAATAGCGCCACCTAGAGCATTCCCACAGAATCTACGTCCGGTGGGCATTTTTTTTGTTTTTTTTTTGTTTTGTTTTTTTGTTTTTGTTTTTGTTTTTTCTTTTCTTTCTTTTTTTCTTTCTTTCTTTTTTCTTTTTTTCTCTTTTTTTCTCTCTTTTTTTTTCTTCTCTTTTTAAAGTCTTAAAGAGCCCAGCTGACATATGTGGCAACTATCAGTGACCAAATTATACAGCCATGAAAAGACAGCGGAATATGGTTCAGACCAAAATCAACCAGACAACCCCAGAGAGGGAGTCTGAAGGGATGGAAATGCACAGCCTCCCTGAAAAAGAAATCAGAATAAAAGTCATAACCAGGCTGATGGACCTACAGAGAAATGTGCAAGAGCTGAGGGAGGAAGTGAGGGAACTGAGGAAAGACAATACAGAAATCAGACAAGTGATCGACAGGCTTAACAGCAGAATGGATGAGATGCGAGAGACTGTTAATGGAATAGAAAACAGAGAACAGGAGTACAGAGCAGCTGAGGCAGAGAGAGATAAAAGGATTTCTAGGAATGAAAGAATATTAAGAGAAATGTGTGACCAATCCAAACGGAACAATATTCGCATTATAGGAGTACCAGAGGAAGAAGAGAGAGAAAAAGGGATAGAAAGTGTCTTTGAAGAAATAATTGCTGAAAACTTTCCCTCGCTGGGGAAGGAAGTAGTCTCGCAGTCCACTGAAGCTCATAGATCTCCCAACACAAGGGACCCAAGGAAGACAACACCAAGACACATAATAATTAAGATGGCAAAGATCAAAGATAAAGACAGGGTATTAAAGGCAGCTAGAGAGAGAAAAAGATCACCTACAAAGGAAAACCCATCAGACTATCATCAGACTTCTCAACAGAAACCTTACAGGCAAGAAGAGAATGGCATGATATCTTTAACGTTATGAAATAGAAGGGCCTCGAACCAAGAATATTGTATCCAGCACGATTATCATTTAAATATGACGGAGGGATCAAACAATTTCCAGACAAACGAAAGTTGAGAGAGTTTGCCTCTCATAAACCACCACTACAGGATATCTTAAATGGACTGCTCTAGATGGAAGCACACCTAAGGCTAAAAAGATGTCACCAGAGAAAAAAAATCATAGCAAAGAAAGCAGACCATGCAAATACTAACTAAAGGCAAAGAATAAAACACCTATTATAGAAAGAATGGAGGAGGAGGAATAAGAAGGGAGAGAAATAAAGAAACATCAGACTGTGTTTACAATAACTTAACAAGAAAATTAAGTTAGATTGTTAGATAGTAAAGAAGCAACCCTTGAACCCTTGGTAACCACGAATCTAAAGCCAGCAATGGCAATAAGTACATACCTATCAATAATCACCCTAAATGTAAATGGACTGAATGCACCAATCAAAAGAGACAGAGTAACAGAATGGATAAAAAAGCAAGACCCATCTATATGCTGCCTACAAGAAACTCACCTCAAATCCAAAGATATACACAGACTAAAAGTGAAGGGATGGAAAAAGATATTTCATGCAAACAACAAAGAGAAAAAAGCAGGTGTTGCAGTACTTGTATCAGACAAAATAGACTTCAAAACGAAGAAAGTAGCAAAAGATAAAGAAGGACATTACGTAATGATAAAGGGGTCAGTCCAACAAGAAGATATAACCATTATAAATATATATGCACCCAACACAGGAGCGCCAGCATATGTGAGACAAATACTAACAGAATTAAAGGAGGAAATAGACAGCAACGCATTCATCTTAGGAGACTTCAACACACCACTCACTCCAGAGGACAGATCAACCAGACAGAAAATAAGTAAAGACACAGAGGCACTGAACAACACACTAGAACAGATGGACCTAACAGACATCTACAGAACTCTACACCCAAAAGCAACAGGATACACATTCTTCTCAAGTGCACATGGAACATTTTCCAGAATAGACCACATACTAGGCCACAAAAAGAACCTCAGTAATTTCAAAAATATTGAAATCCTACCAACCAACTTCTCAGATCACCAAGGTATAAAACTAGAAATAAATTTTAGAAAGAAATCAAAAAGGCTCACAAATACATGGAGACTTAACAACACTCTCCTAATTAATCAATGGGTTAACGACCAAATCAAAACAGAAATCAAAGAATATATGGAGACTAATGACAACAACAACACAAAGCCACAACTTCTGTGGGACGCAGCAAAGGCAGTTCTAAGAGGAAAGTATATTGCAATCCAGGCCTATTTAAAGAAAGAAGAACATTCCCAAATGAATAGTCTAAAGACACAATTACTGAAATTGGAAAAAGAAGAACAAATGAGGCCCAAAGTCACCAGAAGGAGGGACATAACAAAGATTAGAGAAGAAATAAATAAAATTGAGAAGAATAAAACAATAGAAAAAAACCAATAAAACCAAGAGCTGGTTCTTTGAAAAAATAAACAAAATAGATAAACCCCTAGCCAGACTCATTAAGAGAAAAAGAGAATCTACACACATAAACACAATCAGAAATGAGAAAGGAAAAATCACGACAGACCCAACAGAAATACAAAGAATCATAAGAGAATATTATGAGAATCTATGTGCTAACAAGCTGGAAAACATAGAAGAAATGGACAACTTCTTAGAAAAATACAACCTTCCAAGACTGACCAAGCAAGAAACAGAAAAACTAAACAGACCAATCACCAGCGACGAAATCGAATTGGTAATCAAAAAACTACCCAAGAACAAAACCCCTGGGCCTGATGGATTCACCTCTGAATTCTACCAGACATATAGAGAAGAAATAACACCGATTCTCCTTAAAGTATTCCAAAAAATAGAAGAGGAGGGAATACTTCCAAACTCATTCTATGAAGCCAGCATCACTCTAATACCAAAACCTGGCAAAGACCTCACCAAAAAAGAAAATTACAGACCAATATCCCTCATGAGCATGGATGCAAAAATACTCAACAAAATATTAGCAAACCGAATTCAAAAATAAATCAAGAGGATCATACACCATGATCAAGTGGGATTCATCCCAGGGATGCAAAGATGGTACGACATTCGAAAATCCATCAACATCATCCAACACATCAACAAAAAGAAGAACAAAAACCACATGATCATCTCCATAGATGCTGAAAAAGCATTTGACAAAATTCAGCATCCATTCCTGATTAAAACTCTCAACAAAATGGGTATAGACGGCAAGTACCTCAACATCATAAAGGCTATATATGACAAACCCACAGCTAATATCATACTTAACGGCGAGACGCTGAAAGCTTTTCATCTAAGATCGGGAACAAGACAGGGATGCCCACTTTCTCCACTGTTATTCAACATAGTACTGGAGGTACTAGCCACAGCAATCAGACAAAACAAAGACATTCAAGGCATCCAGATTGGTAAAGAAGAAGTCAAATTCTCACTATTTGCAGATGACATGACACTGTACATAAAAAACCCTAAAGATTCCATTCCAAAACTACTAGAACTAATATCTGAATTCAGCAAATTTGCAGGATACAAAATTAACACACAGAAATCTGTTGCTTTCCTATACACTAATGATGAACTAACAGAAAGAGAAATCAGAAAAACAATTCCATTCACAATTGCATCAAAAAGAATAAAATACCTAGGAATAAACCTAACGAAGGAAGTGAAAGACCTCTACTCTGAAAACTACAAGACACTCCTAAGAGAAATTAAAGAGGACACTAACAAATGGAAATGCATCCCATGTTCTTGGCTAGGAAGAATAAATATTGTCAAAATGGCTATACTACCTAAAGCAATCTACAGATTCAATGCAATCCCTATCAAACTACCAACAGCTTTCTTCAATGAACTGGAACAAATAATTCTAAAATTCATATGGAACCACAAAAGACCCCGAATAGCCAAAGCAATCCTGAGAAGGAGGAATAAAACAGGGGGAATTACACTCCCTGACTTCAAGCTCTACTACAAAGCCACAGTAATCAAGACAATTTGGTATTGACACAAAAACAGACCCACAGACCAGTGGAACAGAATAGAAAATCCAAACATTAACCCAAACATATACAGTCAATTAATATTTGATAAAGGAGCCTTGGATATACAATGGGGAGATGACAGCCTCTTCAGCAGCTGGTGTTGGAAAAACTGGACAGCTTCATGTAAGAGAATGAAACTGGACTACTGTCTAACCCCATACACAAAGGTAAACTCAAGGTGGATCAAAGACTTGAATGTAAGTCATGAAACCATAAATCTCTTAGAAAAAAACATAGGCAAAAATCTCTTGGACATAAACCTGAGCAACGTCTTCATGAACATATCTCCCCGGGCAAGGGAAACAAAAGGAAAAATGAACAAGTGGGACTATATCAAGCTGCAAAGCTTTTGTACAGCAAAGGACACCATCAGTAGAACAAAAAGACATCCTACAGTATGGGAGAGTATATTCATAAAAAACGTATCTGATAAAGGGTTGACATCCAAAATATTTAAAGAACTCATGCACCTTAACAAACAGAAAGCAAATAATCCAATTAAGAAATGGGCAGAGGACATGAATAGACACTTCTCCAAAGAAGAAATTCAGATGGCCAACAGGCACATGAAAAGATGCTCTACATCGCTAATCATCAGAGAAATGCAGATTAAAACCACAATGAGATATCACCTCACACCAGTGAGGACGGCCAACATCCAAAACACAAACAACAACAAATGTTGGCGAGGATGTGGAGAAAAGGGAACCCTCCTACACTGCTGGTGGGACTGCAAATTAGTTCAACCATTGTGGAAAGCAGTATGGAGGTTCCTCAAAAAACTCAAAATAGAAATACCATTTGACCCAGGAATTCCACTCCTAGGAATTTACCCTAAGAATGCAGCAGCCCAATTTGAAAAGGACAGATGCACCCCTATGTTTATTGCAGCACTATTTACAATAGCCAAGAAATGGAAGCTACCTAAGTGTCCATCAGTAGATGAATGGATAAAGAAGATGTGGTACATATACACAATGGAATATTATTCAGCCATAAGAAGAAAACAAATCCTACCATTTGCAACAACATGGATGGAGCTAGAGGGTATTATGCTCAGTGAAATAAGCCAAGCGAAAAGACAAGTATCAAATGATTTCACTCATATGTGGAGTATAAGAACAAAGAAAAAAAAAACTGAAGGAACAAAACAGCAGCAGACTCACAGAACCCAAGAACGGACTAATAGTTACCAAAGGGAAAGGGACTGGGGAAAATGGGCGGGAAGGGAGGGATAAGAGGGAAAAAGGGGCATTACGATTAGCAAATGTAATGTTGGGGGGGCACGGGGAGGGCAGTACAGCTCAGAGAAGACAAGTAGTGATTCTATAGCATCTCACTACGCTGATGGGCAGTGACTGTAATGGGGTTGGTGGGGGGGACCTGATGAAGGGGTAGTTTAATAATCGTAATATTGCACATGTAATTGTAAATTAATGATAATAAAATAAATTATATTAAAAAAAAGAATATAGGATAGATGCTTACAGTGTTCTTGGAATTTGAAATTATATCAAAGTAAAAAGTTAGCAAATAAAAAGTTACCCCCCAAAATTGCACCTTCTCAGTGTGTGCAACTTTTGAGAGCTGACCATATGAAGGGCTTCTTTTTATGCTCAAATATTAACCCTGCTCCAGGATGCAAGGTAATTACAAGACCAAAAAAAGGTCAAGTCCCAAATAACTGAACAAATCCTTTAGTGCCTGAGAGCACATGGTTTGCAAAATCACAATGTCTCCACTTTTTGTCATCAAAAATCGCAAGTACTTTAATTGCACAAAGCAAATGGATAGTGTTTCAAATGCAGAATAATAAACGTTAAGACCAGGTAAGAAACCACAGCCAGGCTGGGGTTGATTGGTCTCTGGAGCAGGGGTTGTCTGATGGCTAAGTCCTGCGGTGGGTGTTATGCATACAGAGAGGTCAGGCCCCAAGGGGAGAGAGGGAGGGGAAGTACAAGTAAGACAGCAGGCAGGAGCGTTCTCCTGAATAAAAGGGGGGCGTGCCAGGAGGCCACAGCCCCTCTCACTTGGGCCAGCAGCATCAGCCCTTTGCAGCCACCTCATTAACACATCATTAAGAGGAGTCCATTCTACGTAAGTGAGTGTTTCCCAGAAAAATGGATTATTTCTGTCTTCTTAAAATTCATAAATGCTGCCCAGAAAGCCCCAGGTTTCCTGTAATGTCTATGAAAAATTCCAGATATTCAAGCAACAATGTCCAGTCCCCACTATTTCCACTGAGAGGAAGAAAATTGTAACACTAAATTATGCTGGTTCTTTCTTAGATGATGTACTTAGCAGAGAGAAAGTGTAATACTGGATTGAATCTGTAATCTTTCAGGATTATGATCAAAACCTGATAGCCTCTTTAAAAATTATGTCTCTTTCTCTTAAAACTAAAATGTGGAAAACCATTTCAACTGTTAGAGTTTGGAGTGGTTTTTTTTCTTTTTAAAATATTACAACTAAAAAAGTTTAATAGGGGATGTGAGCTGAGGTTGGCTTTGATTCCTGAACTGTTGTTTCTCTAGGGCCATAAAGCTACTTTTGTTTCAGAGTATATTTCATCAGAAGGAAGGAAATTGATATTTATTGGCTACCTGCTATGTGCTGGGGATTGCACTATTTCATTTAATCCAGAGTTTTGCTCATTCCAAACTCAGAGGAAAAATAAAACACTGAAGGATTTCTTCTTATTAGAAAGGAATAATGTCAGTACCATTTTATTTTGTAAATACAAATTCTGGACCTATGCATTCAAATAGGTTTTCCTGCATATTCAGTGACATCTAAGTATTCATGTTCCTTTTTCTTATTTTTGTCTATAAGAATTTCTTACTGCACTTATTTTTCCTTCATTTATTTCCCAGTGACTTCTTCTCTTTATAGACTAGAATGCTTGCAATATTATATTAATGAGATAGATTGTGTCTTATTTTCTCTTTTTCACTTAAAGATAATTTGGCAAAATGATGGAGAAAAAACATCTAAAATCTCACCAGCCTACAACAATAATGCTTTACAATTCTGTGTATTCCCTTCCAGTCCTCATTCATATTTGTATGTTTTTTTTGCATCATTAATCTACAATTACATGTGCAACATTATGGTTACTAGACTCCCCACATCATCAAGTCCCCCCCCCACATACCCCATTACAGTCACTGTCCATCAGCGTAGTGAGATGCTATAGGATCACTACTTGCCTTCTCTGAGTTGTACAGCCCTCCCCATGCCCCCCCCCCACATTATGTCTGCTAATCGTAATGCCCCTTTTTCCCCCTTGTCCCTCCCTTCCCAGCCATCCTCCCCAGTCCCTTTCCCTTTGGTTAGGCCATTCTTGGGTTCTGTGAGTCTGCTGCTGTTTTGTTCCTTCAGTTTTTTTTTTGTTGTTGTTCTTATACTCCACATATGAGTGAAATCACTTGATACTTGTCTTTTTCGGCTTGGCTTATTTCACTGAGCATAATACCCTCTAGCTCCATCCATGTTGTTGCAAATGGTAGGATTTGTTTTCTTCTTATGGCTGAATAATATTCCATTGTGTATATGTACCACATATTCTTTATCCATTCATCTACTGATGGACACTTAGGTTGCTTCCATTTCTTGGCTATTGTAAATAGTGCTGCAATAAACATAGGGGTGCATCTGTCTTTTTCAAACTGGGCTGCTGCATTCTTAGGGTAAATTCCTAGGAGTGGAATTCCTGGGTCAAATGGTATTTCTATTTTGAGTTTTTTGAGGAACCTCCATACTGCTTTCCACAATGGTTGAACTAATTTGTATTCCCACCAGCAGTGTAGGAGGGTTCCCCTTTCTCCACATCCTCGCCAACATTTGTCGTTGTTTGTGTTTTGGATGTTTGCCATCCTCACTGGTGTGAGGTGATATCTCACTGTGGTTTTACTTTGCATTTCTCTGATGATTAGTGATGTGGAGCATCTTTTCATGTGCCTGTTGGCCCATATTTGTATGTTTTTATACAGTTGCAATAAAAGCGTTTGTACAAAGGAGGCCTTTTACTCACCTTCTATATCTTACCATACAGGCATCTGTTTTCAATACTAGAATTATCAGTGCCAGATAATATTCAATAAAGTGGCTATGTCATAATTTCTTTAAGCATGACTCTACCATTAAACAGCTAGATTATTTCCTGTTTGTCAATATTAGGCCAATGCTGTCAAAAATATCTTTACCTGTATAGCATTAACTTTCTTTTTGGATTACTTCTGTAGGATAAATTCTTCATAGAATATGAGCACTTTTATGACAATTAACCTCTCTTGTCAAATTGCTTTCTAAAAATACTCTAGCCAAATGACAACGCTTAAATGTCACGTGTGTTCCAGAGCTACCCTATTCTCCTCAGCACTCTTTCACTACTTGGTTACTTCAGTCCTAGTGCTTTTGGCTCATTTGGGAAATAAAGCACAATATCATCCAGTATCCTATGGTACCTTATTTAAAAAAATTTTTTAAAGACTTTAATTCTTTGAGAGCAATTGTAGGGTCACAGCAAAATGAAGAGGAAAATTTTCCATCTACCCTCTGCCCTTGCTCCTATACAGCCTCCCCGATTATCAACAGCGCAGTCCAGAGTGGTATATTTGTTACAATTGATGCGCCTACATTGAAACATCATAATCACCCAGAGTCCGTAATTTACATTAGGGGTCACACTTGGTGTTGTACATTTTAGGGGTCTGGACAAATATATGATGACATGAGTTCACCATTATAGTATCTTACAGAGTAGTTATACTGTCCTAAAAATCCTCTCTACTCTGTCTATTTATCCTTCCTTCTCCTCAATGCCTGGCAACTAGCATTTTACTGCCTTCATAATTTTGCCTTTTCTTGAGTGTCATATAGTTGGAAGCAAGCAAATAGCCTTTTAGACAGGCTTGTTTCACTTAGTAATATGCATTCGAAATTCCTCCATGTCTTCTCATGGCTTGATAGCTCATTTCTTTTTGGTTCTGAAAAATATTTTAGTGCTTGGATGCACCATAGTTTATCCACTCACCTACTAAAAGACATCTTGGTTGCTTCCAAGTTTTGGCAATTGTGAATGAAGCAATAGTAAACATCTGTGTGCAGGTTTTTGTGTGTCTATTTTATTTGATTTTTATTTGCATATCTTCAACTGCAATCAAAGTTGAACTTTTCCTCTTACGGGTATTTACCAGAGTCGTGAATTTTTGTGTGAATTTTCTTTTTCTGAATTTTCTATTGATATCTGCATGTTTTGTGTCTTGGCCAATTTCTACTTGTTTTGTTTTAAAACTAACGTCCTTGAAAATTATTACCTGAAACATTCTCTTTGGTATGTGGCTTGCTGTTTAATTTTGTCAAAATGGTGCTCATGATGTTTATGTGGTTGAATCTATCTTCTAGGCTTTTTTCTAAGCTTTAAAGTTTTTAAGTTATCGCTTTTCCAGAAAGTTGAAAAAAAATTCAACTACATGTTAATATATTTATAATTTATTTTGGTGAATTTTGTGAAATATGCCACTAAGTTATTCTTTTTCTAAATTACCAACCACTTATCTGATTTGCAATATTTTAGATGCCTCATTTATGTTATCTGTAATCAGATCTACTTCTGAACTTTATTTCATTGGCCAGTATCTGATCTTCCTCTTCTGACATACTTCATATTATTGTTGCTTATAAATAGGTATTTCGATAGTGTCTATAATAGGGTCTTTATTAGCTTGGGCTGTGTTATGTGTCCTTTCATATACAACAATAATAATAGCATTATACACAGCGGTAATAGTATAACTCTGTTTGGGTTTCTGGACCCAATTCCAAGGTGTGCATATGTGTGGGGTGGGGTCTTCCCATACATAACACTAAGCAATTCTCAAACACCAGCAGGGTGTCCTAGAACTCAACTCAATTCTGATGCTCTCTGCCCCGAGACAGCACCAGATCCCCCATGTTAAGGGCTCCATCCTACATGACTGGCCTTCACCCCCCACACCAGATGCCCATCCCAAGCCCCAGGCTGTTACCTGTGCTTCTGACCTACAGGCTGCAGATTGGAGGTTCCCATGACCTCCCCCTTAGGTTTGATTAATTTGCTGGAGTGCCTCACAGAACTCAGGAAAACACTTAGGTTTACCAGTTTAATAAAGGATACAGGTTAACAGCCAGATGAAGAGATACATAGGGCAAGGTCCCAAACAAAGGAGCTTCTATCCTGTGGAGCTTGGGGCCTGGCTTGGTGGCACGTGGAGGTGTTCTGGTTCTCCAAGCATGGAAGCTCTCTCCAACAGAGAAGCAGGATCCAAGAGAGCAGAGAGTGGTAAGCTCTTCTCAGGGGTTTTTGTGAGGGCTTCATTGCATGGTCATGATTGACTAAATTTATTGGCCGTTGGCTGATCCAGCCTCCAGCCCCCACCCTTGGGTGGGGGCCCAAAAGTCTCTCATTGACATGACATACACCTCTTTCACCTTTAAGACCCTGCAGTGTTTTCAGGAACTGTGGATGAAGACCAAATATATTAAGACTCATCATATTTCAGACTGTTATGACCAAATACCCAGACTGGGTGGCATTTATTTCTCATAGTTCTTGAGGCTATAAGTCGAAGATCAAAATGCTGTCCAACTCATTTCCCAGGGAGGGTTCACTTTGTGACTTGCAGATGATGCTATCTTGCTGTGTCCTCACATAGTGAAGAGAGAGAGTGAATCCTCTGGTGTCTGGTCTTGAAAGGATACTAATGCTATCAGACCAAGGCCCCACCCTTATGACCTCATTTAACCTTTACTTCCTTACTCTAAATACAGTCATATTGGGGATTGGGACAGCAACATATGAATTTGTAGGGTGCACAATTCATTCATAGTAGGGTCATATTTCCCAATAAGCATCCAGTACAATTATGTTCCTGACCCTATAATTCCAGGTCCCTAGAGATCACAACATCCAGCCACAACCCCCAGCAGCTGCTTCTGATCATCCTAGATCCTTATCCTTAGCCCCCACATTGCTGCTCTAGATTCCTGGCACAGCAGCCCTGCATGGTTTTAGTTCTCTAATCCATTCTTCTTTAGAGACCCTGTGGCCACAGGTGAAAATCTTCACTGAATCATCATCAGGCCAGCCCCAGCTTTCTATATATCTAGACTTTCTTCTCAAAGGATGGGACTTATAATGGCTTCATAATTCACTAATGACAGGGCTCTATGACACCTTTATCTCTACTGTGGTTTAGGTCAATGAAACAGGCCCATATGTTAGACTTCTTAAATAAGAACCTTAGGGTAAGACTTCCCATGTGCAGAGGGTTGCTAAAATCAACACTATTTGCATACAATATTCTTTTGTCATGTGTCTCCAAGACTGTTTTCTTACTCTAGATGCTCTTCCACATCCTTTTTGAGGAGGCTGGTGTTCTTCTCACTGTTTGGCTTCCATCTAGTTGGGCAGGCATGGATGGCCTGCTAACCGAGCATGTCATTATGGTAACAAAGACCCTTTCCTTATGTTTTACACTCTTCCTCAAAGCCCTGGAGAAAAGCTGGAGCCAATTTTGGAGCAAAAGACTTTCTTCAAAACTCATTCATTCTCAGAAAACATAACTTGGTCTCTTATTTTTCATTATAAGGAATAGCCTAAAATAACAGATGAGACTATGGGTATTTAGCCAGAGACTGTCTTATTTTTCTCTCTATCTCTAGTACTTAATGTAGTACCTGGCACATAGTACGTGCTCAACAAATATTTATGGAAAGCAAGAAAGAAGAGGTGAATTTAAACCTGGGAGCTGAGATCAGCTTTTCATTTTATATATTGGGGTCATTTGTTGGTTTCATGAATGTGTGACACTTCAACTTAGATACACCAAGATGCTACTAACAGGGACAAAATTCTGAGTCTTAGGGTAATTCCTCCAGTGGTTTGGCCAGAAGCATGCTTCGCAGCAGAATGGTCTACTGAGGCATCTGCCTAAAATTTAGAAGACTGGAGGACACTTTTATTCATTCTTCCATTCTATTTAATGTAGTTCCAAAGACAAGAAGAAACAAGACAGGAAACAAAGGTTGTGAGTGTTTAAAGAAAGGTGGCATTGAAACTGATATTAGGCCTGCATTTTTAAAGGTGGAATGAAATCATGAAAACAATGTGATTGATGATAAGAAATTTACTTGTCTCCTGTGCTCATCCAAAATGGGATCTTAAAAAAAGTTATAGGATTACTATTCCCACCACTTATCTTTGAAAACAGACTCACATCATTCAGACACATCACAGAAATTGCAATTCAAGGAGTGGGAATTCAGAAATGAATTTGATGTCAATTCACATCAAGTTCCTACTGTGCGAACTTTCTATTTTAGTCTCTTCTATCTGGAACAGCCTTCCTGCACCTTGCTACCTTATTGCTTCTCAGTTTAAAGTTAACTTTTTGCTCTGTGGCTGCACTTTGTAATTTCTCTTGTCCTTTATTGTTATTTACCATTTTAAATTTGTGTGGCTTGAGGGAGAGTCATATTTGAAAGGGGTTAACAGCAAAGTTTTATGGTCAAAGCAACACACTCTTGGTAGCAAAGCAACCTGTCCCACCTATCCAACAGATTGGAGAACATTCTCAGCATTCTGTTCATAACTCCTAGGAATGTGGTTGTAAGGACTTGGCAGGACCCTTATTCATGAGGATAGAGAGCTCTGAGAATGGAGAGATATAAACGGAAATTCCTTGGTATGGAGCATGCACCCAGTGGATGTGAAGGTGCCGTAGTTTATTCCTGAGGATTCCAGGGTACCAGAACAGAGGGCGTGCGCTAGCACTGTGCTTCTCCCACTTTAATGTGCACACTAATCACCTGGAGATCTTGCTAAACAGAGATTCCAATTCAGTATATCTGGAGTGAAGCCTGGAATTCTGCATCTCTAACGTGCTCCCAGGTGATGCTCATATTGATGATCTGTGAGTGACACTCTGAGGAGAAGAGTCTTAGCAAATATAATAGCTAATGAAGGATATTTTATGATTTATTTATTTATGTCCTCTTTGTTCCAAGGAAAAAAATGTTGCCATTTATGAAGTTATAGGCAATAAAACAAGATTAAAAAATAAAATAAAGGAGGAAATTGAGGTTAAGGGGGGGAAAGTAGGAAAAGAAAAAGCCTAAGTCTGGGAGGATCAGTTGACAGGAAATGCAAATCATTGTGCCCTGAAAAATTGCTAAGGAAGGAAGGCATTTCTGTGCTTTTTAATAACCAGAAAAAAATGAGAAACTTCATGTTGCAAGTCTTCAAGATAAAACCTCCCCAGTGCTCAGCAGAAGCAAGTGGCACCAGGGGCCCTGTTTCTTGCAGGCAACCATGCAGAAGGACCTGGGTAAAGCAGTGAGCAGCATTCCTTAATGTGTTCTAAGAAGAAATAGAATTATAAACTCTTAGTTTTAATACTTTTAATAATGTGTGCTTCTATGTACTCCAATGGCATAGTGCCAACGCATAAATTTATGACTCTGATGTTCTGGCTTGTTTCAAGGATAAGATTTAGGATCTCGAGGATGGAAGGACTGCATATCCTCCAGTATGGATTATTTATATAGAGATAAATCATATATAGGTATCCAGCCGAGGAAAAATCTGTGTAACAGGATGCGTAGGAGGATATGGAGTGATTTTGTTCATAGTTGAGGACAAGTCCTCCACTAGACACAGTGCCCCCCACCAAGATTTGCTAAGATGTAGATTAACTGGCCCTTCAATTATCTACCCTATCACCAATCTCCAGAATGCATATGAGAAGGCTCGTTAGTCCCTAGTGTGATCTTCAAAGGGAATTTACAGAAAAGAAGAGAAGTGTGGCATTTCCCCCCTCCTATGCGGAAGGATAGGGGTTTTCTCCCACCCAAAGTTAGTCTCAAGAGAAGCACTTGGTGAAGGACTGCTTCCTAAAAGGGGAGCCACACTCTTACAAACATGCCTAATGCTCTTTCTCAAGTGTTTAAGGCAATGACATGCTAGTAAATGCTTAAAAACCTGCTCTCCAGAAAAGTGGGTGAGGTGGGGGAAGCCTTGATTTGTAACAATTGTTGTTATCTGTGGTATAAATTCCCATCATGGCCAATTTCAGACTACACACGTGAAATCACTGATGTGAAGTTGTGAAGAGATGTGTACAATTAGCTGTCAGCTCCAGAACACCACTCCTAGGTAAACCCTCTCTTGTTACAACAATGGCTCCTAAATCCATGCCTATTTGTACACTCCTTCTGCATTAACTCTGGACTGGATCATGTGACTTGCTTTCAGTCATGGGAAATCGGCAAGCATGACACAACCAGATGCTAATAAAGTGCTTGTGCATGGGGGCTCTCCCTCTTGGAATTGTTCATCATATAAAGAAGCCTGGGATAGCCTGCTAGAGGATGAGAGATCATTTGGAGATATTTAGCCCAACTAACCCCCAACACCAACTGTCAGACATGTGAGTGAGGTCACCTTAGACCATCCAGCCTCGGTCAAGCCACCAGATGACTGCAGCTCTGTGTGTTACAACAGGCCAGATCAACAGAAGAACCACCCATCAGAGTCCATCACAAATTGCTGACCCACAGGATTTTGAACAAATAAACTGGTTCTTGTTTTAATCTTCTAAGTTTTGGAGTGTTTTAACCTACTAAGTTTGTACATAACAATAGATAACTGATACACCCACTTGTGTCCCCTTGAGTTTGGAATGCACATGAGTATTGATCCTGATGGTATGGCATGGTGTGGAGAGAAAGGCCAGTACTGGGTCAAGTCCCACTGCCACCTTTTGGTAAGCAAGGTCAAGTCCTTGCCATGAAGGGGATCCTTGGAAGGACCCCGCCAAAAAAAGCTATGTGCTGGGTGAAAGGACCCCACAAGAATAGAGATTGTGGGCAGCTCCTTGGAAGCAGGAGATGAGGTGGTATTATAAGAGAGGTGTGCTTTATTATCCACATTTGAAGGAGGTATAGTGAGATAGCTTCCACCAGTGTACTTCATGAACAACTTAGGGTTTGGATGCCTGCCAAGATAAGAAGGTATTCAACAGTCAAGGGAAGCATGACCACTACCAACTCCAAGCTCTCTTTTCTCCATTTCTTCCTTAGAGGAGCCACTGATGAGAGCAGAGTAAAGTAGAATAAAGATATTTCCTATTTCTACTGTACCAAATCCTGGCAATTCTATAACTTACAAAACTTAGATTTGCATTTAAAGAACTTTTAAATAATATTTTATGCATAATAAATGGCTTATGAATACCCAGTAATATCAAATAATACTATCATACCCATTCACCCATTCATTCAATAATTATGGGTTCAGGGTTACTTTCTGCCAGATAAGTTGTAGGACCTAAGAATTCAATAATGAACAATATACAGTTCTTAACTTCATAGCTTACATTCTAGTGTTGGGGACAGATAAATATGTAACCAAGTATCAGTGGGAAGTACTCAGACGAAAACAAACATACAAACATTTATTTTCTGATACCCCTCCAGTGAGAGTGTCACCTCATTATTATTGGATGGAGGTGAGAGTTCAGGTTCTCCATTCAGATTTCATTTACCCCTGGGTGGCTGGGTGGAAGGGGTTCCTTGTTACTCCTTGGCAGGGGTTGGGAGACAAGACTGCACATTACAAGGCAGCAGGGGAGCAATGGAGGGCTGAGATACTACCCTTCATCAGGTCCTAACACTTCCCAAGCAACCAGTGAACTTTTCAACATGTAGTTACTTGAGATAACTTCAATAATCAACAGCAGAACAGTGGATAATCAGTTGTAACATAGTTATACAATGGAATGCACCAATGACCACAAATGAATGATAGCTACATGCACCGCTATGGTTGAATTTCTTTTTTTTAATTTTTATTAAAGTATCACTGATATATGATCTTATGAAGGTTTCACATGAACAACATTGTGGTTTCAACATTCATCCATATTATCAAGTCTTTACCCCCCCATTGTAGTTACTGTCTAGGCGTAGTAAGATTCTGTAGAGTCATTACTTGTCTTCTCCATGCTGTACTGCCTTCCCTGTGACCTACCTATACTGTGATTGGGAATTATAGTGCCCCTTAATCCCCTTCTCCCTTCCCACCCACCCTCTCCTACCCCTCCCCTTTGGTAATCACTAGTCCCTTCTTGGAGTCTGTGAGCCTGCTGCTATTTTCCTTCAGTTTTGCTTTGTTGTTACACTCCACAAATGAGTGAAGTCAGCTGGTACTTGTTTTTCTCCACCTGGCTTATTTCCCTGAGCATAACACCCTCTAGCTCCATTCATGTTGTTGTAAATGTTAGGATTTCCTTTCTTTTTATGGCTGAATAATATTCCATTGTCTATATGTGCAACATTTTCTTTATCCATTCATGTACTGATGGACACTTAGGTTGCTTCCATTTCTTGGCTACTGTGAAAAGTGCAGCGATAAACATAAGGGTGCATATGTCTTTTTGAATCTGTGATCTTGTTTTCTTCAGGTAAATTCCTAGGAGTGGAATTACTGGGTCAAATGGTATTTCTATTTTTAGTTTTTTGAGGACCCTCCATTTTGGTTTCCTCAATGGTTGCACCAATTTACATTCCTACCAACAGTGTAGGGGGGGTTCCCACTATGGTTGAATTTCAAGAACATAATGTAATAAAAAGAAAGTCACAGAAAAAAGCATGCACAATATTTCTAATCACATAAGCTTGAAAACAGGCAAAATTTAAATCATATTTAGGCATACATGAATGGATAGAAATGAAAAAGTATAAAGAAAAATAAGGAAATGATCAACAAAATTGAAGACAATTGTCAATTCTGGAAGAAGGAATGAGGTGTAATGGGTGAGGCATACAGAAGCTTTAAAAAGTATCAGTAATATTCTAGTTCAGCAGTTCTCAAACTTTGATCTGCCTCAGAATCAGGTGAGGAACTTGATAAAAAATGAAAAAGCCTGAGTCCATCCTACTTAGAGGAGCTTAGACCTCTGTGTTCTCTATTAGCTCTCCAGTTGATTCTGACAAACACCAAGGTTTCAGAACCAAGTTCTAGCTTTTAAGCCAAGTACTGTAGAAACAGAAATTACTTTGTAATTATCATCTAACTACTTATATATGTACAATACATTCAATTCAAAATTTTTATGTAGTTCCTTTAACAGCCTTGTCCATACTTCCCAGGCATGAGAACTTCCAGCAGTTCAAGCCTCTTAACGATGACTGAGCAGACCTCAAGATACTTTATTTCCATTCAGAAATTAGATGGTCCAGCCTAGTTTGGTTCAAAACTCCAAACTTGATTTAGCATTACACATATTTCTTTCCCAGTTTATGCATGTTTCCAACGAGAAGTCTGCAATAGAAAAGGTGAGGTGTGGTTGATACGGCAGACTTCTTTTTTTCCCCTCAAATCCCCCTCCACTAGCTGCTATTGGCAAAGCGACCACCATCATCTGTCACCAGTACTATTGTGATACCCTATTAACTGATCTACCTTCTTTTCACTTCCTACAACTCATTCTCCACATAGCAGCCTGAATAAAATTTGTTTTAATTTGAACTAATTTTAGGCTGAGAGAAAAGTTGAAAAAATAGTTCAAGAGAGTTCCCTTATACCTCTCAGTCAGGTTTCCCTAAACATTAGCATCTTACACAACCATAGAGTACCCTCATTAAAACCAGGAAATTTCCTTTTGTACAATACTATGAACTAAAACCACATGTCATATTTTAATTCCAGAAGTTTTTCACTGTCTGTTTTCTCTTCTAGCATCCTGTCCAGGATCTCACATTGCATGTAGGTGTTGTTTCTGCACAATCTCCTCCAATCTATAAAAGTTCCTCACTCTTTTTTTATCTTTCATGACTTTGACACTTTTATGAGAGTATTAGTCAATTTTGTCAAATGTTCCCTCTTTTAGGTTTTTCTGATTTTTTTTAATGATTGGAATGAGGTGCTGTGGTATGCCCTTATTTAAAAACTTTTGAAGGAATGGGATATTACTCAGTCATAAAAAGAAGGAAACCTTGCCATTTGTGGCAATGTGGATGGACCTAGAGGGTATTATGCTAAGTAAAATAAGTCAGAGAAAGACAAATACCATATGCTTTCACTTATATGTGGAATCTGAAAAGCAAAACAAAAAAATAGACTCATAAATACTGACAGTGGATGTTGTTTACTGTAGGAGAGGGGTGTGGGGGGATAGGTGAAATAGGTGATGAGGACAAATAAATTTGTTCTATTTTGAGTTTTTGAGGAACCTCCATACTACTTTCCATAATGGTTGAACTAGTTAAATTCCCACCAGCAGTGTAGGAGGCTTCCCCTTCCTCCACAAGCTTGCCAACATTTGTTGTTTGTCTTTTGGATGGTGGCCATCCTAACTGCTGTGAGGTGATATCTCATTGTGGTTTTAATCTGCATTTCTCTGATGATTAGCGATGTGGAGCATCTTTTCATGTGCCTGTTGGCCATCTGAATTTCTTCTTTGGAGAAGTGTGTGTTCAAATCCTCTGCCCATTTTTCAGTTGGATTATTTGCTTTTTGTTGAGGTGTGTGAGCTTTTTATATATTTTGGATGTCATCCCCATTCTGTAGGATGTCTTTTTGTTCTACTGATGGTGTCCTTTGCAGTACAGAAGCTTTTCAGCTTGATATAGTCACACTTGTTCATTTTTTCTTTTATTTCCCTTGCCCAGGGAGATATGTTCATGAAGAAGTTGCTCATGTTTATGTCCAAGAGATTTTTGCCTATGTTTTTTTCTAAGAGTTTTATGGTTTCATGACTTACATTCAGGTCTTTGATCCATTTTGAATTTACTTTTGTGTATGGGGTTAGACAATGATCCAGTTTCATTCTCTTACATGTAGCTGTCCAGTTTTGCCAACACCAGCTGTCATTTCCCCATTGTATATCCATGGCTCCTTTATCATATTTTAATTGACTGTACATGTTTGGGTTAATATCTGGACTCTCTATTCTTTTCCACTGCTCTGGGGGTCTGTTCTTGGCCAGTACCAAGTCTTGATTACTGTGGCTTTGTAGTAGAGCTTGAAGTTGGGAAGCGAGATACCCCCTGCTTTATTCTTCCTTCTCAGGATTGCTTTGGCTAGTTAGGGTCTTTTGTGGTTCCACATGAATTTTAGAATTATTTGTTACAGTTTGTTCAAGAATGCTTTTGGTATTTTGATAGGGATTGCACTGAATCTGTAGATTGCTTTTAGTAGTACAGCCATTTTGACAATATTTATTCTTCCTAGCCAAGAACATAGGATGAATTTCCATTTGTTAGTGTCTTCTTTAATTTCTCTTAGGAGTGTCTTGTAGTTCTCAGGGTATACGTCTTTCACTTCCTTCATTAGGTTTATTCGTAGGTATTTTATTCTTTTTGATGCAATTGTGAATGGAATTGTTTTTCTGATTTCCCTTTCTGTTAGTTCATCGTTAGTGTATAGGAAAGCAACAGATTTCTGTGTGTTAATATTGTATCCTGCAACTTTGCTGAATTCAGATATTAGTTCTACTAGTTTTGGAGTGGAGTCTTTAGGGTTTTTTATGTACAATATCATGTCATCTGCAAATAGCGACAATTTGACTTCTTCTTTACCAATCTGGATGCCTTGTATTTCTTTGTTTTGTCTGATTGCCGTGGCTAGGACCTCCAGTACTATGTTGAATAACAGTGGGGAGAGTGGGCATCCCTGTGTTGTTCCCGATCTTAGGTTAAAGCTTTCAGTTTCTCACTGTTAAGTATGATGTTGGCTGTGGGTTTATCATATGTGGCCTTTATTATGTGGAGGTATTTGCCATCTATACCCATTTCGTTAAGAGTTTTTATCATGATGGATGTTGAATTTAGTAAAATGCTTTTTCAGCAGCTATGGAGATGATCACGTGGTTTTTGTTCTTTTTGTTGATGTGGTGGATGATGTTGATGGATTTTCGAATGTTGTACCACCCGTGCATCCCTGAGATGAATCCCACTTGATTATGGTGGATGATCCTCTTGATGTATTTTTGAATTTGGTTTGCTAATATTTTGTTGAGTATTTTTGCATCTATGTTCATCAGGGATATTGGTCTTTAATTTTCTTTTTTTGTGGTGCCCTTGCCTGGTTTTGGTATTAGAGTGATGCTGGCTTCATAGAATGAGTTTGGAAGTATTCCCTCCTCTTCTAGTTTTTGGAAAACTTTAAGGAGAATTGGTATTATTTCTTCTCTATGTGTCTTGTAGAATTCAGAGGTGAATCCATCTGGCCCAGAGGTTTTGTTCTTGGGTAGTTTTATGATTACAGATTCAATTTCATTGCTAGTGATTGGTCTGTTTAGTTTTTCTGTTTCTTGTTTGGTCAGTTTTGGAAGGTTGTATTTTTCTAAGAAGTCCATTTCTTCTAGGTTTTTCAGCTTGTTAGCATATGGATTCTCATAGTATTATCTTATAATTCTTTGTATTTCTGTGGGTCCATCATGATTTTTTCTTTCTCATTTCTGATTCTGTTTGTGTGTGTAGATTCTCTTTTTCTCTTAGTAAGTCTGGCTAGGGGTTTATCTATTTTGTTTATTTTTTCAAAGAACCAGCCCTTGGTTTCATTGATTTTTTT
>JAVSCE010018165.1:0-17207 GCA_032199065.1 Smutsia gigantea | reverse complement strand
TCAGACTTCTCAACAGAAACCTTACAGGCCAGAAGAGAATGGCATGATATATTTAACGCTATGAAACAGAAGGGCCTCGAACCAAGAATATTGTATCCAGCACGATTATCATTTAAATATGATGGAGGGATTAAACAATTTCCAGATAAACAAAAGAGAGTTTGCCTCTCATAAACCACCACTACAGGATATCTTAAATGGACTGCTCTAGAGGGAAGCACACCTAAGGCTAAAAAGATGACACCAGAGAAAAAAAAATCATAGCAAAGAAAGCAGACCATCCAAATACCAACTAAAGGCAAAGAATAAAACACCTATTATAGAAAGAATGGAGGAGGAGGAATAAGAAGGGAGAGAAAAAAAGAAACATCAGACTGTGTTTACAATAACTTAACAAGAAAGTTAAGTTAGATTGTTAGATAGCAAAGAAGCAACCCTTGAACCCTTGGTAACCACGAATCTAAAGCCAGCAATGGCAATAAGTACATACCTATCAATAATCACCCTAAATATAAATGGACTGAATGCACCAATCAAAAGACACAGAGTAACAGAATGGATAAAAAAGCAAGACCCATCTATATGCTGCCTACAAGAAATTCACCTCAAATCCAAAGATATACACAGACTAAAAGTGAAGGGATGGAAAAAGATATTTCATGCAAACAACAAAGAGAAAAAAGCAGGTGTTGCAGTACTTGTATCAGACAAAATAGACTTCAAAACGAAGAAAGTAGCAAAAGATAAAGAAGGACATTACATAATGATAAAGGGGTCAGTCCAACAAGAAGATATAACCATTATAAATATATATGCACCAACACAGGAGCGCCAGCATATGTGAGACAAATACTAACAGAATTAAAGGAGGAAATAGACAGCAATGCATTCATCTTAGGAGACTTCAACACACCACTCACTCCAGAGGACAGATCAACCAGACACAAAATAAGTAAAGACACAGAGGCACTGAACAACACACTAGAACAGATGGACCTAACAGACATCTACAGAACTCTACACCCAAAAGCAACAGGATACACATTCTTCTCAAGTGCACATGGAACATTTTCCAGAATAGACCACATACTAGGCCACAAAAAGAACCTCAGTAATTTCAAAAATATTGAAATCCTACCAAGCAACTTCTCAGATCACCAAGGTATAAAACTAGAAATAAATTTTAGAAAGAAATCAAAAAAGCTCACAAATACATGGAGACTTAACAACACTCTCCTAATTAATCAATGGGTTAACGAATCAAAGAATATATGGAGACTAATGACAACAACAACACAAAGCCACAACTTCTGTGGGACGCAGCAAAGGCAGTTCTAAGAGGAAAGTATATTGCAATCCAGGCCTATTTAAAGAAGGAAGAACATTCCCAAATGAATATTCTAAAGACGCAATTACTGAAATTGGAAAAAGAAGAACAAATGAGGCCCAAAGTCACCAGAAGGAGGGACATAATAAAGATTAGAGAAGAAATAAATAAAATTGAGAAGAATAAAACAATAGAAAAAATCAATAAAACCAAGAGCTGGTTCTTTGAAAAAATAAACAAAATAGATAAACCCCTAGCCAGACTCATTAAGAGAAAAAGAGAATCTACACACATAAACACAATCAGAAATGAGAAAGGAAAAATCACGACGGACCCCACAGAAATACAAAGAATCATAAGAGAATATTATGAGAATCTATATGCTAACAAGCTGGAAAACATAGAAGAAATGGACAACTTCTTAGAAAAATACAACCTTCCAAGACTGACCAAGCAAGAAACAGAAAAACTAAACAGACCAATCACCAGTGACGAAATCGAATTGGTAATCAAAAAACTACCCAAGAACAAAACCCCTGGGCCTGATGGATTCACCTCTGAATTCTACCTGACATATAGAGAAGAAATAACACCGATTCTCCTTAAAGTTTTCCAAAAAATAGAAGAGGAGGGAATACTTCCAAACTCATTCTATGAAGCCAGCATCACTCTAATACCAAAACCTGGAAAAGACCTCACCAAAAAAGAAAATTACAGACCAATATCCCTGATGAACGTAGATGCAAAAATACTCAACAAAATATTAGCAAACCGAATTCAAAAATACATCAAGAGGATCATACACCATGATCAAGTGGGATTCATCCCAGGGATGCAAGGATGGTACAACATTCGAAAATCCATCAACATCATCCACCACATCAACAAAAAGAAGAACAAAACCACATGATCATCTCCATAGATGCTGAAAAAGCATTTGACAAAATTCAGCATCCATTCCTGATTAAAACTCTCAACAAAATGGGTATAGACGGCAAGTACCTCAACATCATAAGGGCCATATATGACAAACCCACAGCTAACATCATACTTAACGGTGATACGCTGAAAGCTTTTCATCTAAGATCGGGAACAAGACAAGGATGCCCACTGTCTCCACTGTTATTCAACACAGTACTGGAGGTCCTAGCCACAGCAATCAGACAAAACAAAGACATACAAGACATCCAGATTGGTAAAGAAGAAGTCAAGTTGTCACTATTTGCAGATGACATGATACTGTACATAAAAAACCCTAAAGATTCCATTCCAAAACTACTAGAACTAATATCTGAATTCAGCAAAGTTGCAGGATACAAAATTAACACACAGAAATCTGTTGCTTTCCTATACACTAATGATGAACTAACAGAAAGAGAAATCAGAAAAACAATTCCATTCACAATTGCATCAAAAAGAATAAAATACCTAGGAATAAACCTAACGAAGGAAGTGAAAGACCTGTACTCTGAAAACTACAAGACACTCCTAAGAGAAATTAAAGAGGACACTAACAAATGGAAATGCATCCCATGCTCTTGGCTAGGAAGAATCAATATTGTCAAAATGGCTATACTACCTAAAGCAATCTACAGATTCAATGCAATCTCTATGAAACCACCAACAGCTTTCTTCAGTGAACTGGAACAAATAATTCTAAAATTCATATGGAACCACAAAAGACCCCGAATAGGCAAAGCAATCCTGAGAAGGAGGAATAAAACAGGGGGAATTACACTCCCTGACTTCAAGCTCTACTACAAAGCCACAGTAATCAAGACAATTTGGTATTGGCACAAAAACAGACCCACAGACCAGTGGAACAGAATAGAAAATCTAAACATTAACCCAAACATATACAGTCAATTAATATTTGATAAAAGTGCCTTGGATATACAATGGGAGATGACAGCCTCTTCAGCAGCTGGTGTTGGAAAAACTGGACAGCTACATGTAAGAGAATGAAACTGGACTACTGTCTAGCCCCATACACAAAGGTAAACTCAAGGTGGATCAAAGACCTGAATGTAAGTCATGAAACCATAAAACCTTAGAAAAAAACATAGGCAAAAATCTCTTGGACATAAACATGAGCAACTTCTTCATGATCATATCTCCCCGGGCAAGGGAAACAAAAGCAAAAATGAACAAGTGGGACTATATCAAGCTGCAAAGCTTCTGTACAGCAAAGGACACCATCAGTAGAACAAAAAGACATCCTACAGTATGGGAGAATATATTCATAAAAAACGTATCTGATAAAGGGTTGACATCCAAATATATAAAGAACTCATGCACCTTAACAAACAGAAAGCAAATAATCCAATTAAGAAATGGGCAGAGGACATGAATAGACACTTCTCCTAAGAAGAAATTCAGATGGCCAATAGGCACATGAAAAGATGCTCCACATCGCTAATCATCAGAGAAATGCAGATTAAACCACAATGAGATATCACCTCACACCAGTGAGGATGGCCAACATCCAAAACACAAACAACAACAAATGTTGGCGAGGATGTGGAGAAAAGGGAACCCTCCTACACTGCTGGTGGGAATGCAAATTAGTTCAACCATTGTGGAAAGCTGTATGGAGGTTCCTCAAAAAACTCAAAATAGAAATACCATTTGACCCAGGAATTCCAGTCCTAGGAATTTACCCTAAGAATGCAGCAGCCCAATTTGAAAAGGACAGATGCACCCCTATGTTTATTGCAGCAGTATTTACAATAGCCAAGAAATGGAAGCAACCTAAGTGTCCATCAGTAGATGAATGGATAAAGAAGATGTGGTACATATACACAATGGAATATTATTCAGCCATAAGAAGAAAAACAAATCCTACCATTTGCAACAACATGGATGGAGCTAGAGGGTATTATGCTCAGTGAAATAAGCCAAGCCGAAAAAGACAAGTATCAAATGATTTCACTCATATGTGGAGTATAAGAACAAAGAAAAAAACTGAAGGAACAAAACAGCAGCAGACTCACAGAACCCAAGAACGGACTAATAGTTACCAAAGGGAAAGGGACTGGGGAAAATGGGCGGGAAGGGAGGGATAGGAGGGAAAAAGGGGCATTACGATTAGCAGATGTAATATTGGGGGGGCACCGGGAGGGCAGTACAACTCAGAGAAGACAAGTAGTGATTCTATAGCATCTCACTACGCTGATGGACAGTGACTGTAATGGGGTTGGTGGGGGGGACCTGCTGAATGGGTAGTTTAATAATCGTAATTTTGCACATGTAATTGTAAATTAATGATAAAAAAATGCAATGCAAAAAAATAATAATAATAATCCTGGTTAAGACCTCCTTCTCTTCTCTACTATACTTTCATTAAATTTTAATTCATATTTCTAAATATATTTATATTTATAAAAAATCTGGTATCTACATAATTTGGTCTTAAATCACTCAATCTCTTCACACGTTATATATTTTGCAATGAGCCCTGTTTTAAACTTCTTAATACTCCCTACACATTGTCCTTATTTTATCTTCATGTCATGCACAAAAACAAAAGGAAATTTGGGATGTCAAAGTAATTGATCTGTAAAATAAGTTTCAACACTGAGTACCAATTTAAACAGGAATTACTTCTCTTAACTACACAGGTACAAACTATAGAAAATAGATTAGTGTGCAGCTTTCCTGAGCTTTGACCCCAATTTTTCTATCAGCCTTGAGTTATGTGATTTTCGTATTTAACTGCAGTCCAATGCGGTTGCTGGAACACGAGCCATTACATGTGCTTACCAGACGCCAGGAAGGAAGAAGAGATAAAGACTTCTCTTTCCTTTAAAAAAATATACGTAGCTGTAATTTCCATACAACATACAATTGATACCTCCATCACTGATGCATAGTCATTTGGCCACATGTATGAAGGAGGATGGGATAAGATGTATGTTTACTACACTGGATTATATTTTTAAAAAATTTAATTTTGGCCACTGTATGTTGACTGTGATATCTATTTGTTTTTATTTTTATTTTGTTATTTTGTAAAAATGTTTTTGCATCACATTTACATTTTCTTTTAAAATAATTGAAGAAGATTGCTGTTTCTTTTACATTAAGATTTTAAATTGCACAATAATCACATATCCATAAGACTTTAAAGCACTTGATTATAAAGTAAGATGTTCTGTCATGTTTGTTTTGAACAGTTATTAAATTTCTTTTTTCACGATTTGTTTATTCAAATTTTATACTTCTGTTTAACTCAATTGAATTGAATTATTGAATTATTGAATTTTTTCCATTTTCTAGAAAATCCTGCAAATATTAACACAGCGCTGCCAGCCTATCTTCTATAATTTTGATTTAATGTCTATAGATTTGGTCATGATCTAAACTTTGATTGTAGAATCTGTTTCCTTTTCCATAATTTGACTAAAAAGCGTTGTTGTAAAACTTGCTATTCTTTCAAGAATCAAATCTGGATTTGCAACAAATTTACTGCTTTTGTCTTTTTAAAATAAGTCTCTGTTGTTATATTTATTATCTTTACTGATTAGCATTAACGGTGTTATTTTGCAAAATTTTAGTTGAATGTTTTGTTATCCATTTTAAAATGTCACTTGCTTATTAATACAAGTGTTTAAAATGATGCATTTTTCTTTCTACGTAAATAAATATTCTGTATTGCAAATCTTCTGAAGGTCTTACCATATATAATTTTTGAGGCACGAACCTTGTATTGTAAATTATTTTGTCTTCAAGGAAACCATGTGTCCATCACTGTAAGTCAGGTTTACTGTCTGCAAACTACTTGGATAGAACTGTTGCCATAAGATACACAAGTATTTTTCATTTAGGTTTTTCTCCTTTTTACAAATGCAAACATTTCCAAAATAATATGTGATGAAAAGCATACACTAATGAGGTAAAGGTATCAAATAAAATCCTGTTTAATAATGGTTTTGATACAGATTAATACTAAGAAACAATACTAACCTAATCATTTTACAAATTAAGGCAACCATACTCTCTTCTTTGCAATATAACCTTTTATACTAAAAAAAAAAGTAGTAGACTTTTTAGACTTAGCTACCAATATTCAGTTTAGTCCTTAATTTACTTTGGAACCAAATAGTTTGTCTAGCAAAACAGGCTCCCCTCAAATCTCTGCATGTCACTCAGATTTCCTTAGTCATTTGGTCACTTTACTTTTTAAAAGCATGAGCAACTTTCCAGGCTATTTCATCAAATCACCTTAATCTTTCCTTATGGAAAGGTCACACTGAGTCCATAACAACAATAGAAGGATTCATAAAAATCAAGTTCTATATTCCACCTGAGCAGGAGTGGTCAGAAAAAATTCATTGAAAAACTATTCTTATGCCCTTCAGACTTCATCATTTTAAATTCTTCAACATTTATAAGTTCTCTTTAGCAGACTGATGAATATTTTGTTTGAGTTAAACAAGTGGGGATTTTAAATGAGCCATGTTGGAAGTTTCTCGCCAAAAGCCTACTCACCTTTAGTTTAGCCACTTGCCCTTATTTGCATATCAATGGCCTTATTTCTCATTTTCCCCAGTGTCAGGCAGAATGGATTCAAACACAAAGCTTCTTTTGTATTTATAGAAGACGTACACCGAGAGGGTTTATCAGATCTGGAAGGAGTGAAGAAATGAGATCAAGAAGCAGAAGAACAATCTGGAGAAAAAACAAGGGCAAGAGCAAAATCAGATTTATACCAGGCACATTGCTTCATATTCTTTTGACTCTAATATTTTTCCAATTTTAAATCTTAATTTTGTTTATTTTCATTTTTTAACAACTTGAACTTATTGGATATATGTGAAAGATGAAATATTTATCAATTTATAACTAACTTCTTAGGTAATAGGAAAGAAAGTTTCCTGATATAAGGAAATTCCTGATTGATCTGGCTACAGTGCATCCTAAAGAAAGTCGCACTGTTTAATAGATACGTAATGTGAAACACATATATAACTAAAGGTTTTGAAGATGCCACATTAAAATTGTACAGAGGCAGATGAGGTTAGTTTTATTACTACAATTTATTTAACCCAACATACACAAAATATTATTTCAAAGGTAATCAGTATAAAACTAGTAATGGAATATATTACATTTTCATTTTGTTTCATGTTAAGCCTCTCAAGTTGGATATGCCTTTCTACTTGATGGCACATGTCAGTTTGGTCCACCCATATTTCAAGTACTCAAAAATCATATGTAGTAAAGAGCTATTAGAAAGCTAAGGTGTAGAGAAATAGAACATTCTAGGGATGGCTGAAAATATTTTTTGGATGTTCATTCCATTATTTTCTTCAATCATTCATGTGTTCAAATATCCAATGTATACTGCTTTACTTCTATTATATAATCTGCACGATCAAGATAATGTTAAGCTTCCACCACTCAGACTATGCAATAGCAATTTATTTCCTTCTACTCCATATTATGATTTAACAAAAATAAGAAAAAAACACAAAAGCATAGCATCAACTATTTGTAGTGTTCATGTCTACTTTTATGTCTAGTTAACTCAGTTGTTGGGAGGATATAGTTTACTTAGGAAATAAATTTGTTCTAAGGTCTTTGATTCAAGAGCTAGTTCACTCCATTACAAACTAGTAAAATTTATACAAATTACTTCAATCTCTGAGCCTCAAAAATCTGATTTTTAATGATTATAAGGTCACAACTAGAATAACAACTGCACAGGTAGTCTATATGTGGTAGGCAGAATGCTAACTCTTCTTCCCAACCCCCACAATAGCTTTCTCTAATCCTTGCAACCTGTGAATATGATGAGAAATCATTCACGTGTTTATGCTTTGGTATATAACACAGCTGCCCTTAGATAGGGAGATTGTCCATTAGGCATAATCTAAACATATGAGAGTTTAAAAGCAGAGATGGTTTTCCTGGCAGTGGAAGAAGTCAGAAATACTTGAAGCAGAAGATTCCATGTGCTCTTGCTGCTTTGAAGATGATGGTGATCACTTGAGAATGGATGTCATTGTCTTTGAGGTGCTGCAGAAGCCACTAGACTAACAACCATCAAGGAAATGGGGAGTAGGTTCTACATCTGCAAGGAACTGGATTCTGTCAACAATATGAATGATCTTGGAAGCAGTCTTCCACAAAGCCTCCAAATTCTAGTTCACTACACGGACACTTGAGTTTGGTCTGATGAGATGATGACACGATAAATCTAGTAAGCCATGCCAGACTTCTGATTTGTAGAACCACAAGATAATAGATTGGTATTATGTTATGCCACTAAATTTGTGATAATTTGTTATGGCAACAATAGGAAACTAATTCACTATGGTTATCTTGTAACCTATAAAATATTTTACAACATTTAGCCATTAGAACTGGAACACAGACTACATCAGATTTTCTCTTTATTTAAATTTTGTGGGTAAATTAGCTTTGTCTGTTCTATGATCTGATCCAGTATTCCTAAATACTTCCAGAAGTTTGCCAACTTATTAACTATCCTTCTCATAAACATGAAGTATCAAGTCCATCAAAACACCAAATCACCAAAGTATTTCATTCCTATTAATGGGACATATAGGATGCCATTGACAAATATGTGTTTTGGTCTTTTGTCCCCATACCATGCCATGGGACAGAGTAATTCCCTTAAATAATGTCAGATAGTGATGCTGAAGATACTGGTAATAAGATTATAACAATACCAAAAATTAAAGGGAAGAATAATGCATTTCTATGCAAGAATGTTTTTAATACTTAAAAAAATCAAGATAAATATTTCATTAATTTCATTTATATTAAATATAATAATTCTTATTCTGATATTCACCAGTTGATAAATTTTAATGATTTGTAATGAAAGTTAATGATTGAGATAAAAATAATGCTTTTCTGCCTTCCTATGGTGCATCTTAACATACAGATTCAGAACATTCTGTATCACCAGAAGTATGCTTCAATGATAAATTTTCATGTGAATACATACACACACATAGGTTTTCTTAGATCATACCATCATTTCAAGTCCTCAGAGATCCAAAAGCCAAGATTAGAAATATAAAAGATTATTGAGGAAACACTTATGAAGGATAAAGATGAAGGGAGCAGAAGACAGGAAGAGCCTTTAAACCACCAGTCAGCTCTGAACTGTGAAGTAAGAAGGAAGAATTAAACGGTAATCAGTGTCCTGGCTTATAGTACAGTTCTCTGAATGTTTTTGGAATGTCCACTGGAAAGTCTTGATCAAAAGTCGTCCTTGAAAGGAATTCCACAGCATATGTTTTCAATCTCCATAATCTCAGTAATCTTCATGAGTTTTCTATTTTTTTGTGTGTTATTACCATATTCTCTCAATTGCTACAAATTCATTACAGATCCTGTTGTCTGGTGGTGTAAATCCTCCAGCACTTTCTTTTTTTTTCTTTAAGCTTGCCTTACAGATTCTAGCTATTTCCATTTCTGTATGAATTTTAAAACTAATTTGAAAATTTCCTCTGCTGGGATTTGTTTGCTATTTCACTAAAGGTAAAGAATATTGGAGAGAAATGCCATATTTATACTGTTGGTTGATCAATATATATGATGGTGTAATATTACCTATTTATTTAGATATAATGAATTCATTTCTCAGTAATATTTCGTTTTCTCTATATAGAAATATAACTTTCATTAATTTTATTAGTATTTTTCTATTACACTCTGCTTAAGAGTGCACAGTGAAACCATGCTCTAATAAATATCCCCCTGTAAATGTTATAGACATAAACAGACTAGAAACTCAACCCACTAAATGGTTAGAAAACTAGAGATCTATACTCATGTGCTTTTTGTTCTTTCATTTAATAAAAAATCCCAATTAATGACCAAGCCTGGGGTCCACTATGTTTGTGGTGACTGCGCACGTCAGGGAGAAAACTGAAAAAAGCAATGGAGAATTCTAATGCTATCCTATGTATTCTTGCTTCCCAAAATCAAATATGTATTTCTTAGACCAGGAATTTACATAGATCAGCTCAGAGAGTAATTCTTGCTCATGTCTACAAAAATGTTTCAGAAATAGATCAAGACAATCATAAAACAAAAGACATATTATACTATACACTAGGCCAAACTTTATCCCATAGTCTAGCTCTGTATTGAATCAAACTGAGCTAAATTTTCCCACCAAACTCATCAATTAGGATAATTCACTGACTTGATATTGTAGCATTGCTCAAAAAACCCACTGCAAGCGTTATAAGATGTGTATTGGACAACTATGAGCTCTATGCTATCATTAAATTCCTATTAGAACATTTAATTAGAACATTTAAAGGGAAGTTCTTTCTCTTTTTAACCACAAAGATATTAAAATTATGAATACACATACTCCTCAGGAGTTAATCTGAATAAAGGTAGTAGGCTGACTACATAAAAATCACCTAAGGTGCTACTAAAAACACATGTTTTTCCCTCCATTCCCCCTCCCCAACCTGATTTAGTAGATCTGAGCAGACACAATATCATTTTTAAATGTCCCAAGTGATTTTTCTATGCAGCTTGATTGGGAAACTAGTAAGAATTGTTTAAGTTTTGTATGATATCATTACCATTATTGTTATAGAGGATAGAACAATGCACTGCAGGAATTTTAAACCCTTACAATGATTTGTTCTCTGTGCATTATTACTATTTTGCCTAATTGTATTCAGCCTTCCTCTTTAGCAACTACAGCCTGCACTATTTGTCAATAAAACAGAAATAGCTCTTTTAGCACTTCTAAATATAAATTATCTGAATAATCCAAGACTTTTATGAATCCCTCTTTTTCCAAAAGCCCAAAGATTCAACAGAATTTAACAGGACCAGTCTACCATCCGTTTTGATTCAGCCTCAGCAAAAGAATGTCTTTACATGGTTATTACTTGACTAGCGCATTTATTACCTTGTATCATCGATGCTTTACTCTTAATTTCAGAAGGCCAGGGAAAGGGTTGTGTCTGTCTTGCTCATTTTGTTGGGGTAGTGTACCTAGTATATTTGACACCTGGAGAAGATAATTCTTAAAGTCCTCTAAATGGCAAAATTATTTTCTGTAATAATCATGTAAAAATAACTAGTAATCATATTTTCTTGATTCATTATTTAGTTTTGAAACATACAACAGCTGTAGAAGAATAAATTTTAAGTATAAGAGGTTATTCAAATACCTCTTTAAAGATATTTGATATGGAATATACAAACAGATGGGATATGGAGTAAAATATTTGCACTTTCTAATTAATATTAATAAGTGAAAAAAGAAAAAAAGTGTTAAAAAGAGCACTTCAAAAACTCTCATTTTTAATATTATATGTACAATCTCAGTTCACCCAGGTTATTTAGGGACCACCCTGCAAGGTTGACATAATTTTGGAGAATTATTATTTCCTCATGTTTAAGTGTGGCATTGCTGTCCTTACCAGTAAGAATAGTCCAGCGGATGAGACAGACTAATATTGGGAATCGTACTTTATATACTACTCTCTTCTCTCATTGACTGGGCTATCTGAAACAAACAAAAATGTTTCCATAAAAATTGGAAATTTGTAACAATGAATTCTCCATTCCTTAGTTTTTCCTTGACTGTTACTGTGCATCTCATATATTTACCTACTCTAATTTCTATTTTTCCTTTGACCCATTTCTGACACAAAAAAGTACTGAAATGAGTGTGCATTCTGCATGTGACAACTAACCTCTTCCCTCCTTGAGCAAAATGCTCTACAGGTTGCTCAGGCAACATTGATCGAAGGCTGTGAACCTGGATTTCCTACCTGCCTATATTTGCAACCTGCTTCATAACACAGACCTCTTTACAATACCACACAGCCCATTTCTAATACCTTTCTATTTGTTATTTGTTATCTAGTTTATTCAATTATTTTCCTGGTATACAGATCCAGATTTGTCTAGTTTTGTCAGTGGGAACTAGGAATTAATTGGGTGTCAGTTCTACAGAATACATCCATCATTTGAGAAATTCTGACCAATTTTGTCCCTTTAAAAAATTCCTTCAAAGTAACCTTCTTTCGCAGTTGCTGCTAAAAAACTGGAACTATATATCTCATGTCCAAGAAAGATGTGCAAATGAAATGAGAATGTTCCAATCTAGTAGTTACCTTTTAATTAAGCCTCTAGATTCATGACTCTTTCATTGGCTACCATATACCCTTTTAAAGTGAAACTCTAGTCCTCCTATTGTGCGTAGATGGGAAGAATAAATGAAAGGAGCTTTAGAGTGACTAGTCCAAGGAAAGTATGCAGTTCTAATAAGCTTTAAAGGGAATAAGATGGAAACAAAAGATGTAATATAGACTAGGACTAGAATTTGAACCCTTGAAGTAGATTGGAACATTCTAATTTAGTGGAGTGAATTCTTATCTCTCAGTTGTCACTGTATAATAGGTGGCACATGTTAGAAAGAAGGTACATTATTGAGTGAACAAATGAACAAAGTTGAAATGGCTTCCAGCTAAAATAAAACAGGCTAATTTACAAAGTCACTACATCCCCATCCTCTTTGACTCATTATTCTAGTCCTTTTACATTTGGAAATCCATCTAACATAGTCACTTAGAGTCTAAGACTCTAGAGTCAAAAAAACAGGTTCAAATGCTGGTCCTGACAGTCATTCATTGCATGACTTTTGGCAAGTTACTACCTCTTGAGCTTCAGTTTCATCATTTATAAAATTGGCCACCAAAGAGCACCTACATCACAGAAGTTGTGAGACAATGTATGTAAAATATTTATCACGGTGACTGGCATATGGTGAACACTAAATAGTTTTTGTTATGAACACTAGATGTTTTTATTATATACTTTAGTGGGAACTGAAATTTGTTGGACATTTTTTCTTTATACATAACAATACAGGTTTAATGTTCATTTTTGGATTTTAATGTTAATTAAATAATCTGATTTAAAGTTGAGCACCATTTATTTAGTCTAGTGAATACATTGAAACCTACTGGGTGCTGATATACCTACTGAAACAAGAATTATATAATTCCCATCTGATAAAAATTTCAGCTCCAAAGTAACTTTATGCATTGAAAAACAAACAAGTACTCTTACTTAAAACTGCATGTGACTTAACATTTGAAGAAACAAATAAGTATCTTCAGTTCCCTTACGGAAGTGTCACAGTCTTGTCATTTTATACTTTATGGGACATCCTTTGTGCTTCTTCTCATGTTGCCAACCCCTATCATTTCCCATTAATTTATTTGGCATTCCTTAGCCTTAAAAAGCTTGGGAGCTTAGTTCAAAGATTTTATTTTATTGATGTGTTTAAACAAAAAAGCCTCATTAAAACTGTCATTAAATGAGATTGAAAAATCTTATATTGCTCCCTTTAGAATCTTGGTAAATGTGGATACTTGGTAGCTTGCCATTTATGATCATTATTTCATGGCATATCAACTAGGCATCCTGTGTAACTCTCAAGCTTAGTGTGGATAATCTAATGTGGATAATGGAGAAGGAAAAAATAATGGTAATCTCATGAAATAAACAAAAGTGAGTAATATATTGTAGAAGCAGGGACATTTTAGGAATAGTGACACAATTTCAAATTCAAAGTAAGAAAATCATGCAAAAAATACACAGGAATGCATACAAACAATCTTAAATTTGATTTACATATGAAGTAATGCTGACTTGTCAGATAGATAAATAGAATATTGAATAAATTGCTATAATAATGGAAAGTTTTATTAATTGACCTATACCACTAAAATTGCAATATTTACATTTTAAAAAGTTCTAATGACACAATGAGTTCTAAAAGTTGGCTAGTTGGAATCTGAATTAGAGGTTTGGGTGGAAACAAAAAGAGAAAAAATGTATTACAAGAAAGGTCTTTTTACAGTGTAACAGAGAGGGCAAATAGTGACTCTGTGGCATCTTACTGCACTGATGGACAGTGACTGCAATGGGGTATGGGGGGACTCAATAATATGGGTGAATGTAGTAACCACATTGTTTTTCATGTGAAACCTTCATAAGAGTGTATATCAATAATACCTTAATAAAAAAATTAAAATAGAAAGGTCTTTATAGCAGATGTATTTTGTCTTATTTTCTTTCTTATTAATTTTTTTTTCACTCAGAGCACATTTTTTTCTCAATGACAATTAATATTCTTTTCTAGTTTATTCAAAATTTAGCCTCTGGAAAAAAATCATTGGGTTTAATGATATATAATACATATGGCAATATTTTTCCTTTGCTTAATCACAATAGCCGCACTCTAGTATCCTTGATTTTCCAAACTTTCTCTGCCTTGCTTTCATCTTTCATATGTAGGAGTGATGTGCAGTTGAACAATTTATTGGAACTTTTGTCTCTGTAAGGGGAAATTAAGTTCTGTCTTTAAAAGAAAACAGAAATATTGGCATTAGAAAATGACATTTCTGCTCTGTATCCAAAATGAAAATAAACTGGAAGTTATTGGTTTATTCAGGTACTGGAATCAAATTGAATATCAGGAAAGTATACACATTCTCTTGGCTTTTGTGTGTCTTCCATGTGCATTTTGTTCATTATGATTAATCTTTTGTCACTTTTTCCAATTGTAAAAAATTTGTGTGTGGAAAAAACACTTGCTTACTATAAAATAAAATCAAAGGAGAGATATTGAAACAAAGTTGGAAAACCACGTATTCTGAAGATAGACACACATGGGTTTGATTATGACCTCCGTCAGCTTTGAACTATTAACCCATGGCAAGCTTTTTAAACTCCTTGAACTTTAGTTTTCAAATTCTTAAAGCTCCTAACAATATATACATTTTAGAACTTGCATTAAGGTTAAATATATTGAGTAGGAACTTCGTTGGCATTTAAATCAATTTAATGCTAATAAAAGCTACCTAACATGATTAATATTCCATTGTTACTATATACATAGTTTAATACCTGGAACATGGTGGCATTTAGGTAATGGTAGATAACAAGTTTTGAGAATATTCTTATTGCCTAGTTTCAGTATATTGAAAAACAGATATATGGATGCAGAGTTCATAGAGAGATGAATAATTCCTTCTTTATAGAGCAGTTGAATGAGAACTAATTACTATTTTATGAATTACTTATCAAAATAAATACAATAGCTATTGTATTATTAATATGTCCATTATATTAATATATAACATATTTATGTTATATTGTAAATTCACGGTAATATATGTAACCTATAATTCATACATGATATAATAATTCTATATTATGTCATATAATTATACACAATATGGACATAATATATAATCAATATATATAAAATATAAAATTTATATTTCTTTTGAAGCATATAACTCTGATCATGTTACCATCCTTCTGAGAAACCTAAAAGCTTTTCTATTGCCTATGAAATAAAATCCAAGTGCTTGAGTATCAAATGCCACTCTCTTCATTCTTTGACCCATACAATTTTCTCCAGTCACATTTCTTTTATTTACTCATTCTTTCTTTTCCCTATACCTTCATCTCTTCCCTTTCTTTTTTCTTTTAGTTCCTTTCTCTTCTTTCTTTGGAATTTGTATATATCAGAGCTTATTGTAAATTATGTAAACAATGACAGTGCTGAAAAGCATGGTTCTGTGGCTTCTTGTTTCTTCTCATGACCTCACTGCTTCTCACCCTAGGAGCTCAATGCTATGAATTTGTTATATAGTCTCACAGACTCTTATCTTTGCATATTCACTAGGAAGTTCTCTTGAGACATTAATTTTACTTATTTTGCACACTTCCTCATATATGACTTCCTCCCCCAGCTCCCCAATATCCAAGGCATGTGCATTTCAAGGAGGCTTATAGCAGGATTTTTTTTGAAGGAAAGTAGTCAATGATCATGTGTCTTGTTTTGTTCTTTAATTCAAAACTATCTGTTGAAGCCTTCCCACCCACCCCTTTTCTTCTCTGTTCTATCTGCCAGGATATTGGGCATGATCCAGATGAAGGCTGTTCCATTTTCTTTTGTTGCAGAATAAGGATGACACAGAGCAAAGCTTTAGCTTACCTACAATGGACCGGGACTTACAGCCAAGGCAGGAAGTAAACCATTGTGATAAACTACAGAATTTTGTTGTTGTTACAGGAGTAATGCTTAATAAACTACAAGCAATACAAGACTGCAAAGAGAAACCAAAGTCTACATTGTCCTGACAAGGGAAAAAGCAGGGGAAACAAAATGATCTTTAGGGACTGAAGGAGTTCATGACTTTTGGGTAGTTCATAGGTACTTAGTGATAAAGGAGCAGGAATGCAGGGAAACCGTGGAGAGTAGCTGAGGCAGCTCCTTCCGTCTTTTATTTGTTCCTAGAAGCCCTGTGGGAAGGAAACCATGGCACTGCCTCACCTTTAAGCTAATAGTGCACATCATCAGCGCAGAGCAGTAACTCCTTATCTCTTGAAATCTGTCCTGTGCTAGCATCCTAAATGTTTTAGCACATGAACTACCAGAAGTTATGCTCATTTATTCCATGCCTGAATGAGCTAAATAATCCTTACCACCCTAGGTAGACACATCCATTACGTGCTGTACTTTGTATCACTATTATTCTCAAATGGAGGGAGGGGTCCTAAAAATCCAAGGAGGTAATTATATTCTAGAAATTAAAATCCTCACTGACTTAATTGAATAGGAATGGACTACAGTGAGACCCCCCTTTGATAACAAAAATACTAATGAAACATATTTATCATGCTGTAATTGAATGCGTTATGGCATATGTATTTTACAATACATAAGAAAATATTCCACACTTTATAAATTACTCCTTCATGTTCAATGCATTTATATTCCATAATATATTTATGGATTTCCATATTAATACTCATTTATGTTTTTTCATTTTAACATGTA
>JAVSCE010018164.1:0-21222 GCA_032199065.1 Smutsia gigantea | reverse complement strand
CCTGTGTATATTAAACTTTTTAAAATGTGGAGATGGAAAAAAAAATTTGAACTGGTGTCGGTCACTTTATTCCACCAGGCTGTTGGTGAGAGTTTAGCTGTTTGAATATTCAGCTGATGAAAGTTCAGCAGGCTTTGTTAGTTCTCAAACTTAAAATCTATTTTGTTCTGTAAAAATGCATTTTAATTAACATCCCAGAACACCTGGCCCCATCATACCCTAAGCTTCAGAGGCTTCCTTGTGGCAAAGCAAACAGCCAGCCCAGCCCAGCCCTGGATTGGCAAAGCTCCTTTTTGGTCTCTGTTTAATTATTTGAGCCCGTCCGGAGTAATACGCCAGGGAGTGGGTATGCATTCTTCCTTGTACTTCTGTTTCCTAGAGCAGCTTCTTTTTGACTTCGAGAGCTTGCCCACAGTTGCTACGATTCCAGCATTTGCATTCTTGTCTGCTGGGAGAGACACAAAGCAAGACTAACACTAGCTGAAATTGCAAAAATAGAAATTAGACATCTGTAACTTTTAAGTTGTGGTGGGGGGGACTCGCTGTCTGCGCTCCCTGGTGTCATATAAAGATGACAGTGAGTCCAAGAAAAGTTGACTAAGGCAGGTCGTAAGAGTGAAACATCAACAGCTTCTCGGAACATTGCTACCTTGGCTCTGGAATTCAGAAATCCCTTTTCCTTGAAACTATAAAGTCTCCGTCTTCACATTTGAAGGCCTGGTAGAGAAGAGAGACCATCTTTTTGTTAGGAACGTTATTTTATTAACACTCTATGCCTCTAACTCTATTCTGTGTTGTGAATCACAGGGAAAATTAAACCTTCTATTAGTTACCATTTTCAGTCTATCTGAACTGTCCTTATTTATATATAGTAAGTGTTCACTTACTCCAGCTTTTGGGAATTTTTCATTGATTGATTACCCTTAAGTTTTCTACAACCGGGCCAATCCTACCTTTATTATGACTTAACATGACTTAATGGCTTAAGTTATTTTCTTGAGTTTCAGAACCCCAACAAGGTTAGTCATTCCATAAGAAGTATAGGAAACAGTATTTTAAAAGCAGGAGCATAAAAGGTGGCAGCCAGCCCAGGCCTTTGATCTCATTTGATTCAGAGGTTGGGCTTGGATTTTTCTGTCATTTAATCATGCTGTGTCCCCATGCCTGTGTCGCTCACCTCACTTCATCTCATCATGTAGGCATTTTATCTTCTCACATCATCCCAATAAGAAGAATGCAGTGCAATATGTTTTTGAGAGAGAGAGAGAAAACATGCACATAACTTTCATTGCAGTATATTGTTATCATTTTTCTGTTTTTATTATTAGTTACTGTTAATCTCTTCCTGTGCCTGATTTATAAATTAAACATTATTGTAGGTATGTATGTATAGAAAAAAAAGTACTCTCTGTGTTTGAGGCATCCTCTGGGGTCTTGGGCCGTAGCCCCCTGTGATCAAGGGGAGACTATAGGTGCAAGGTGTGCCCGAAAGTCAAGTTCATTATAAAGAAATATATATATATTTTTTGCAGGGTTTTTTTTATTAACCTATTATTGATATACAGTCTTATGAAGGTTTCACATGAAAAACAATGTGGTTACTACATTCCCCCATATTATCGAGTCCCCCCCTACACCCCATTGCAGTCACTGTCCATCAGTGTAGTAAGATGCCACAGATTCACTATTTGCCTCCTCTGTGCTACTCTGTCTTCCCTATGACCCCCCACACCATGTGGGCCAATCATAATACCCCTCAATCCCCTTCTCCCTCCCTCCCCTCCCCCTCCCTTCTGGTAACCGCTAGTCCCTTCTTGGAGTCTGTGAGTCTGCGGCTGTTTTTGTTTAAAGGAATATTTTTTTAATTCAAATTAAAGAAATGCAGGTGGAGAGGTGAGGAAGGAGATCATTTTACTCTGAATCCTCTTCTTCTGTTTAATTGATAAATATAAAGCTTGCTATATAAATATGTAGCCTGAGCTACAATATGACGTCATTAACAACAAACATCATTTGCTCCCAAAACGTCCTGCCATCTGAGGATTCCTGGCTTCACAGAACCTGTGTAGCTGTAGGGTCTCCCACACTGGCTGAGATGCAACCAACATATCCTTGCCTGTGCGTTCTTGCCAGCTCCAAGCCCTGTATCTCCTGTATTCTTGAAGGAAGGAGAGATGAGCAGCTCCTGTTTGGACGCATGAGCCAGTGTCTTCCAGGAAGGTGCTGCTAGAGCTGAATTCTTTGTCCTCCCCAGGAGGCCCAGCCCCTCACTTCCATGATATTCTCCACCTCTATTAACCTAAGATCTGGGAAGATGCCAATTTTTCCCTGATCTCCCAGATGGACTCCATAAGGGGACCACCTTTTTTTGTTGAACATGCTTTTGACAATGTCATTGCTCTTGAATGTTTTCCTTCCTAAGTACTGAATGAAATTCCAGATTTTTAAAGACAGATCTAGACCTCTACCGTGCACGATAAAGTTGATAATACATAAATCATTTTTAACAACAGGTAATATGCATAATTTATGGTGTTACAGTGCTATCTTTTTGATATTTATGATGGATAATGCTCAGTTTTTGCCCTCATATTACTGCCTTAAATTATACCACAAGAAAATTAATGAGAAAGTAGATTTATGGGTTTCATTTGTTTGTCAATTCGGAAATTAATTGGGTGTTAATTTTAGCCGTCCCTCATCAGACCAGGACTTCAGTGTGTGTGCATTACTTTGCATTCATTGTAGCTTACCTCCCATTTGCTGTGGGTCACTAGCTTTGCATACATTAAAATAGCCCTCCAGCTCATTCCCTTGATTACTTTTTGAACTGCCATGCATTAGAAAATTTACGCCTTTCTGTTATAATTATGAAAATTTGGTATTGGAGATGGTGCCTGCCTTCCTAACAGAGTCAGCATACCGGCTTCTCTTTCTAAACTTGGCTCTTGAATCGTCTTTCCAGGAAATGGGACCCCTGCCCGTGGGGACAGTGGCTAGACAGCCGGCGGTGTCTGACGGGTTCATTCACGTCGTAGACGCGACCTCAGATAGAGAGCTGATCAGCTGGTGTTATTTCTCTTGTGCTCCTTCCTGGGCCCTGGGTTTTGTAAGACTGTGCTGTGAAACGCCCTCTGTAGAGAGAGCCAGCATCTCGGGGCCCGTTGGGGCGCCTCCATCAGGATCCTCTTCCTTAACCCCGAAATTTCACCCCTCCGCCAGCCCGTGGTGTCCTCACTGCCACCTGCTCCCAACTGCATGTTGTCAGGTGAAGGACGAACAGTTGCAAAGTCTGTGCCACACGCTGGGAACTAGGAGGCCCCATTGTGCCAGCGCTCTCCTGAGAGGCTCTGCCTTTCATCTGGGAGCTCCCTGTTACTTGATTCGCTGTCTCTTATGAATGGGAATAGCGCCCACAAGAGCTGGGAGACGGGTTAGTGTCCCAGGCCACCCCCGCTGTTGCCGGCAAGGGGAGAAAAATCTGCTCAGCTGCACCTTGCCCCTTAAAACTCTGTGTGTGTGTTGCGTTACCAAGTAAACCTTTTCACACATTTAAAGGGAACCAGTTCATTTCCCCGATGAGACCCAGCAGTAGAGGCATGCTTCATAGCCTAATACAGACAAGCTTTTCTTCTTCCCTGGAATGGCCTGAACGTGAACGTTCAGGATTTTGAATCTTCAGGATGCAGCAGGAAGAATTTAGAGCCTACCTCCCTCAGAGTCGGAGCTCTCCAGATTCCCGGCTTGGTTCTCGTCCGGTCTGCCCACTCTGCATGGAGTCCAATCGATCATGAAGTAACAGGCCCATGTGCAGTCTTTCTAAAATACAGAAATGTACATAGTCTCTCCGTTCTTAGCGTTTCCCTCCCTCTCTTCCCACCTTTCTCTCTTCCTTCCTTCCTTCCTCCTTTCCTCCTTCCTTCCTTTTTTTTCCCCCCCTACAGCTTCTGTTATCTCTTCTTTCCCCGCACTTGGATGAACAGTGAGAAAAGAGGATTTTTCCTTTTGGCCTGGGATGGGGGTGGGGGGACCGTGTAACCACGCTAATCATTTTCCTAAAAGTGATTTTGCTATTAACTTCTCTCCTCCCCTTAGAAGTAGAAATATATTTTACAAAACTATGTTTAGTTTAATTTACACATCCTTTCATGAACAGACCAAGTTCTTTAAGGGCATTTATTCTGCTTCATATAAATAATTGATCAGCCGAGTTAATTTACTTCTGCCTGACTTGGTCAACCTTAATTAACTGCCCTGGAATCAAGACTGAACTTTTTGTTAGCTTAAAATCTCTCACAAGCATGATAACAAGGGCTTTATTTTCCCTAAATTTTCAGCATCAACACTGTAACCAAGGAAATAATCATCATAATAAAGCATTGCTTTAATTTGCTATAAATACATTGGCCTAGACGTTATGAATTTTCCAGAATACTTCCAGAAAGCAGCTCTGTTGGCAGCGACAATAAATAGGCACGCGAAACTCAGTTCTTATCCTTTTCTACAACTCCCTCCAGCACAAAAATCGATCTTTTTGAAGTCAGTAGTTCTGTAATGTGTCCAAGCAAGAATGAGAAGCAGGCCATTTTGGCTTTCCTAAGCTCTCTGACATCCGTGTAATTGTAGCATCCGCCTCTGGAGGGTTGTATTGAATGGGTCATATGTGATTTAAGCAGGCCCAGCTCCCTCAGAGGAGGAGGAAGCTGGTGGGCAGGTTGCCTTTGTTTCTGGAGAAAGGACCTGACAGAGGGTGTGGGGTGGCCATGCCCTCTGGGTACCAGGCCTTCCTGTTGAGGTACTTCAGGTGATTGTGTATCATTGCTTATTCTTAGTGTGTCATGGAGCAAAGCAGTTCATTGATGACAGGGAGCCCCAGAGGGGAGTGGAGGTTAGAGAAACTGGGCGCCTGGGATAAGCTCCCTGTAAGGAAAGAGAGTGCAGCGTTATGTGTTCGAGAACACAGATGCCTCTCTATAAAAGGTGCCTGGCTTTCAGATGACTTTAAAATAGTAAAACTCAGTAGAAAAAGATAAACACTCTTTGCTAAAGAATGCTGACACCTTGGTCTTTGTATTTTATGTGCTCTACTGTCTCCACCTGTCAACCTTGTTGTCGTCTTTTCTGGAATTAGCTAGTTTTTTTTGTTGATTTACTCATTTACCACCTTGCACAGGACTCTGCAGGTTGGAAATTCTCTGTCATTTATTGAAGGGAGAAGTTCATGTCTGACATAGGGAGTGATTATGACTGCATCTCTTCCTTAAACCGCTGAGCTTTAGTTTTCTTATCTGTAAAATGGGGGTACCATCACCTTGCCTGCCCCCCCTCTCCACCCCAGAGACCGGTTGTGAGTCTGAACAGTACATCAGCGGGTTCTGTAGTTCATGAAGCGTGATGCAGATAGAAAGGCTTGTTAAATGGCTTGGAACCATCCATAGAAAGAATTATTGCCAGCCCCAGATATTGTTAGAAATGTTCTTAGACATCGACACTCCTAATTTTTCACATGTGCTTTTCAAAAAAGCTGTTTTCTCCTGATTGGTGTGGGAGATCATGGGAAATTTTAAATCTTCCAACCTACATACTACTGTTAGTACTCGACTAATTAAGGACATCCTCGAACCAAAATAATCCTTCATGCAATTTTGGTCCCAAAGCCTGCTCTCTCACAAACCTGATTCGCAAGCTAAGCTGCTTGGCTTGGTGCCCGCTAAACTGGAGGACTTGGCAGCCTTCTCTGGAACTGCATGGAGCAAAACCCTCTCATCAAGTTGTGGATTGGAGATTGTTCTTACCCCACCCACTGCGATGGGGCCAAACCGAGGACACAGTAGCAGGGCCAGCCTCTTAGACACCTGGCCTTAGGTCTGGCGTCCCGATGGTCACATGGCTTGAAAGCGCTCTCTTCCTGCAGCTCTGCTCCACAAGGGCTGGATTTTTGGCTAGATAAGTCCCATTTTGAGAGCAGGCATAAAGTTTATGTATAGGCAGTGGTTTTTTTTTGTTTTGTTTTGTTTGCTTTTGGGGTCCAGTCCCTGATATAATAGACGCTCCAGAGGGGTAACAGAAGTTCTGTGTGTGTTTTCTTCAGGTAAGCTGGTGACACGTCCTAATCATTCAGTGTGTTTCCTTCCAAACATAACTGTTCTCTCCCTTAAATAGCTAAACACTGTCTTTTCCTTAGTTTGTGGAACAGAAACGGAAACTTTCACAAATGGATTCCTTTTTTTGGTGATGCCCAAGGTACTTGAATCGCCTGGTTCTTACATGTTAGAGAAAGTTTTGGTTGTTTTTTTCATAGATTTGTTCTTCTGCAGACAGTGAGGATATGAATGCAGTGTTTAAAGGACTATAATTACAGGAAAGTCTGGTCTAAAGACAGTGAGTGAATCAGCTGTTCTGAGTTTGCTTCCCACCTGTTAACAAAAAAGATGCCATTCTTAATCCCCTTCAGAATTGGATTAGCTTTGAAATAATATGTCTTCTGGGTCTATAAAATTTGTGTCAAGTTGGATCATACTATGCCCTGAAAGGAAAATCTGGTTTTTTTTTTGTACATATCTATAGAAAGGAGACTTAAACACAGTTCCTAACGAGAGGGCTAACCTTCTCTGATGATGTCCAGAGTGTTTAAATTTCCCTGTTGTCACATATTTCACGTGTGGGGGAGAAATCTGTAGCGCTGGTTGTTCATATGAATTTCCATGATTCAAAAAAACTTCAGTTGAAAGTTTTCTGCCCTTTCATCTGCGATTGGTATTTTCACATTCAAGTCTTAATCACTGAGGCATTTGTCAGTTGGGCTGTTTGAATCGTCCCCTTCCTTTTGACGCTCGTTTTCCTTTTCGAAGTCCTGGTCTTTGAACTTGGAGCATGATCCTGCCCTTGTCACTGTTTGGCCTCCACTGCTCGCAACTTTAAGAAAACATGCAGTTTAAGAACTTGTGACATCTGACTGAGCTTGTTCAAATCCTGACTCTAGCACGCGAGCTGTGGGATATGCTAGGCAGATTGAAATAGCTCTCATGGTGCCTTAGTCTGCTCACCTGCAAAGTGGGGATAGCAATTATCATTGGCACTAAACTGGAGAATATATATAAATCACCTGCAGTAAGGCTTGGCATGACACTGGTGATCAGTAGATGGTGAACAACTGATATTAGCAAATACTGTCTGTCTGTTGGAGCTGAACACCTTTCCTAAGAGATTGGCTCCCTGGGATAATGCCTTTGTGTCTAGAGAATAACCAGGCGGGATGCGAAATGTATATACACATAGGTCATAGCCTCTGGCTGCTCTTCTTATATGATACATGTTTTTATTAGACATTTAGTACTTCCAAATTCAGACCCCATCTTTGGTCAGGCTATGTTAGGCAAGATTTTTTTCCAAAATAAGTATAAGAAGGCACTGACCTTACAGGCCTTAAACCAAACTAGAAGTCACTATCCAAGCATGAGAAATACCTAACTTTGAATGGGATTTCTCAGTACAGTTTTAACCATAAGACAAAGATCAGAATCTGAATTTATTTAACTTCTGAAAAGTGGGGAGTTTTTTTGTTCCCCCCTCTCTGAAGGTGGCCGATCTCATGGGAATGGCCAATTTTGAAGAGTTTCAGTACCTGAATGATTCTAAGAAGTTTGAATATTTAAAATGTTTTTGGGTTTTTGACTCTAAGGGTTTTCAGGACAAATGACCTGAGAGGGCCTTCTAGTAATGTGTGTTATCTCCAGGTAGACTGAACTTGGGGGCTATTTCTCTAAGAGTGTATCACCACCACGCAGAGCCTGTGTGTAGGGAAATTTAATGTTATATACCTAATATGCTGTATAGAAAGACTGACTGGTTTCTGGGTAGAATATCCAGATACAGTCACAGAAATTTAACATCCATTTTAGGGTCACCTGGAAATACTTACTTTTTCTAAGCAGGAAAAAAAAAGACCACATACTTAAAACGGTACTACTTAAACTTGAATTTTGACCTGAAAGGGGACTCAGACACTAGGGGTCTGGACCACTAACGAACGATAAATTGAGTGAAAGAAAATGACAACTGTTTACAGATTTTGGCAACATTGAAGGCAGGGGCCCTTCTCCTTCTGTCCAACAACTGTTTTAACAGCTGCTTTTTTCTCTCTCCCCCGCTCCCTCCTGAAAATCCTTCTATCAGGTTTTTGAGTCATGATGCAAGAATCTGGGACTGAGACAAAAAGTAACGGTCCAGCCATCCAGAATGGGTCAAGCAGCGGCAATCACTTGTTAGAGTGCGGCAGTCTCCGGGACGGGCGGTCCAACGGGGAGGCGGCGGCCGCAGACGTGGGGGCGGCCGATCTGGCCCATGTGCAGCAGCAGGTACTGGGTCCTGGGGTCGGGCTGCAAGGGCAGGGTGGGGGTGCGGGTCGCTTGGGCAATGGTGAAAAAAGAGTGGTGTGTGTAAGGGCCTTTCTGAAAAGTAACAGAAATTGTAGGGGGATGGGAGAAGAGGAAATCAAGAAAAGTGCCAGGCCTACCACTTAGTTTTTGCACTGAACCACTGTGAATGTTGATGTTCACCTGTCAGTCTGATTGTAAACTGCATCTTCCAAGCCCCTAGCAGTCTGGAGTCCCCGTGGTTGGCTTAAGAAACTAATTCTTCAGCCCTGGGGAGGTCAAAAGTCTTGGAAGTCCCCTCTTGGGGAATGGTTGTTGAGAATGAGATGGAGTAGATCTTTGGTTATGCCCTCCTGGCCCCTAACATGTCCATCTAAAGTTTAATTCCTGTTGGGAATAAAATTAATTTTTGGAGAAGTGGTTCCCTTCGCTATTAAAAAATAATAATAATTAGCAGGCTTTTTAAGGCTGATGAAGTAGGAAATAAAATAGGGGCATGTAAGAGAGAAATGAGTTGGTGAATAAGGAGAGTAGAAATGTATAGAAATACAGGCAGAACTGGGTAAATAACAGGCATCAGTGGAAGAAATTGCTTCCTGCTCCCTATAGGAATTGAGGGATCGGGGCCATTTACATATGTTTTCTTGAATACACACGGCAGTTGGTATATGGCTAACTCCTATTAATGCTTTAAATTACCTTCTATTGGTGGCTCTCCAAGATGCACAGAAACTGGGACATGCACATTCGCATTCTTGTTATATTCCTTGTAGGCATGTAAGCGGGTACCTATGAGTGACTGGTAAAATATTTTCCAATGGTAAAAGTGACCCAGAAAATGTTATTTTGTGGCCACCATATGGCTGAAAATTCAAATAAGTAAACTGCATTTGCTTGAAGACTGGCAATTGTTTTTCCATCCCTCTCTTGGAATCAGCAGCTATTATGGGTTTGTGTTGATAATAATGGGTAGTTTTTGTTTCCTTTTAAGTTCTTGGTTCTTTTATTCAATATATAGTTATGGCGTCGCTTGGGAAAAGGTGAAAAAGGAATGGTGCATGTGAGTGCCTTCCTGAAAAGTAACAGCAATTGTAGGGGGATGGGAGAAGAGGAAAGCAAACCTCTCAAACCGTGTTCTTGGAATCGGTATCAGAGAAGCGAAGGAATCCTGCACTAGGGATGGAGCCTTTGACAGTCTCTGAGGCATGTTTTCTCTTCTTGAGAATTTCTGAAAACATAATGAATCATTGGATTGTTAGTCTGTTAGAAGTTGGTGGAACCAACTTGGCTAACGGAAACTGCCCGGAAGGTACAACAGAGAGAAAGGATTCCTAAGGAAACTAAGATACAAGCCCAGGTCTTAATTCTGAGGATTTCAAGTGATGTGAACCCTCTTTTATTGGCAGCCCAGGCCTAGTTGTGCCCACACATTGAGCATTACATCAGCTGCAATGGAAGATGCCTGATGTCTGTTGTGTATAAATTTGGTGCATTTAAGTTAGTGCAAATGGCCAAATTTGAACCAACAAGATTGTTAGCAAAATCTATTAGTAAGTGGTAGGAGGGAATCCACATATTTGTTCCTGTGGTGTTCTCAGATATTTATGGTTACATTGGAAATGAATAGTTGGTATTTGGGAGTATCATTGTCTATGCTCTTACCATACGCAGAAGCCAAGATGGATTATTGCTTTATGGGACAGTTGAGGTAGGGCTCTTGACTGTTGTGGTCTGGACCCCAAGCGATTAGTTTTACAAGTACATTAATTAAATAAACGGACAACTAACTTCTTCTGAATTTTATTTGAAGAACTGAAAATCATTCATAATCTCAAAGTAGTAAGTTACCCAAAAACTTTACATGTATACCATCAATACACATGTGTGCACACGTGTGCACACACACACACATTTCTAACGCAATAACAGCAAACAGCAAAAGTGGCCTCACCTGAAGGAAGTTATAAAAGTGCATTTTAACAGCATCTTCCCTAAAAAGCATCAGTAGCAAAATTAGTCATTCACGTCTCCACCCTTTATCATGGCCACGTGCACTTTGGAAAATGTGTGGTAATGTATGGGTTATTGATACAAAGGTCAGTAGCTTTTGGTTATACTTTGAAATTCTTTTTTAATATATTTTTTAACAATTTTATTTCTATTTTCCATTGATATGTTTTGGAAAGCAAGCAAGCAGTTGGGGCTATCCTTGTGGCTAAAACCCTACATACTGTGATTGGCAGACCTCTCCCTTCTTATAAAATAAAATAGTGATAGCTCTTTGACCCCCATACATGTATGATAAAGTTCTTAACAGGTTTTGGGGGGAAAGCAAAACCTGTAAATGAAATAAAAAAAATACACAGGATTGCAAAAGGTTCAGAGGACGAGAGTTGTCTGCATTTTCTTCCAGCCTGGAAAAGGCAACAGTTGAGCCATTTGGGGAGATCTGAGTGTCAACACGATGTTCTTGGGTTGTTTTCGTCATTTTTATCCTCCAGGTTTTTACTTGAAGTGAGAGTACCAGCAGTGAGACAATCACAGCCATGCTGAATTCATTACTGCGGGAGTCACACAAAACCACGGATAAAATTTCAATAACTGCAGGCCACAGTTGAGTAAACAGTTGCACTGAAATTTAATTCCTGTTGACTTTGCCCCCATTCCTCGCCAGGGGCACATTCTGATTCTGTAGTACAAAGACAACAGGGGTTACAGCTTTGATTAATGCAGGACAGTGGAAGAGAATTAGAACTGTGAAATATGTTAGAAGTCCATGGAACAAAAAGATCTGGCTTAAAAGGGCTTGGTATAAAAATGAATTAATTACACTCTGTTTGAAACTGAATGTTACAGGATTTTTCCAGTTGCACCAGTACGATCCTGAATAATAAAGGGAGAATTTTTACCTAGTGCCAGGATTTAAACTAAAGAAGTGTAAGCCTTCCCATGTTTCAGCCACATTACCAACAATACAAATGATAGCAACCGCCTTTTTAGAATGGAGAGTTTATGCAAAGATTCACAGCGGAGCGAGGGACTTCTGCGCTGGCTTCGGCCTGTAGGTTGGGCAATTTGGGTCCAAACAGAATCGTTTAAAAAAAAAATTATGTAGTTGACAGCATAGAAAAATGGAGGAAATCTAGCTTTTCCATCTTCTCTTGAAGACTCAGAAGAACTGGTAACCCCAGGCTGATGTTCCTAGAAAGGCATCAGCTTGTTTGGAGGTAAATTGCTACCTCAGTTGGGGAGCCTGCAGCCCTCCATTCTGCCCTCGTTCCCACCAGGCAGTGCAGCTCATCTGTGCCCTCTTGGCAAGCAGAGTTAGTGATTCTGGTCTGGAAGTTGCCGTCAAAACTCAGAAGCCATCAGCCAAGGCGAGGTGCTGCCATTAGCTGGATGACCCGGCCAGCACACTCACAAACTGGCTTCCTTCCTCAAAACTGAGTATGTTTTCTCTGTCATGTTTCAGCTCTACTTATATCTGGGCCATGGAACTATTGTAACAATAGTTCTCTAATAATATAATTTGATAGAGTCTCCGAACATTTTCTTTTAGCCATTGAGTAATTCTTTCCCTGATACCATAACTGCTTTTTATTTCCTATTATGCCTGCCCCATTTCGAGGTCCGTAAAAGTTCAGTATTGGATATACACCACTCCATTATGAAACTCAGCAACAAATACTATTACCGATTACTCGAGTTTTTTTCCTTAAAGAAAGGATTTTAAAATGTCCAGAGCAATTTCATAAACTGTATGGATTAATGCATTTTAAAAGTCTTGAATTTTAGAAAGCAGAATTTTATTTCCATATTGCTGCAAATGAGAGCTTTTTCAGATAAGCATATTACATAGAGCATAATGTTTAGAAGTTTCTCCATATACAGCATATGCTGTCAGGTCAATTAACAGAATGCATACTAGAAAATGTTTATTCAATAAAAATGAATAGCTGTTAAATAAAACAGCTATTTCTTAACAACATTCCATTTAATGATGGGGTTTAAAAAAAATTTTTTTTGGTACCACCTGGCAGTTTTATTGTCTGCACGTTGGCACAGGGAGAGCTTTAGCTGCTGTAGTTTTGAGGTGTAGCTATTGTTTTATCTGTGGAGGGCGGTTTAGAGGTAGCCTGTGAGGAAGACATTTAAAAAAAAGGTAAAGTATATGCAGAGTTCGAGCACGTATTATTTGGAGAATGTGGATAAGTGAAGTATTTACTTCATAAAGCTTCTTTAGTATTTGGTTTAAGGTGTTGGGCCTTTTGGCCCAAAAGATAGTGGGATACATTTTGCATTAATAACATACAAGAGGAAAGTTGAATAGACTGTTAAGGAGGTAAGAGAGGTAAAGGATAGGGGGCTTCTGAAAAATGACAGAGGGGGTGGAGGAGGATCCGCTGGGCTCAACTTTGCCACTGAAGGAAGTATGACTCATTACACAGGACCAGGGATGCTCAGAGAAACGGGACGAGTGTGCTTGGAGTCAAGAAAGAGTCTGGCTTTGTCCCTTCAAAGGGAATGTAGAAGATTTACTCTCAGAGGAGGCTGTGAGCATCCTGGTATGTTTCCTGACGTCCTCTGAACATGAGAAGTACAGTTATAAATGACCGGAGTGTCAACATTGCCATGTAAATTAATACACAAAAGTTAAAAATCTCCTCTTCATTTTCTAAATGGTGGAATGAGTCATTGAGTTACTCAGGTTACTAGTGGGCATTGAGCAGAAGAGGGAGGTTGTCCTGCCGACATTTCCAATGTTCACTGGTCCTGTGAAAACAATTCCTGGAAGAAATAGCTATTTTTTGATGTGACAAGAGCCACCCCTTTGCTCCTTATTCTTACCTTCCTCCTTTGAGGGGACCATCGTGAAACACCGTGGCCGGCCCTCGCATTTCTCCCCGGAGGGCAGCCCGAGTGATCAGGTGGGCACCTGTAGGTGTGAAGACTGTAGCAACAGCTAGTTCAGCAGGACCATTTTCTTTGAGAAAGATTGCTTGTGAACTTTGTCAGAAATGCCCTCAAGTGGTCTTTCCCTTTGTAGCTACCATGGACTGTGTCTGCAAAAAGGGTCCTTGGATGCCATCGGAGGGGAAGAGGTGGTCAGCATCTCTTTGTTCTGAAAGGGAAGCTTCCAGAGGGAGTGTCCAAGAAGATGGCCTTTATAGGAATTGAGTGCCCACCGTGGGGATAGGCACTGTGACAGGGGCTAGCACCTGCCTGCCTTCACTGGTAGGTGAAAAGCCACGCTATAGTGGTGAAGGAAGCACTCTGCCAACATACTCTTTCTGGGGACAACGTACAGTTCACGGATTATAGGAAATACTGATGATCAAAATATTTCGTAGGAATCAGTGCCATCCGTATGTTAGTGAAAACCGTATCAAGAAATTGAAACAAGAATGAGACAGGGATTCAGATAATCCTGACAAATAAAGGAAAAAGCAGCCGCAACAATAATAAACGTCTACTTTTTTTTTTTCCTCCAATTCTTTTTGTTGTTGTTTCTGGAAAAAGGTGTGTTTCACCATGAATGCTAAATTTAGCTCTCTGTAAGTTTAGACCTGCCTCCCATCAACATATTGTTGGCAATGATTTATGTAACTTGTGATGTGAGGCTCGTATGAAATTCTTTCAAGTTTTGATGACTAAGCGGTCGTGTGTCACTAATTTCTGCATTGAAAATGAAGGTGGCGCGGAAACAAAAAAGGGAAAGAGAGCCACGTCCATAAGAGAGTGTGGTAATAGAAACCCAGATGCCACGTTTCCTGAGGAGTGAAGTGCGCCCTCTTGACTTTAAGCGACATTGTCGCTACTTTGAGAAGGAAGTCTTAAGCCCTGACCTGTGGGCTAATGATAAAAAAAAAGAAAAAGACTCCCTATCTCTTGTCTAATCAGAAATCTCTTTTTGAACTTTCAGGAGGTATGACTCTAATGGTAATTTGTTGACAGATTAGCTTCAGTGATCGCAGAGTTTGTTTTGCAAAAACTGGCAGGCTTCTATCTGTGCTCCTGAGACAAGGAGCCTACTTTGCTGTTTGCGTCTGCTCGCATTTATTGACGACTTAGCGCTGAGCAGGCGGAATTGGTATGTTTGTGTAATGTAGACCTATAGCTCGCCTGATGGAGTCGAGTGTACTTTTAGGTGGTGCATAGATTACCTGATAAAAAAAAGGTTACAAGGTGGTGGCTTTTATGGCGAAGTAGAATTGCAATATAAATGCAAGCGGTATACGGAACAACAAAAAGGAAGTTTATATAGGGAATTGAGCCCCATATTAGAAAGTGTCTTTTCGTCACTTGGTCTTTGAACTCAAATCTATTGTAATTATGAAGTGTTACTTGTAACATTCCAGAGACCCTTTGCTAAATACTGTGTTTGATTTGGTTCATAGAAATACAGCCACTTTATTTTTTTTAACTCTCTCACAAGAGAATGCCATGAAGAGAGTTTCACGAAATGGCCTGGTCTCAGCTTTGTTCCAAGTGAGCTAATAAATGTGCAACATTGGAAAATATGTATTAACTTCCTTAGCTTTGGGAAATTCATGTGTTCGTTTGTTTGCATATTCTCTCATTTAACTAGTATTTATTGTGCACGCCTGTGTGTAGGGATGTGGGGACCGCACTGGTGTGCATGGTGCTGAGAAGGCCCAGCAGACTACCTTGGAATCTATTTGACTAGAGCCCAAAGGGTAACCGGAGGTAGCAACAAGGTGCTTAGAAGGTAAATTGGGTTCAGCATGCAGGAGGCTTGAGTTTCTAGGCCAGGGGAGGTTTCTAAACAGAGAAGAATGGCCATCCATACAAGAGGCCGTGTACTGAAGTCGTATTACAGCATTGGACCTGGCCTGGCTTGGAAGGAAAGAGATCCCCGAGAGACAATGGCCGTGATCAGGCTGCCCTGCCCTTGACCCCAGCTGTAGTAACGGGGCCCTAATCCCCGTGCTCTGTTGTTGACTCCCCTTGCTGCTTGCCTTTCTCCTCCCGGGTCTGAATCCTTGGTCAAGGGGGAAGCCCCATCAGGGCAGGGATGGGCCTCTCTCATTGGCTGATACTCCCCAGCACAGAGCACAGTACCTGACATGGAGCAGTTCTTCGATGGATGCATGAAATAGGCAGAGAACAGGAGGCCTGGATCAAGAGAACGATGGGGGGTTGTTTTGGAGAATCATCAGGGCCTTCTGAAGGAGGAAAACTGAAAACATCAAGGAGTGGGAGTTAAGGATGATTCAGGGCCTCTGACCGGAGTGACTGGCAAATCCAAAGAGAAGGGTATTCAGGAGGAGGGAACCCAACTCCTTTGTTAGCGGCCTATCACTCTGGGTTATGGTGATGTGGTGGCAAAGAAAGCCCAAAAATATTTTGGTAAGTAAAGGATGGGCTTATTTTGAAAATATCCTCTTTTTCAAAAGCTGTTAAAAAAAAAAAGACACCTTCTTATCACTAAGACTCACTATTTTAATTGTATATGTTTGTTCAGATTAAAATTATCAAGTATTTTCCCTTTAGCCACTGCCAGTTACTAATGAATATATATCTTCTAAAAGTCACACGGGACATGCTGATAAACTGCTGGTTTTCCTATTGATTATGAAAGGGGCTTATCTCTGTGAGAGAACAAAACTAAGAACTGAGATCTTGGATAAAGTCTTTGTTTCATATTGACACAAGCTTTTCAGAATGAGTTTTTGTTTTGTTTTGTTTTGTTGTTTTAAGGCAAAGGGGGTGCATGTTGTGTTTCTTTTGTGGGAAAAATGCAATGTGTAATGATTAAGCAGCTGGTTCTGTTGGGAGACCCATTTAGGAGGTCTAGATTAAACTGCTTAGGGATGTCAAAGCCTTGTTTGTGTGTAAGCAGAGCCCTGCATAGAGGTGGGTGGAGGGAAGGAAGGTCAGTTCTTTGTAATCCTTCCGAGAAGATATTTTCCAGTGTAAATACTGACTGTGGAAGGGATAGGGGCTTTTTTTTTGTCAGTGGTAACTCTAAGGTTCTCCTTGAATTAATGCTTTTATCCCTGTTTTTGGACTGTTCCTTTCAGAATGGACCCCAAATAAAATTAACTTCCTAACGCAGATTCATCCTCAGCAAAGTCTCTTACAGTTGACCATTTATTACACAATTTTTCATTCACCCAACCACAAGTTACTGTCATTATTATGGTCATTTGTCCAAAAATGCAAAGTGTCAGCTGACCCGAAATCTGTGTTTTTATCCCTTTACCTTTTCTCGTCCCCAATTCCCCTCTCTCCGCATTGAAGGGAAGGTGACATGATGTCTTCTTAGTCATTCAAATCCAATAACTTTTAATCTGAAGGTTAAGTAGTGAGATATAAACTAAGAGATGATAATATCAATTTTATGTTCACTGAAGGGCACAATATACCTCTTTCTAGTAGAGGGAAAATTGTGCGTAAAATGTCTTTTGCTTTTCAACAGCAGAGCCATGCCTCTCAGAGAAAGGAAGGAAGAGTTTTGGAAAAATTTAATAAAATACAATGTAACATCCTAAAACAGGGCAAAAGTGGCTTTTGATGATTATAATTATTAAGTATTAATTTTTCAAGGTTGCCTGGTAAGATGTTCCATTTTTATAGCCTCTTGTATCGACTCTTGTCATCCTGTCTACAAACTCAACAACCTTTTACAAGGTTAAAGACTGGGAGAGAATGACAGAATGCTCATTCTTTCCTGACTCTTTTTGGTCCTAATGTGTATGATAAATAATACTGTGATAATACTGCTTGCCTTGCCTTATTTTTTTTTTCCTCCTACTCCTGATATTTCCATTTCAACTCGATAGGAATTCCGCATCCGAAAGTACTAAGTGAAAATGCCTTTGCAATGTGCGTTTTTATTATGATATTCTTATGATCTCATTAGATTTACACTTGTCTTACAAACACACTTTGTTTTAGGGGAAAAGCATCACATGTAAGCTGAGTATATGATATTCACAATTATAATTGTCGAAATTATATTCTGTAATGTCATTGACAATCATATAATTGTCAAGATTTTTCCTGGAAATAGTTTTGAACTTATCTCAGCTATTCAGTTAGTTTGTGGGGTAGGTTGTAGGTACAAAGGACTGTGTGAAGCCTACAGACTAGGCCAGGGATTGATAAACTAAGCTAAAAGGTCCAATCCAGCCAAATCTGGCCAGTCACATGTTTTTTTAAATAGAGGTTTTATTAAAACATAGCCATGCTTCCATGTTTTCTCTTCTCTGTGGCTGCTTTCTTCCCAATCACAGCAGACTTGAGTTGTTGGAACAGAGAATGTACAGCTGAGGAAGCTATAAATGCTTATTATCTGGCCCTTTACAGAAGAACTTTGTTGACCCCTGGATTAGTGAATGGCAGACGTGGCAAAATTTGCCTCCCAGAGCCTTCTACTCTTACTTTATCATGACAAAATAACTGAGGGATCATCCCTCATTCATTTCTAAATTCTCCCTCAACAAAGTATATGTAGATATCACGGTCTAAGACTTTGGTTTGCATTTTCTGGAGTGGTCCATGAACCGGTAGGTGTCATCAGACCTGCAGAGTTTCCTTCTAATCATTGAACTGAATATCTTACAAATTAAACATCTTGGCATCCTTGCTAGTTGGAAAAATAATCTGCCAGCCTACTAAGGAAATGGAGGTCGGACACTGAGTGAGTCACTCAGAGAGCGGATGTCCTTGGCCGTGGTTCTCTTACCAAGGAAAATTAACATAAAAATGTAGTATCTCTGTTGTTCATAGTCCATGGTTGGCTAGAGGATACAAGTAAGTCTCTGAGCATCTCCCTGCATTCATAGAATTCATAACCTAACTGGAGCAGAACAAGATATAAACATAGCATTTAAATATCAATAAAAATTTCAAAGCAAATGAAGATGAGCCATAGGAGAGATGGGTATGACTAATCTGCAGATGAACGATTTAAGCAATAAATCTTCAGGAGCCCAACGAGGAAGAGTCTGCTTGTGTCGTGTTGGTGGGAGTTTGACAGATCTCAGTAAAACTTAAGAAATCATCTCTCAGTATGCACCTGCTGATTTAGTTGGACTCTCTCAGTCCAGAGATAATGGTTAGAAGGCACATACTGAGCTCTGTGGTTTGGTTTATGACTTTAAATAGTAAATGCCCAGGAGATGTGTCCTTGTCATTTTGCCATTTTCAATTTAGGGGTAAGCAACGGGGGTTTCTACTGTGGGATGACTGGAGGCTTTTGGTGAGCAGAGTCTTTTCATGCTGAATGCCAGCATTTGAGATCATTGGTCTCCAGGAAATGGCCCGGGCCTATCTGTTTACACAGACCATTGCCTAAGTTGAGTATATGGTCATTTGGTTGGTGGTGTCCATATTTCACATATTTTTATATTGAATGGTAGCTAATTCACCTCTATTCATCATGCAGCTAGAATGACTGAAACTATCGTACCTCATTTTAAGATAGTTGTCAACTTTCAAGACATGTGCTCACTCCAGCTGTTCATCAAGTGACCATCTTTCCTAGGAAATGCATTAGCCTTCCATTTTATCCCTTCTGCTTTTCTTCTTTCTTTTCATGTTCTTATGTATTTCTGTTTTTAAATTTGTTATCAGATGACTTACCATTGTATTTCTAAATTAGTGAAAATCTCTTCTGTCTTTCAGGTGGGTGGGTTGCTCTGGTATGGGCCGTCACTTTAATTCCATCATTCTTAAATTTTGTAGGTTTTATGGTCCCTCCTGGGTGAAGCTGCTGAAACCCTAGCGTCTTTTGATCTGGAAAATGTGTGTGTGTGTGTGTGTGTGTGTGTGTGTGTGATTTTGCAATTTCAGGTCTATGTGCATCATGACCCAACCCCTATCCCTCAATTAAAACACTATGCAGTCCACACTGCATGTTAATTAGATTTGCTAACTGGTTCAGTATTTTGACAAATGTTCCTAGATTTTTCTGTGTTTAATTAATGTTAAGTATATTAGTAGCCTATCTTTAATTTGGAAAAGGTTTCCTCTATTGGCTTTGAATGCTTACCAATGTGTCCCTAGAATTAGTTCCTGGATATCTCAAATGCAGCGCTAATAAATGCCAGTTCGGAAGAAAACTCTAGAAAGTAAGGTCATAAAAAGCCCTCCGTACAGGTCCTCAGAGCCATTCTGTGCCTATTGAAATGCAATCACCAGGTTTATTCACTCTTGAGTTTTTAATGACTACAGGACCCTATAAGCTAGTTGGAACAGCTTTGACTAAATCAGCCAGGATTACACTTCATGATACATACAGCGTGGCTACTCCCGTACGTGGCTGATACGAGTGTGAGTTTGTGCAGCCCATTCCGGGGGGCAGCTTGGCATGGGGCATCAAGATGCTTAAAAATAGTACACCCTTTAGTGCAGCGGTACACTTCGGGAGGTTGTGTAGCATTCAGCGGTGGTGCTCAAACTTTTCTGTGTATTGGAATTACCCGGAGGGTGTCTTAAAACACATATCGCTGGACCCACCCTACTAGTACTTTGTTCTGTAGATCCTCTGGATTGGGGCCCAAGAATTTGCATTTCTGATACTTTCAACCCAGTTTCTGCTGTGAGTTGGAGGATCACACTTAGATAACGACTCAAAAGGCAGGGTATCTTAAAGCATAGGCATAGAGCCAGCCTGTTTGACCTCAGTTACAGCTCTGCGCACTAGTTGAGTGATTGTGCAAGTCAGTTTCTCTGTGCCTCAGTTTATGCATCCATCAAATGGGAATAATATTAGCATTTAATAATCTGCTATAATGTAAAATGCTCAGAAGTTTGCACGGCACATAGAAATGTCCCATAAACAGTAGCTGTTGTTACTCTTTATCATCACCACTATTAGGAATTTATCCTACAGAAATCATATGAGGCATACAGAAAGATTTATACCTGAAGATCTTTATTATGGTAGTATTTATAATATGAAAAATAAAAAAACCCTAAATTGCTAAGATTAGAAGAAAAGTTGGATGAATGGTTCCAAGTAAGTTTTATGTAATATTGGGTACCCATTAAGAATCACACTCTTACAGAAGGGTTTAATGACCTTAAAAATTATAATGATGGGTGGGGAAAAAAAACAGAAAAAGGCTGTAAAATTTGTTATCAATTATTTTCATATGTTAATGGGATTGTGGTTTATTTCATACTACTTCACAGTTTTCTGTATATTCTAAAATTTCTACAATAGCATTTCTTTTACAATTAAAAAGGACGAGTTATTAATGTAATTTGCACTGACACTGACAACTTTTGAGACGAGTATAAATGGCAAGAGACTACCTACCCTTTGAGCAAGCTTTATATATGTTTTTATGTATGTTTAATATTTTTGCACACATCAGGGGATAAAATTTTCATAATTAAAAGAGTTTGTCCCATAGCACTTTAAGTTTTCAGCTACTGCTTGTCTGTGCCCTAGAGCTCTCTCTCCACAGAGTTTCCCGACTTGCAGGTACTGCTAACATCAAATTTGATGGCTACTAACCATCATTATCTAACATTATCAGTTTGTGACAAAATCAATCTTTTGTCAATAAGAAGAGCATATTGATGAACTCTCTGATTCCAAGTCTCTCCCTTGCCTTTGTGATATTCATCACCTATTGTATTGATGACTGTATACAGATAGATATTCTTAGTTGCTTATCCAGTACATGCTTTTTCCAGTCGACTTATTTCACTTCCTTAGGGAGCTAGAAAAGGCAGGAGGAATATTTCATTCAGGACATTTTGGACTCGGACAGACAAGGGTTTAAAACCCATCTCTAGCGCTCAATGAAGTTAGTGATGCCCATCTTTTTTTATATATAATTTATTTTGGTATCATTAATCTATAATT
>JAVSCE010018163.1:0-12495 GCA_032199065.1 Smutsia gigantea | reverse complement strand
CCTCGAATTGGAGAGAGACTATGAAGTATATATACTGTATCTTTAAAGAAAGGGATACATCAAAGCTGCCTGCAGGGGGCAGGGGGAGGAAGAAGGTTGCTTGTTTTTTTTTAATTGGGGAGAAAGGGAAAGATATCAAACTTGGGAGTAGAGATTACTTTTGCAACACAAAGATAAGAGAAGTGTCCCTGCAAGCTCTATTTTCTTTTCTTTGGCGAATTTGAGCAGCTTTGATTGTGCCACATTCACAAGATCATGCCGTCAGGGATCTAAGGCCAAATCAGAGTACACACTCACCATCATACCTTTTCTATGACATGTTCCTTTATGATTTTAATAGGAGAGAAATGGGGGTTGAGAAGGAGGGAAATGTGGCTTGCTTGCTTGCTTCCTTGCTGTGTTTCTTTGTTTCCCTTCCTCCTGCTCTCCTTCCCTCCCTCTCTTCCTTCCTTCTCCTTTAAAAAAAAAAAATCTCTTATTTAAAAAAAATTATTGCAGTAAAATATACATACCATAAAACTGCCGTTTTAACCACCTTTAAATGTACAGTTCTGTGGCATTAAATACCTTCACATTATTGTGCCCCCATTACAACCATCCATCTGGGGAGTGTTTTCATCTTCCTCACCGGATGCTCTGTCCCCAGTAAACAACTTTGCATTTCCCTCTCCCCCAGCTCCTGGCAACCGTCATTCTACTGTCTGTGGCTATGAGTTTGACTACTCTAGGCGCTTCATGTAAGTGGAGCCATACAGTAATATTTGCTTTTCTGACTAGCTTATTTCACTGAGCACAATGTCTTCAAGGTGCATCCATGTCGTAGCATGTCTTTCTTTTCTAAACGGGGAAGAGGGTAGAGAAGAAATTTGAGAAGAGCCTGGTGGTAGAGATGAGGAAGTGAAGTAAGGAGATAACCAAGGGGTCTTAGAAGAATCTAGCAAATGTTGGTTTTCAGAGCACATTTTTCATAGGATGAAGAAGGCTCCTGAGACCGTGCCTTCTCGAACATGACAGCCATGGCAAGCGATACCTGGCAGTAATGACTAAGGGACATTCTGGTTTTGAATGACAGACGTATTCCTTATTGACGTTTCCCAGGGGTCTTCAGAGAGCAGCATCTACTAGGAGCTGGTTACTGGCAGGTTTTGTCATTTTTGAAGAAATCCATAGGAGTAGTAGAGCTGTGTCCCTGTTGCCCTTTACCTGGAGAACTGCATTTCCAAAAGGGCCTCCTCTGAGATTGCTTTCTGAGGGAAATCCTGTCCAGAGCCATTCAGTATGGTTTTATTAGAACGATTATTAAAGGATCAGAGTATCAAGCCCATGAGACAATGTTGAAGGAAAAGTGTAATTATTAAGCCTGGTGAAGGAAAGACTGAAGGGAATTCAACAATCTTTAGAAAGATAAATGGGTCTTAAAGGATGCTAACCAGCTTTCTCCTTCCATCTCCAAAGTGAGGGGGCGGGGGGGGCATGGGCCCAAATGAGCCTCAGCATAAAAAAGTTATACATGAGGAAGGACTTCCAGGCACCAGCAGAAGTCTTTTCAAAGTGAGGCTATTACAGCTCAAGCTTAACGTTAAGTAAAAAGCAAGACACGTGCATGCACAAATGCATAGAATGCATTTCAATTAATATGAAGTTCAAAACAGGCACAACTGTATTGTTTAGGGAGGTTCAGAAATTTGAGGAGACTGTAGTGAAAAGCAAGGCAATGATTATCCCAAACGTCAGGACTGTGGTTTCCCCTCGTGGGGAGGGAGGGGGCCTTCTGGGATGTTGGCAATGTTCTCTTTCTTGACCAGCATGGTAGTTACAGGGACGTTTGCTTTATAGTCATCAAGTCAACTGTACATTTAAGTTTTCGGTATGTAGGTTATATTTCCCAGCACAATACGTTGTGTTTGTGTGTGTGTGTGTGTGTGTGTGTGTGTGTATGTGTGTGTGTGTTATTTATTTATTTTTAAATTTTGGTATGATTAATATACAATTACATGAGCAACATTGTGGTTACTAGATTCCCCTCATTATCAAGTCCCCACCACGTACACCATTACAGTCACTGTCCATCAGCATAGTAAGATGCTATAGAGTCACTACTTGTCTTCTCTGTGCTATACTGCCTTCCCTGTGACCCCCCTACATTATGTGTGCTAGTCGTAATGCCCCTTATTTCCCTTGTCTCTCCCTTCCCACCACCCCCACCAGTCCCTTTCCCTTTGCCAACTGTTAGTCCATTCTTGGGTTCTGTGAGTCTGCTGCTGTTTTGTTCCTTCAGTTTTTGCTTTGTTCTTACAGTCCACAGGTGAGTGAAATCATTTGACACTTGTCTTTCTCCACCTGGCTTATTTCACTGAGCATAATACCCTCTAGCTCCATCCATGTTGTTGCAAATGGTAGGATTTGTTTTCTTCTTATGGCTGAATAATATTCCATTGTGTATATGTACCACCTCTCTTTATCCATTCATCTACTGATGGACACTTAGGTTGCTTCCATTTCTTGGCTATTGTAAATAGTGCTGCAATAAACATAGGGGTGCATCTGTCTTTTTAAAACTGGGCTGCTGCATTCTTAGGGTAAATTCCTAGGAGTGGAATTCCTGGGTCAAATGGCATTTCTATTTTGAGTTTTTTGAGGAACCTCCATACTGCTTTCCACAATGGTTGAACTAATTTGCATTCCCACCAGCAGTGTAGGAGGGTTCCCTTTCTCCACATCCTCGCCAACATTTGTTGTTGTTTGTGTTTTGGATGTTGGCCATCCTCATTGGTGTGAGGTGATATCTCATTGTGGTTTTAATTTGCATTACTCTGATGATTAGCGATGTGGAGCATCTTTTCATGTGCCTGTTGGCCATCTGAATTTCTTCTTTGGAGAAGTGTCTATTCATGTCCTCTGCCCATTTCTTAATTGGATTATTTGCTTTTGTTTGTTGAGGTGTGTGAGTTCTTTATATATTTTGGATGTCAACCCCTTATCAGATATGTCATTTATGAATATATTCTCCCATACTGTAGGATGCCTTTTTGTTCTACTGATGGTGTCCTTTGCTGTACAGAAGCTTTTCAGCTTGATATAGTCCCACTTGTTCATTTTTGCTTTTGTTTCCCTTGCCCGGGAGATATGTTCATGAAGAAGTCGCTCATGTTTATGTCCAAGAGATTTTTGCCTATGTTTTCTTCTAAGAGTTTTATGGTTTCATGACTTACATTCAGGTCTTTGATCCATTTCGAGTTTACTTTTGTGTATGGAGTTAGGCAGTAATCCAGTTTCATTCTCTTACACGTTGTAGCTGTCCAGTTTTGCCAACACCAGCTGTTGAAGAGGCTGTCATTTCCCCATTGTATATCCATGGCTCCTTTTATCGTATATTAATTGACCATATATGCTTCGGTTAATATCTGGACTCTCTATTCTGTTCCACTGGTCTATGCGTCTGTTCTTGTGTCAGTACCAAATTGTCTTGATTACTGTGGCTTTGTGTAGAGCTTGAAGTTGGAAAGCGAGATCCCCTCTGCTTTATTCTTCCTTCTCAGCATTGCTTTGGCTATTCGGGGTCTTTTGTGGCTCCATATGAATTTTAGAACTATTTGTTCCAGTTCGTTGAAGAATGCTGTTGGTATTTTGATAGGGATTGCATTGAATCTGTAGATTACTTTAGGTAGTGTAGTCATTTTGACAATATTTATTATTCCTAGCCAAGAGCATGGGATGAATTTCCATTTACTAGTGTCCTCTTTAATTTCTCTTAAGAGTGTCTTGTAGTTTTCAGGGTGTAGGTCTTTCACTTCCTTGGTTAGGTTTATTCCTAGGTATTTTATTCTTTTTGATGCCATTGTGAATGAAATTGTTTTCCTGATTTCTCTTTCTGCTAGTTCATCATTAGTATATAGGAATGCAACAGATTTCTGTGTATTAATTTTGTATCCTGCAACTTTGCTGAATTCAGATATTAGTTCTAGTAGTTTTGGAGTGGATTCTTTAGGGTATTATATGTACAATATCATGTCATCTGCACACAGTGACAGTTCGACTTCTTCCTTACCAGTCTGGATGTCTTTTATTTCTTTGTGTTATCTAATTGCCACGGCTAGGACCTCCAGAACTATGTTGAATAAAAGCGGGGAGAGTGAGCATCCTTGTCTTCACAATACGTTTTTAAGTGACACTACATTTTCATTTGCTTGGGATGGTGATGATTAAAGGCAGAAGTGACCAGAAGACCTTTAATTGTCAAGCATAAGATTGTGTATGTGCATATGTCTGCTTGGGGGCTGTTGGTTTTGTTTAATTCTTTACAATACTTTGGTTCTCTCAGTATTCGGTTTTGGGTTTTTTTTAGGTTTTTTGTCTTAAGTTTTGGGGTTTTTTGCACAAAGAAGAGCACTACCAAAGTCTGGAGAAGGAAAGGGTATGCTCTCTGTCTTCCAAGTATGACCTTGAAATTTGTAAGAAGGCATTTGGGGACCTCTGGGGCTTTGACCTCCAAGCTGCAAAGTGTACCAGTATGTTGGCAGTCTGTATCACTGACCAGACCCATATGACTTCCAAAATGAGAGACCGATGGAATACACTCCCTCCACCAGGCAAGGCTGTACCACGGGGCAGGGGCAGGGGTTGGTTGTGGAAAGGGGAAGAAAAGCACAAGGCTAGTAAAGAGATGGTATCGAACCCTGCTTTCCCCCCAGTCCATTGCGGGGCTGTCAGAGAACTAGCTAGCCTCTCTTTGTGCCTATTTTCTCAACTTGTAAAATGAGAGTAATAATTCATACCTTTTCCAAAGGTTTGCATTGACAGTGAAAACAAAGTTGTTATGGAAAATTGTTTTGAAAATGATAGAGGTATATGTAAACAAGGTGGTGTCCAGCAGGGGGAAGAAGGAATTTTAATCCTGAATCCCTAGCTGAATCCCTAGTTTGTTTGAATCATTAAGACAGAATGTGGGCAAAGCCTGAAACGCTGGCATTTCTTTTGGTACTTGTTTCCGTAGGTCCCAGTGACAGCAGTCCCATAACCAGGCATTGACCATATGTCTCCAGCCTTAGGGAAAAGTTGTGGAGGGGGTCTAAAGGAAACAGGTGACAGGTTTAATTAATGTCAGGTAGAATGAATAAAATAAACAGCCTCACCTCTGCCTTTCCTTTCTCTTTCCTTCTGATTAGATTTTCAGGGGTGCTCTGAGTGGGTGTGCTGCCCAGTAATGGTGATATTTTCCAAACAGAATGAGCCCTTCGCAGAAACATGGGTAATGCTAAGAATACACTCAGAGACAAGGCAACTATCTCTGGGCTGCCTTGAAGGCTTGACAGGGATATTTTCTTTTTTTGGCCAGGCCTGACCCCCACACCTGTCCCCAGTCATAAAAACATGGAGCCGGAGTCTTTGTTCTGTACTGTTGTCCGCTGATTAGGCTGCTGTAATTAATGTTATCAGGCCAGGACTGCCTTAGCCCCTACTTTGTTTTACAAATTCATGTTCTGACTGGAGCCTGTCATCCAGTCTGTCATGCAGGAGCACAGCATGACCCTGCTGCAGGGGGCGTCTCAGACCACAGGGATCAGCGAAGAGAGCCATTGCTGTAGTTCTGCTTCCCAACTAGGGAGGATCAGCTCCTCCCTGCCCAGCTCCTCCCAGGGCTTTGGAAATGTTGGGGAACTGTTTTGGTCATCACAGTGGGGAATGTCCTTGGCATTTAGTGGGCAGGACTCAGGGATGCTAAATATTCCACAATGAGTAGGAACACAGCACAACGAGGCGTGTCCCACCCCAAATTCCAGTGGTGACCCTATTGAGAAACACTGGACAGCAGCCTGACTCAGAGAAACCCAGGGAAGGAAGTCTCCTAGCCAGAAGGTGGTTGTGCCTGTCCACTCATTCATTCATTCACATGCTCTCATTCCTTCATTTCATAAACGTGTCCTGAGCACAAGTTTTGGGCCAGGTCCCAGATATGGGGCTGAGGTTTCAAAGTCCCTGCCTCGAGTAGCAAACAGGCATAATAAGGTCATCACACATAATGTGATAAGCTCTCCAAGAGGTGTGGACAAGGACTGGGCAGGCACCGAAGGGAGAAAGACAGGGAGAGATACTTTACAAGAGTCAGGAGCCAGGCTTCTCAGAAAGGAGTCGATGCCAGAGCTGGGTTCTGACAGATGAGTGGGACTTTGCCAGATGGGGAAGGGAAGGGAGAGGACTTGGGGAGAGTCATGTGTGGGATCGTGACTGGAGAGAGTGCGGTCCATGCCAGAGGGAGGAGGCTCAAAAGGTCAGGTTGATGGAAGCCCCGTCTCAAAGGTCTTTGTGTGCCCCACAGTTAGACATTATTTTGTAGAGCCAGCCCACTGCAAACATCAGGAATAGGGACAATTTGTCTGTAGTGCTTGCAGATATCTTTTCACACCCACTATCCTCTCTCTCAGTCCCGCACATGCTCTGCCCTCTGCCAGCCACTAAGTTCTCACATAGGAACTAACATCTGATGAGAATGAGGCTGGGTTACCCCTTCCAGGGGGGGTTCATGCTATAGCAGCAGGAAGACCGATGCTTAACTGAAAGAATTCAGTACAGACCAAATTCTAGCTGTCAGTGGAAATGAGTGTGGCAGGGACCTTGAGGAAGTGAGCGCTGAGGAGGCAGTGTGGAGGGCCTCCGTTCAGTTGATGCCCACTCATTGCAAGTGAGGACGTACGTGAGGCGCGTGTCTGAGTGGGTGAGGTTGTGTCTGCAAGGGATTAACAGTTCCTTTTGCAAAGGACTGTTGTCAGAATTGAATGAATGCATGTAAGGTGCTTAGCACCAGGCTCGGCCCGTAGTACACCCATACCATTTTAGAATGCAGGCCAGAGTGCAGTCTGGCGAAGTGGGAACGCATGGGCTGGGATGGAGATAAGGATTTAATGCTAAGACACAGTGGCTGTATCTGGCTACTTTCAAATATTTGCCTGGGCCGCACATCCTAACTCTGGAGGACAGTATAATTATATGTCAGCATCTCACTTATCAAAATGTAAATATTCTCAAATGGAGCCACAGCATTATTTTGGGTGCATGTGGTTTCACTTCTCCAGCTGCACTCAGAGCGCTCGGCAGGTGGGAAGCTGTTGCTCTAAAGACGATGCAAACCTGCCTGGAGGCCCAGGTCAGCAGGCGTCACGTGTGGGGACACATAATAGAAGAACCACAGTACTAGGGCCAGAGCCGGAAGATGCATTAGAAAGAAATTAACTTGGGAGGGGCTGGCTGAGGGAACAAAAGTCTTAGCGGGAGAAGGATGGAGCAAAGGGGGAAAAAAAAACCTGGGAAGGACAGGATACAGAAGGTCATGCAGCTGGCCTCAAAATGAACTTGCAACATTTGCTGTGCTCTCTTTGGAAGCAGCATTCACTGGAAACTCATTGATTGACAACTGAGTTAGGTGCATGTTCAGTGTGAGCGTGCCTTCAGCTATTTATTTGATTTTTAAAAATCGCACCCTTTGCAGTAGTACTAGTGCCCTGGGGCAGTGAGTTAAGTTGTTGAAATAGCAGCCATTAAGACTGTGTTATTACTCTGTCCTCCCTCCCCCCCCCCACCCGCTTTAAAGAATTGGGCATGAGATTGTTTGACAAAAGTGAAATTCTCCTCTCCCCACGAAGAGAAACTGAAGAGTGCTATCCTGTGTCAGAGCACAGTTGCCTAGCCCTCACCCGCAGCTTCCAAGTCTGCTGCCCCCACGTGTCCCTGCTCACAGGCATGTGACCCCACAGACGCTCTCTCCGCCTCACTCTCACACCCACACCCACCCCATAAGCTACAGGAACCCTAGGCAGCCCTTGTGCCTGTCTTGCTGTTCTTTTGTTTTGCTTTCCTCTGTTTGCTTGTTTTGATTTGAAATCAGTCTTTGGGATTAAATTGAACAATTTTTTTCATGTTATTAATAGTGCTGTGGAGGGAGCATGTAAGGACTTTCTCCTCAGTCCTGGCCATGCTTGCTTCTCCCAGCTAATAAATACAATGCTGACTGATCAATCAAAGCGGTATATGTGGGACTTTGCATTCCATACTGCTTGGCCAAATTGCCCAGGGAGCTCTATGAAATGCATGCATTGCTGGATTCTCTAGATTATTCATAGGTCTGTTTAAAAGGAAATTTTTTCATGAGAGGACTGGATGGCTATGGCTTTCCCAAAGGTCCTGGGGAAAGATCAAAGGAGCAGAGTCAGTGCAGGACACATGCAGTGGCAGAGCTCCCTGAGCAAGGCAATAATGGTGGCCCGAGTAGAGCCCTACTGTCCAGGAAGGTCAGCACCGGCTACAACTGAGCAGCCATGATGAACCCAGGCCTAGGAGGTTCTGTCTTTTCTGGACGTCTTTGATGCTGGTTCTCCGTACCACTGCTGTCCAGTAGAGCTTTTTGTAATGATGGGAAGTGTCCATCTCTGCACCGTCCAGTATGGCAGCCACTAGCACATGTGGCTCTTGGACACTTGAGAGATGTGACTGCTGTGACAGAGGAACTGCATTTTAACTTTTATTTAATGCCAGCTAGTTGAAATATAAATAGACACACATGACTAATGGCTACTGTAATGGCTGGCATGGCTCTAGACCATTCATTGGATACTTTTCTGCTGCAGTTTCTTTCATTTTGTCCCTTCCATCTGTCTGTTCAGTGTCTTGCAATTAGTTTATAAACTTCCTGAGGGCAGGCATCGTATATTCTGCAACCACAGAAAATTATGTCTTGAAGAGATTTTTTTTTTGTCCAGCACTCTCCTCACGTTTGACAAATGAAGAGACTGAGAAAGGCTCTATAATGTATCTGAAGCCACAGTGCTCATTAAAATTAGCTGAGCCTGGAACCCAGGTCACCCTGCCTCCTGGGCTGTGCTTCTGCCACATCTTCCTTGTAGATACGTTTCAAAAGAGTAATTCTCTTCCTTTCCATTCTGTCCACTGCTTATAACTGACATTAATCCCTTGATGTTTGGAAATTATCTGGGTCCCTAGTCTATCTTTATCTCCTCATGTGCCAAGGCACCATGTAGGTTCCAGAAAAATGTTTGTTGAATGAATGAATTCTCTAAGACTTCCCTGTTGCCTATTTTCTTTTATGTTATATTTCCCAAGAAAATCTGTTTCTGTCTCATTCAGTGCCTTTGAGTCAGCTAGTGCTCATGCTGTCTCTGCCCTGGGAGATGGAGGCTTTGCGGATGTGGCCATGGCCTGAGCAGGTGTTTGAGTATAGACAAGAGAACCTTGGGAAGCTGCCTGGCAGCCTCATGAAAAGCTGTAGCACTTTGGGCTCCAGGCCTTATCTGTATATTGAATTCTCTGACTTTGGTGGTAAGCAGGTACATCAGAAATAATGCCCTCCCTTCTCCACTTTTTCTCTGGCAAAACGCAATCACCTAAAATGAAAGGTACCACAAGGAGGACTTGGTGACCATCTCTTACTGGTCCCTTTAGACATGGAAAGAAAACACCCAGTCCACACTAACTTCAGAATCAGTTGCTGAAAGAGGAGAGAATTCAACTCTTAGGTCCAAGTAAAGTATCTTTTGGTCTCCCTCTTCCTCTCTCAGTTTCCCACCCCAAGCCTTTGCCCCTAACCCAGAGCCAACCAACATTAACTCAGCAATAGTTGAATTGAAGCACAACCTGTTAACAGCCACCAAAGGCTGAGTTTCAGCCAAGCAGCTGGCTCTTCTGGGCAGCCCTGCCAAGAGGCAGGCCAAGGCGAGGGAGCAAATGGCCTGCACCCCATTGGCAGTGGATTGGCCAGTCTGCTTGCTGGTACCACCTAAAGAAGAAGGAAGGATCCAGTACTGAGATAGACAGCTTCCAGGGACCCACCCAGCCCTAAAAATCTTAAGCCCAAGTATAGTCATTGGATGCCAAGGACACTGGAGAAAGTCTTTGGAGCATGTAGAACACCAAGCCAATTGGAGTGCCTTCTAAGCCAGCTCGGGATTCCTAGCATTCCAGCCATGCCATATACTCCCCCACCCCCAGAGGGCAGCCAGTGGCCACAGCAGAGGCTACATCCAGTGGGCTGAGACCCTCACCAGGCCCTCCATGAGTCAGCTTCCTTGCTTATGGCCTGCCTGCTTGCCCTTTGCTGAGTTCAGGGGGGCGGACAAAACGTACCGCCCAATTTAGCCTAAGAATCTCACTTGCCATGGAATCTCCAGGCAGTGAATCATTTTGAGCAAATACTTAAGCAACTTTCCACTGAGTCATCCTGAGGACTGTCAGGTTCACTAATCCTGACATACACTGTGTATATCCTTTGTTCAGATCCTGTCCCCATCCTGATACTGGGGGTAAGGGGGTGGGAAGTAACAGAGCTTTAAAGATGTGCTTATTGGAACTTGTTTATATCAGGGCTCCCATTGCCTCTTTGTCTCTAAGAAGGCCTGAAGCATTAATTAAACTCCTGCTAGTACTAACCCTTGATCTGTGTACTGTCAGCTGCAGAGCTACCAAGAGTATGTACTCTTTACTCTGAGTGGCAGTGCATGTTGGATTTCTTTTCCAGATACCATGGATCTGTTTCCATTTGGGGGCTTGTAGACCAGGAGTCAGGAATTATTTTTCTGTAAAGAGCCAGATAGTCAATATTTTAGGCTTTGCAGGCCATACAGTCTCTATTGGAACAGCTCTTCCATTGTACTCCAAAGCCAGCCAGAGACAATATGTAAATGAGTGGGCATGACTGTGTTCCAGTAACACTTTATTTACAAAAACAAATCTCAGGTTAGATTTGACCCATGAATCCTGTTCTAGACACCGTGGGCTAAGTCAAATTAGTGAGGCCTGGTTTCAGCTGCTCGGGTACTTTATGAGTATGACTTTGGGGAAGGGACTGCTGTTGTCCTCCATTTGTTTTGGGAAGAGATGTGAAAATGTTGGGAATAGTTTTCATCTTTCCATTTTGAATATGAAAATCCATTCTTCATCAAATGTTGGATACCATATAACAATCACAATAGGCTAAACTATGACGCAGTCACAACCTACAGATCTCAGTAGCTTAAAACAACAAAAGGCTTATTCCTTACTCACACCACGTGTCTGTCTCAGGTTAGCGCATGTCATTCTCATCCAGGGACCCTGGTTGACAGAGCATCACCATCTGGAATTTAGTTCAGTGACATAGGTAGGGAACAGAACAAATTGTGCCCTAGCTCTTAAAGACTTCTGCCCCAAAGTGACACAGTACTTCTGCTCATATGTCATTGGCCAGACCAAGTCACATGGCCATGCTTTAATTTTTAGGGGACAGGGAAACGCAATGGAAGGAGGACAACTGGAATACTGATGAACAGCCCTAATGACCACCACACCTTCCAGAAACACCTTTACAGGTTTTTTCTTCATGTCCACCCTTGTCTTGCCCTTACTTAGGTTATCTGGCCTAACTATCTGTTTGCCCAACCCTGCCTGCATTTCCTCAGCCCTGCTGGTCATTGACATTGACATGGGGGAACAGCTTAGGAACTAAAGCATTGGGACAGTAATTATTCCTTAAGTGCTATGTAGACCAGCCATGAACATAAAGCCAGGCCTCTGTGCCGGGTCCTACATGCCACTGGATCCAAGGATTGATTGCTGTTGGGCAGCAGGCCTGAGAGCAATTTGACCTCCCATGCTTCTGTGTTTGATTTCATTTTGGTTTGCTTTTAATGGGAATTTGAATCAGAGAGGGAGTTCTAAGCATGCTGACTCCAGGCAGTTTCAGCCTTTGGTGTTATGGAGAACAGTTGTCAAGATGGAAGAGGGAGGTGGAAGGTGAATGGTAGGAAGTATAGGTGATATTCATGCACTATTACAGGCTAAAGTGAAACTTAGGCCCATGATTTTGGAGGAGAGAATATATCTGTAAAGACAAAAGAATTAGGATAAACCAACTGCTCTAACAACCTCAACATCTCATTGGCTAAACATAAGAGAGGGAAAGCTGGGGGAGAGAAAGCACTGCTTCATGCAGTCATTTGGGGACCCAGACCCTTTCCACTGTAGTGGCCTTGCCATCCTCTAGAGCTTCAGAGTCTTCCAGTGGATCCTCCACATGTGACCCTCAGTCTAGGGAAAAGGAAAGGAAAATCGTGCAGGAGGTTTTACAGGTCAGGCTTTGTAGGCACGCATGTCATTTCCTATCACATTCCATTGACTAGAACTCATTGATAAGGCCCCAGGTAACTGCAGATGAGCGGTGAAGTGTAGTGGAACCAGGTGCCGGGAGCTGTGAAATGTAGTGGACCATGGGGATGAGGACAATAGGTTTGATGAGCATACAGCATCGTATGTACTACTGTATAATTGTCTTAAGCAAAGGTGAGTTTTTGTAGGAAGAGCTCAAACTGCATTGACTGAAGTCTTCACCAGTGTCCTCTCAATATTGAAATGTTTGCCACCCACAGAGCATTGTAGGCTTTGCAGGGAGTAAGAGACTAATCCTGCCCTCAGATAACTGTATTACAAATAAAGATAAATGCAGTTCTTCCAAGC
>JAVSCE010018162.1:0-315810 GCA_032199065.1 Smutsia gigantea | reverse complement strand
ATGACAGCCTCTTCAGCAGCTGGTGTTGGAAAAACTGGACAGCTACATGTAAGAGAATGAAACTGGACTGCTATCTAGCCCCATACACAAAGGTAAACTCAAGGTGGATCAAAGACCTGAATGTAAGTCATGAAACCATAAAACTCTTAGAAAAAAACATAGGCAAAAATCTCTTGGACATAAACATGGGCGACTTCTTCATGAACATATCTCCCCGGGCAAGGGAAACAAAAGCAAAAATGAACAAATTGGACTATATCAAGCTGAAAAGCTTCTGTACAGCAAAGGACACCATCAGTAGAACAAAAAGACATCCTACAGTATGGGAGAATATGTTCATAAATGATGTATCAGATAAGGGGTTGACATCCAAAATATATAAAGAACTCATGCAGCTTAACAAAAAGCAAATAATCCAATTAAGAAATGGGCAGAGGACATGAATAGACACTTCTCAAAGAAGAAACTCAGATGGCCAACAGGCACATGAAAAGATGCTCCACATCGCTAATCATCAGAGAAATGCAGATTAAAACCACAATGAGATATCACCTCACACCAGTGAGGATGGCCAACATCCAAAACACAAACAACAACAAATGGTGGCGAGGATGTGGAGAAAAGGGAACCCTCCTACACTGCTGGTGGGATTGCAAATTAGTTCAACCATTGTGGAAAGCAGTATGGAGGTTCCTCAAAAACTCAAAATAGAAATACCATTTGACCCAGGAATTCCACTCCTAGGAATTTACCCTAAGAATGCAGCAGCCCAATTTGAAAAGGACAGATGCACCCCTATGTTTATTGCAGCACTATTTACAATAGCCAAGAAATGGAAGCAACCTAAGTGTCCATCAGTAGATGAATGGATAAAGAAGATGTGGTACATATACACAATGCAATATTATTCAGCCATAAGAAGAAAACAAATCCTACCATTTGCAACAACATGGATGGAGCTAGAGGGTATTATGCTCAGTGAAATAAGCCAAGCCGAAAAAGACAAGTATCAAATGATTTCACTCATATGTGGAGTATAAGAACAAAGAAAAATACTGAAGGAACAAAACAGCAGCAGACTCACAGAACCCAAGAACGGACTAATAGTTACCAAAGGGAAAGGGACTGGGGAAAATGGGCGGGAAGGGAGGGATAAGAGGGAAAAAGGGGCATTACGATTAGCAGATGTAATGTTGGGGGGGCACAGGGAGGGCAGTACAACTCAGAGAAGACAAGTAGTGATTCTATAGCATCTCACTATGCTGATGGACAGTGACTGTAATGGGGTTGGTGGGGGGACCTGATGAAGGGGGTAGTTTAATAATCGTAATATTGCACATGTAATTGTAAATTAATGATAATAAAATAAATTATATTAAAAAAAGAAAAAAAGAAAAAAGAAAAAGAAAAAAAAATAATTTAAGCTGACCGATTTATCATCCTTTCCTTCAAGTTTCAGAAGTAAGCTACAATGATCAAAGTAGTTTGTTTGGCTATGGGTGGAAAGATAGCACAGATAGGTCAGCAGCACAGAACAGAGAGCCACATACAGGCGCAAACATGCTTGGTCAGCTGATTTTTAATAAAGATGCCAAAGAAATTCAATGGGAAAATAATAATTTTTCAATAAATGGTGCTTGATCAACTGGATTTCCATATGAAAAAAATGAATGTTATCTTCCAACATACACAGGATTTAACTCAAAATGAGCCTAAAACCATATAACACTTAGAAGGAAACATTTGTAAAGTAGTTTTACTGTGGGGGAGAGGGGCAGTTAGCTTTCTTAAATAGAACACAAAGAGCTCAAGTTATAAAAGAAAAAATTGATAAATGGACTTCATCAAATTTGAAGACTTTTGCTGCCTCAATAGTGTAGTTAGAACCTGGATATCACAAAGCAGCCTTCCCTGGATATTCCAGAAAAGGGTAAATCATTGATTTCCCTCTTGGCCTCATCCCACATGGAACCACGTAGGTTGCAGACAGAATTTTGGAGAGAGAAGGGAAGCATTATTTATTTCTGAGCCACTAATAATCAGCTTCTGCTGATTTCAGCGTTGATTGCTACAGACTCGGAAAAGCTAAAGCGTGGAAGTTATTTTTAGTACTTAGAAGACATTCTACTGAGTAGACAGGGCCCATTACTGAAGCCATTTCTTGGTTCCAACCTGTGGCTTCTCAGCGTTGACACCTCTCCAGGTATCAGCCTTCAGGGGAGGGATGCGGCAGACAGGCATTCGGGTGCCCACCACGCCGCTGGATCGTGCACACTGCTTTTACCTCGTTTCCTCGGGCGCTTTCCCAGTCGCCACCTGAGCCCATGACTATCCCGACAGAAGCTGGCTCGAGCCTGCTTTATATTCGGTGGCACTGAGATAACCAAATGTGTGAGCAGTGTTTCTGTTCATTTGCTTCTGTTGGGTCAGAATTGGTCTGAGAGAGAAGAAAGAAAGAAGAAAGATTTTTCCTGACCCTTGCAGTAATTCTTGTGAAGGATGAGATCAAACCTCTCCCTACAAAATACTACAAGAAACAGAACGCATTTCCCACTGTGTTTCTCAATAAGACTGATAAGCGTCAGCAACCTGAGAAATGAGCTAGAAGTGTGTGAGGCTGCCAAGGCTGCGTGGAAGTGAGCACGCCGGCTGCCCGAACCCGGGAGTCAGCTACCCAGCGACGGGCCGCTGCCAACCGATGTGCGGAGGGCAGAACTCTCCCAGAAACAAGAGCAAAGGTGAGAAAATGCACAGCTGGAAGGGTGGCGAGACTTGGGACGTTTAATGTGGGCATAAAAAGCTTAAGGAGGCCAAGCGCTTAGAGAAAATAACCAATAAAACAACAGAGCTTTGACTTCCTGCGTGGGCTGAACTGTGTTCGCCCAGATCCCTGCGTGGAAGCCCTAAGTCCCAGGACCACGGAATGCACATGCGTTTGGAGACGGAGACTCCACAGACGTAGTTAAATTCAAATGAGCTCACTGGTGTGCACCTTAACCCAGCCTGACTGTGTCCGTCGGGGAAGTGAAGCAGCGGCCTGCAAGCACACCCAGCCTCCGGGAAACACGGCCGGGAGCCGGCACCTGCCAGCCGAGGGCAGTGGGCTCAAGAGAAACCCGCTTTAGGACGCCTCCATCTCAGACTTCTAGCCAAGATCCAGACGATTACAAAAATGTCTTCCATCTGCAAATCAGAAAAGATGACCAACTTTTAAAACATAATAATATACAGGTCAAAACTGAGACATTTGGTGAGGAATTTCAGAAATAATAATACAAACCTTTAGGCAGGAAAAAAATACTGTGTACAAACTGATCTTACAGTTTTGTCCTGTGGCACCAGACACTGGAATCAAAGAGAGGATTTTGTAGGAAAGCGTACACATCCAGTTGACTGTCCGTCATGGATGGGGAGGCAGGGACTGAAAAAGAGAGAGGGGGAGAAAGAAATGTGCATCAACTACCTTTCCTACATTTCAAAAGCAGATAAATGTAAATAGAAACCTCATGTATAGTGGAATTATCTGTAAGCAAAGAAAGCAGTAACATAGAGATCAGTTCAAACCATCGTCCCGCAACATAAAATGGAAGTGTTCTCTGCCGTGGGACCAGCTGCCGGGGGTTCCCCTGACCTAGCGCATGCTAAGGGTGACTGAGGTCAGCTTTCAGACCGAGAACAAGGAAGTTCTGAAAAAGTGTAAAACTCAGCATTAAAACAAACTTGAGGGGTTTTTGCCTGAAAGTGCAGATTCTGGCTACTTTCAAATGGAACCCCAAGCTGCCTGGACTCCAAACTGTTGTCTTCTCTTCTTTGGACTTTGAGCTCAGAAATAATACTAAATGTTCATCTTTCTTTAAAAAAAAAAAAAGAAATTGACTTGTAACACTAGACAGAAAATCTCAAAGGTTAGCTAGATCTGGTTCATCTGCTTCTGACACAAATGCCAATGTTCCAGTCAGAGCTTTTCACAGGTCAATGAAGACTTATCATAGGAAACAGGACGTGGTGACTGAGATGGATAACTGGAATCCTAAGACAAGGTGGTTTGTCGTTTTGTGTTACTCAAGGAGCTTATTCCTGGAAACACCGAAGACGCTGTGCTCCCGACCACCTTGCTGGCTGGCAGGTCCCCAGGGGCAGAGTGGTCTGCACCTCCTAGGCACTCACCCGGGGCCTGCGGGGTGGGCACCGCCCGCCCCTCATGCTCCGCAGGGAGGTGCTGCTCTGACCTGAGCCCGGCTCCACTAAGAGAAGTTTGCTCGTGTGGAAGCCTTTCCAGGCGTGATGAACTGTGCCGTGTGTTCAGGATTACTCATTTGTGTGACTGTTACTCTGAAAAGACAGGTTTTATAAGACGATAAAATGCATGTGAAATGAGGCTGGGACGTGAAAGCCAAATTCTGTTATTAGTGAGCTGATCGTGGTCTAGCCACAGGCAATGTCTTCCTCGGCTTCCTGCAGAGCCCAGCAGAGAATAGAGTTGCTAGTGAGTCTTAAAAAATAAATAAGAAAGAAAGATGGCGAGTAGCTAGGGGAAACTTGGCAACTCAGTTCAACTTGGGGGAAGTGTTTGGAGCCTGGACAATGGACTGGCCCCTTTCCAACATGCTCTTCATTTTCCTGTCCTTAGCAGAAAAGCTTCTTATTTCTGAACAGGGGACCAGACACAGAAAACACCGACTGCATTTTCAGAGTGTTTGCTGGAAAAAGAGCATCAAGTTTTCAAGTAAATACGGTCTCCTCTCAGTTTCAGGACATTGCATAATAGACGTGCCTAATTTCCTACCCGTTTGGCTCCTTGGGATTCCGTACTCGCCTTCAAAGCTTGAAGAGAGCTGATCCGGGGCAGAGGCACGGGACAGAGGCAAGGGCCAGGCACCCAGGCTCCCGTTTCACAGTAGAAATGTCCTGCTAGGCTGTCCTCGAAGGCTGAGATCGGCATGCTTGGTCGCTCCCTGAACAAGAGCACATAGCTATTCGCACTCATCACAATATGTTATAATATTTATCATGCCACCAAGCCATGCTGAGTTAAAACCAAGAGCCATAAATTTTGTGCAACACATATGTTTTTACAAATGTGTCCCTCGTGCCATTCCCATACCTTCACGCTGTCATTATTTCTTGCTGAGAAATATGCAAACAGTTGAGTTCTGGTGACTTGTTTCCTTCAGGTTGGTCCCCGTCATGGGCAGCAGTGAGCGCAGAGGCGTCTGGACCAGCACCAGGCCAGCCTGGGCTGGGCTCAGACTTACGGGGTGCAGGTTCTGGGCCCTGCACTGTGAAGGACACTGTGATGAACACTGAGGCAGGAACAGAGGAGTAGGACAAACACCATCTCATACACCCAAGGAAGAAGGAAAATGTTGGAGAAATCATCTTTGTTGCTGTATTTACAAATAAACAGGGTAAAAACTGCAAGCATAGAACAACTATCAAAAATCTTTTTATGCCACCAGAGACACATTGTGACCATGCTGAGCATTTGATGGTACATTCTTCCAGGTTTTTTTCTATTAGCATGAAATGTGTGGGAGATTGACAATGATGGGTGGACAGACAGATGACCTGCACACACGCAGTGGATCCACCATCCCCGCTATTCAATAACTGTTTCATGCAACAATATGCTGGCATATGTTCCTTTGTTAACAAACGTACATCAGCCTCAATTTTAAGAGCTGAAAAGTACTTGTGTCATGGCACACCATATTTTCTTCATATAAATGCCCATTTTGGCTTCTTAGGTTTTTTTAATTTTTTATTCTTGTCTTTAAACACTGCATGTTTATAATAGGGCTTTTCTAATTCTTTACTTAGTAAACAAACATTTATATATCTGGGTGATTATTCCCTAAGGATGCATTTCTGGAGGGCAATACCTGGGTGGGCGCTCCACGTGCACACCACTGAGTGACCTGCACAAAGTCTGTGCCCGCTCACCCCGAGGCAGCATGTGTGGGGGGAGAGCAGACATGTCTCCTTCAGACACGCACAGCAAAGGCCCTGCTCGTGCAGCCATCAGCTCCAGCTTGTCCCAAATGTGGGCACTTAATTGGGTCTCAGACGCAGTTTGGAGGAAAGCTATGTGGAGACAACAGATGTGAAGAATCACATACAATGAACTAAAATCCCGAGTGTTCATCCTCTGAGCACTGGCTACCACCTAGCACAGACGTGGGACATGTGAGCCCACGGCTACCTCAACGGCTAACAACTCTAGGTCATATTACACAGGTCTCGTTGGGGAGGGAATATTCCAGAAGGACAGCAGGAGGCACATGGCTATTTTGGGTACGTTGGGAAGAATAAACAAGTCAAGATGTGGAGAGCCCTTCATTGTATGATGCTATTTTACCAAAGCCTGTTCTGTGATTTTTATTAAGTGTTAAATAAATAAATTTAAGGATTATAAGAGCAGATCAAAGCGTGAACGCTCTACTAGGAAAGGCACGACGGCTCGCATGAGTGAGGCTTCCCGAAGCCTCGCTCTCCACTTTCACTCTGTGGTCTCATCGTCTCATGGAGTAAGTGTCACTGAGTGAAGCATGTGCCGTGTTGTCCGGGCGGCTCACACACACCCCCCACACACAGTTCATGCCTCACCCATTGACTATCCCTCGTCTGTCCCAAATATTCCCAAACATCACTTCCAAAAACTATAGGCAGTTATATTTTTCCCTTCAGATTTTCTTCGCCTCTGCTAGGCGTCATTTGTTTTCTTGAGGTGGATTCTTAGAGAAATGGCAATCAGAAAGTTGCTAATTGCTTTTTTATTTTATAGTGGCAGCTCCAATTTTATTTTCCTCTGGCAGTAAAGTATTATTAAAAGTTGTTTGATTTGAATTTTTTGCACGTCTAAATGTGGCAACAAATGCTCATTTAAGATCTCTGTTTACTGGGCTGTTTTCTTCTACTAAAAAGTTCAAATCGAAAAAATAAAACAGACTTCTGTTTTGTGCGTGTGTGTTCACTGTTTTACAATAAGACCATAATTTCTGTATCTGGGAGTTGGAGGCACAATACAGACTTTTTGCTACTCTGCCACTCCCTCTGACAGCAGACACTCAAACACCCCTCTGCTCAGCTGTCACTGCGGCCCTCGGTTCACCCTGTGCAGATGAAAGTGGAGGAGCGTTTCAGCTCCTGGAACATGTGGAGTCCCCGTCATGTGGGCATCTCCAGAGCCAATCCACGTTTCCATGCAGAAGTGCCTGTCCTAGCACCCCAAAGAGGAAGGGACCACTCGCCACATTGATTTATTTTGCTTTTATGCAATATTGATTCTGCAAATGCCACATAAAACACATTGTTGGCTAATATTATGGTGAATTTAGGAGAGGAAACTACACCCAGGAGATATAAATAACTTTCTCAAGAAGTAATTGAAAAGTTTGTAAGCATCTGTGTATCTACCTTTGGCCTCTCTGCTTCTTTTCATTATTCTGATGTTTTACTCCTTCTTTCCCATCTTTTTAGGAACTGCTGCTTCTCTGAACCTCCTAACTGCCTTGTTTTTCTTTTTCTCCAAAGTCACTATACTGTGATGTCTGCGTCTCTTGCACCATGGCTGTGGCCTAGGCTAAAGCCTTTGCATGTGGAGTCCAAACACCATGAAATGAAGTAATGCGTAACACTGATAATAACAGGACGTTTCTCTGCTTCTGCATGGAAATGAGCACTTAGCATCCGACTAGATGCTCCCACAGTCCACTGCACGCCCGCAAGGAGGCAGAGGAAGCACTTTCACTGCTTCTAGACTCTCATGGGATTTGTTTTGCCAGCCTTGGAATGGAAATGAGGTAGAATCTGTATGAGTTATCGGAGGAATAAGGGGAAATGAGAGAGATGAGAAAGAGGAGGAGAGAGAGAGAGAAAACGGAGAGAAAGGGAAGGAGGAAGGAGGCAGGAAAAACATCTTTAATAAAGCAAATGAACTCCCCTTCTCACTTTGACCACTTGCTTAGGAAATTCTTGTTTTCATCAAAAAAATATGTTTATACAACTGAACCCTACCTTCCTAATGCTCCCACAGTAAAGAACAATAGTGTGAATCTGTGCTCATCAGACTTGCTGAGCTGCAGGAACTGTAGGGGAAGCAACTGCTACACGTCTGTGCAACAGGAAAAGGCCGTACGGACATGCTCTCCATTTCAACATCTACTGACTTTTCTGGAGAAGCTAATACACCTCTCAGAAGGACAAAATCCCTGCTTTGAATTGCATATGTCTCCATATGTCTCACGATAGCCCAGAGCCTCCGGACAATTCGACAGTTTTTAAGTTTGTGGAAATGGGTATCAGTCGGCTTTATTTCAGAGCCAGTATTTCCCCTTTCAGGATTATTGATAGTCCTACTAATTTCATACAGCAATCCTTTTAGAAAAAAAGTCAAGCCAGACTGAAAAGTTTAGCTGAATAACATTTTCAGCCTTGTTACTGATCTCAGGTAACAACTCAAGTCAGCCTCTGCCAAGCAGGGCTGGGAGCATCTCCTCACCCCACACATAATCAGGGGTCGACTCAGGGTCCCACTGCAGTTGAGCAGGGGCAAATAAATGTCAGGAAATTAAGAATTAAGGCAACGCACATGTGAAGTAAGCCAGGTGGGAGCGAGTCTTTAATTACGGTTTACATGAATGATGCCTAAGGAGACCAGATCGCTGCGGGAGCCCTGCTCTCCCCAGAGATTAGGTGTAAGTGAGGACAAGCGAAACCACAGAGGAGAACCTTCCCCGTGCATGTTGCTGTTGCGGATGGGGGCAGCTCAACACCAGGACACCTGGTGTGGGCAGCAGCGCCTGGAGCCCGCCCAGCTCTGCCAAGGCCACACATCCTCCCACACAGAGCCCTGGAGGGCTCCAGACCCTCATGGGTGTTGGGAGGAGTCTCCTGTCTCCCTGTCCAGCTCCACCCCTGCTGACCCTCTCCAGTTTGCAGGGGACCCAGGTCCTGCCTCGCTGGGACCTCTCCCCCTGTTTCACCCCACCTCCCCTCCAGGCTCAGGTTCGCGGCCACACCCCGACCCCGAGGCACAAGCTCACGTCTCCACCTCTGCCCCTCACACTCTGCACACTCCTGCCACCCCACCCGGCTCTGGAGCCGCAGCCCAGCTCAGACACATTGTCTTCACCAAGGGCAGCTGGTTCCACGGGTCATGAGGGCACCGGGACTGGGCGCAGCTCTGACCCCACTCATCTCAGGCAGCGGCGCTCAGCAGCCAGGGTCCCGCAACACCGAGCTGCGGGGCTGCCCCGGAGCAGTCAGCACCTCTACATTAAATCTGTCTCGTTTGCATGGTGCCCACATGGTCAGACTGTTTCTAGCGCTGAATGAAGTCTGAGCCTGTGTGAATCCTTCCCCTAAAATCAGCAGCTCTCCTGTCCATCTCTTTTAGAGGAAACAAGAAGCCCTCCTTTCCCCACAAAACAAACCCCATCACCCACCTCTTGTTCCGTCCCCAGAGGGACGATCACCCATCACCCCAAACAATTCCTCCTAAACTCCTCACACCAGCATCTGTCAGGGTGTGGGGAGTGGGAAGGCCGTCAGGCTCAGGGGCCTCATAGTCCAACAAGGGTCTACAGATGCGAGCAAACGCTGCTCAAGATGCGACATGGGTGTGGTAGACAGGCCCCATGCGATACCTGGAAATCAAGGAGGGGCCTGAGGAGGAGGAGGGGTGCCATATTTGAGGAGCAGGGATGCTTGGAGAAAGCCAAGGAAACACGTGCAAAGGCAGAGAGAGAAAGGGATGGGAGAATGGAGCTGTGAGTCTCCAAACAGCCCCACCAAGCTGGTACGAAGTGCACGGGGAAGACAGCAGAAGGGCAGCTGGGCTAGGCCGGGACGTCGTGTCCTTTGTGAGGACTTTCCAAATTATCCTATTAGCGACTGGCTCGGGAAGAGTGGAACACGAGCTGGGAATGGCCCTGGAATCTCAGACTAACTTGTCAGGTGGTTCGGAGCAGGACATATGGGAGCAGGGAGGCCAGTGACGAGTTAAGTCCTCGGTCCGTGAAGCTCTCATCCTGATGGGCTGCTCTCATCCCCACTACAGCATAGGCTCTGTTTCTGTCCTTTGCTTCTTGACAAAAATTTCTCAAAAAATCTATCTATAGACCTATTTTTTCCAACCATCTTCCCCAAACTCTTGAAACTGTATTTCCAAAATGAACATTGAAGGTGTAGTTTCCAGGGAAGCCTAGTACACCTTTCTGATACTCACTCTTGCTTGACGTAGTTGGTGCATTTGGCTGTCCCTGAATCCCCACTGGCCCCATTTCAGAGCACAGGCCACCCAAGGCTTCAGCTGCTTTGCACAGTTTTATTCCGCCGACACTTCCTGAGACAAATGAGCGGGCTAAACATGTGATCCTGAGACGCTGCAGCCAGTCTGTGACCAAGTTCCGTTGATCTAGAGAGGACACATAAGAACAAAAATCTTTGAATATTCCTTGTTTTCTCAAAGAGATGGTGATGACAGATCACATTTTGTGTTTTCAGTGAATGTTTAATGTTTTTAATTGAAAAGATTTTAAAAGCCCTTGAACCTATATCTTTAATTGTTATTCTACTTTGTCATGAATTCTGAAAACTTGGGCGTACAGATGAGAACCTGCTATTCCCCAGTAGTTTTTTACCTCCTTAGGCACCTTTGGAAGCTGGTTTTATTCTTTTAGGAAGCATAAACTGCACCAGAAAACTTGGAGTTCGCTTAATTTAAAGTTAGAAGGTATTTATGTGTGTTTTCTGTGGTATTTGTCTCTCAATGGCCTATTAAAATTGTAAATATGCACTTAGAAATCGCATAGATATTTGTAGAGATGTGTTCTCAAAGCTTTATTTTTAAATGAAAGTATGAGTCACCGATCAGTAAACAATACTGATTGGCGACTATGAATCCCACACTCATAACAAAAAAGAGACGTGAAAGCAGTGGCTGTGGAGGGGTAGGAGCTCAGTCACACTCGATGTGTTCTGACATCACTGCTGTCCATAGGAACTGAGGTCCTCACAGAACTTTCCATGTGTTTATAACTACAGTAATATTTTTAAAAGATCTCGCTCTGCTGAGAACTGTTTCGATATATTTTCTTTTATAATGTTCTCAGGAATTAAAAAGAAAAACAAACAAACATGTGGCTGTCACCAGTAAGTCTATATATCATGAAACAATAAGATCACTGTTCACAAATTCCTGGAAAGCTGAAGTAAAGTCTACAGTACTAATCAGCCTATTTCCCTTCCATGTGTCAAAGTTAGCCTCAGGAACTGTCCGATAGGAAACCCGTAAGTCATTTCTGGACCTTTGAAATTGCTGATTTGTCTCTACCATCTACCTTGCCAAAAAAATTATTTACTGGATGTAAATAGTGCCTAAAGGTGTCATTTGACTACTGTACTGTCAAGCTGAATTATTCATTTCTACTTGTGAGAAACACCAAAAATGTAGTGAACAGATGTTGTTTGCAGAGGACAAAAGAAACTGGGAGAAGTAGGACTGTTAAGAAGATACGCAGCACATGGACAAAGTTGCCATATTTTTTCTTTCTTTGCTATTTGTGGGAAATAAATGTGATTTTATCAATCAAAAATTATGTTGTTATCACACATAATGTAGATGGATGAAAAGTTTTCTAAGTAATATAAGATCATAGATGTTAAGTTACATAACTGGTATAACACTGTAGATGTAAAGCTGTGTATCACCAGAGAATATAACACCAGCAATGTAAATTACTGAATATGATTTAATCACATGGTATTCACAGTATAAGCCCAGAGAATGTAACTGAGGCAAAATTTTCATTGAGATATACTTTCAAAAGTGCAGCCTAATAGAATTCCAGCTGGCAAAACTCCAGCTGGTAACAGAAATACAGCTTTAATATGGATCGAGCCTAAATAGACTACAAGTATCCAAATCAAATTACATTTGGTGCCAAGCCTTTCAGAAAAGTGAATTCAGAGCTATCACTATTGCACATCAGCTGATGTTTTATGTTAGGAAGTACAGTTATATCACATAACTCATATGATCATATCAAGTGGTGCAAAAAAAAACTGACAGAATCTAATACATATGCAAGATAAAAACTCCTGGTAAGCTAGGAACAAAGGGGAATTTCCTCAGTTTAATAGAGAAGATCTATAAAATACCAACAGTTAAGACTAGTCTTAATGGAGAGAACCTGTATGCTTTCCCCCTAAGATAGGGAGCAAGGCAAGAATGTCCCTTCTCACCACTGCCATTCAACATCATAGTGCAAGTCCTAGCCAGTGCAATAAGACAAGAAAAAGAAATGAAAAGCATAGATTTGAAAGGAAGAAATGAAACTGTCTTTGCAGATGACATGCACATGTGTCTATGTTAGAAAATATGAAAGAATACAAAAACAAAACAAAACTCCTAGAATTAAAAACCATAAGATCAAGGTCACAAGGTGAAGTAAGGTCTACAGAACTATTTCAAAAGTCAATTGCTCTCATATATACCAGCAAAGAACAATTGGAAATCAAAACAATAAAAACAGTACCATTTCTAACAGATCCCAAAAAAGGACTTCAGTATAAATCAAGGTCCACATCATCACTACAGAGTCATGTTGATAGGCTGTGCCTTGACATAGTGTGGTGAGATGGTACTTTACTTCAGTTTCCTTCCTCCCAAAACTCAGTCTTAACATGAGAAAAACACCAAAGTCAAATTGAGCATGTCCTATGAAATACCTGACCAATGTTCTCAAGTCTATCAACATCACCAAAAACAACGAAATTCTGAGAAAATATTACAGCCTGGAGGAGCCTAAGGAATTCTAAAACTAAAAGTTTATTCATAGTTTCATTGAGCAGTCATTCCACGTAGAAAACTCTTGAAATGGACACAGAAATTTAAAAATTACGTGGAGAGGTTTCTCTATGAGAGGAAGATGTGAGGTTTTTCTGTCTACCTAGTTGTTTTTATTAAAAAGTAAAATGTATAAGCACTTTTCATGATGGAGCTTCATGCCTTCTATTTTTTTCATTTAAGTAAATACCACATTTAGTATATTTTAGATAAAGGCAATAATTATGCTTTGAACCTAGAAGTTTCTTATTAGCCTAATATTTAGGTTTTAGAAATACTAAGGAGACATAGAAAACATAAATTTAACTCAAATAAACACCAGTGTAGACTGATTTCAAACTCAGAAACAAATTCAGGCAAACAACATATTTGAATTGCCTTTAATATCCATTCAGTAAGAATAAATATTACATTGATTTTAGAATTTCTCTAGCAAAATCAGTGGCATTAGGTGTTGACGACAGGCCCATTACCAGTCTGTTATGGATTGGCCTTTTCTTATTGAGACAATGACTAAAGGAATGGGAGTACTATTCTAATTTACAGTGTTTTAAGTTTACACAGTAGTGAAAGGTTGAGAAAACAAATTTGAAAGCAGGTTGTAGTTATTCTCCAGAAACATCATTCCTGTGCATCTTTTTGAATAAAAAAAATTCATCTTGTATAAGCTCTTGAACCTCGTCTATGAAATGTAATTAAAGTATGTGATTGTTTTAGGGTAATTTTTTCTTATCTAAATGAATAGTCTTTAAATAGGGCTATGTTTCACATTGTTCCCATTATATTGAAAAAGAACATTACTTAAGGTAAGTTACTGCTAAGAATGCAACTTGACATAATAGGGACTACTTCCATTTTATGGCTTTAAAAAAGGCAAATGCACAGTTTCAGAGAAGAAATCAAAGACTTTCTAAGTCACCATATTGTACCTGGAGCCCAGCATCCTCGTCCCCCGGGTCTGCAGAGGCCGAGTGACGTCTGCACACATGGAAATGACTACTCCAGGTGGCTGCCGGGCAGAGGATTCCCAGGGGCAGACACCTGCAGAACCAGCCGGTGGGGCATGGGCAAGCTCCCACACGCTGTGACGCTACAGATCTCACTTCCTCTGAATTCGTCTCAAAATGCCAGGAGGAGGCTGGAGCCTTCCAGTTCATGGCTGTGGTGAGTCGGCACCTCACCAGCGGGAGGCTCACAGCCTTACTGAGGACCAGGGCTAGGAACCCTTTCACCTCAAGGAGAAATGCCCCAATTCAAATGGTTTTGGATGTTTACACTGGACACATATAGATGAGAATTTGGCAAAGTTATCCTTGATGGTGTTATGTCGCCGTCCCCAGTGTGGCTGGCTCTCTGTCTGAGCAAAGGAAGCTTAGTCTCTGAGCTAAAAGTCCAAATGAGAAACACAGAGCTGCCCAGAAATGCAACAGCTGACGAGTCGATTGGACTTTGTCCGCTCCGTTTCCTTTCCTCTTTCTCCTCTTCCCTTCATTGATCCAGCAGGGGGAAAGCCCAGAGCAGAGCAGGCCTGGAAGGTGACACAGACGCAGCGAGGTTCGGGCGTGGCTGCACAGAAGCAGCTTGTTTCCAAGTGACAGGGCATGGACATCAGCGTCATTGGCCCCAAGCCCCTGGGTGTGCGGACAGCCCCGGCCCTGCGAGGCGGATGGCCACAGGGGGCAGTCCTCCTGACGGGTCGGGACACCCACCGTGATCAGGGCACCTGCTATCAAGGAAAATGTCCTCCCACCTCCTGGAGAAGGTCCCCTGGTAACAACCAGCAGAGAGAGTAAACAGCAGGGACACGCTGTGGCCTGAGAAGTTGGTGACATAAATGGCCAAGGAGAGGTTTCTCCACCACTGGGCAGGCCTTGCCCACCAGAAGGGACGTGTGGGTGAAATGTCTGTTTGACCAGAACAAAGATGGAGCACAGGAGCCTCAATGTCAGAAGCAACACCTCCGTCTCCTGGCGGCTCCGTTTCCTCCCATCTTCAGGGCTGCCACTGATTCAGTGACCGCAGCATCTACTGCCCACGATCCCAAACGAGAAGGACCCATCTCTCAACCTCTCACCATTGCTCATTACCTCCTCGATAGGCTTCTCCACATCGCTGCCACACCTGGGTGTGGGTGAGCAGGTCCCTTACGCAGGGTTACACGGAGAAGTGAATCAGTCAGGGCTCTCCAGGGACCCAGAACCAAGATGGACAGAGAGGTGGGCAGGCGGACAGATGGATAGATAGATAGATAGATAGATAGATAGATAGATAGATAGATAGATAGATAGATAGATAGATAATACATAGTTACATACATAGATGATACATACATAGATGATGATAGACAGATATAGACAGGCAGACAGACAGATACACAGGCAGACCAGTGGCAGGCAGACCTACAGATGTGCCCCACTTTACTGTGCTTTGCTTTCTAGGGCTTTGCGGACACTGTTTTTCACGGATTGAAGGTGCCATGGCCCCGCGCACAGCAGGGCTCTCGGCTCCATTCTTCCAGCAGCGTTTGCTTACTTTGTGTCTCTGGGTCACATTTTGGTGATTCTCACATATTTCAAAGCTTTTCATTAATATTATATGTATCGTGATGACCTGGGATCAGTGATCATAACTTGCTGAAAGTTCAGGTGATGGTTAGCTGCTATTAGCGATAAAATTTTTTTATTAAGGTACATACATTGTTTTTTTAAGACACGGTGCTATTGCACATTTACAGACTATGGTATAGTGTAAACATAACTTTTATATGCACTGGGAAACCAAAATATTCAAGGAATTGGGTCGTGTGATTGCAGAGGGGGGCAAGTCCAAATTCTACACGGCCGGCCCGCAGGTGGGAACTCGGGCTGGACCCGACCCTGTGGTCCTGGGGCGGAATCCCTTCTGCTCTGGTAGCTCTCGGACTTTGCTCTAACGGATTCCAACCTATTGGATGAGGCCCCCCATGTCTACAAGGGTAATCTCCTTTACCGAACGTCCACTGACTATAGAGGTTAAATTAACCACATGCACAGCCAGTCTCTGTCCTTTCAGTAACACCTGTATTCGTGTTTGAATAACCGAGCACTGCAGCCTAGCCAAGCTGCCACATGAGATCTAACACCACAGTGTCAGAGAGGAAATGCCACATGTCCTTAGGGAAGAAGACAGGCAGCATGAAGGCAGCGACTGAAAAGCATTTTGGAGCGGAGGTGACTTGCTCTCCTTACAGATGAAGGGCGCCCGGGCTGTCTATGGAGCCCAGCCTCCGGGGACAGACTGCACCACAGTCAGCCCAGGTTCCTTGGCTGAAAACACGTGTGCTCCAGGTGAGCAAGTCACAGGGCTCCCTTAGCTGTGGCTGCATTGAAGAGGCTCTGACCCCACAGAGTTTCCAGTTCTATTCTTCCAAAGAAAGGAATGGGACTTGGAAGGAATCCAAAAGAAAATAATTGCCTTCACTGGGGGAAAAAAGTCAATCTTGAACATCAGCTCCTATGAGAATGTGTAAAAGATATTTTAACCTAAATTGGCTCATCCCACACTCTGTACGGGCAAAAGGAACGGACTGCCCCAGGGCACATCCCCTTATTTCAGCCCCCCCACTGTGGACGCGGGCAGCCGCACCATGCCATTGGTCCGGCAGTCAGTGCCGATTCTGACGTTGCTGAGTGGAGGGGCTGGTCTCGTCACCAGCTCACGGGACCGCATGCACGGGTCAGGCCTCCCTGTCTCCGCAGCCCGAGGCCTGGACAAGAGAAAACAAGCAGCCAGTTGGAGAAAACAGACCAGAGTTCAAGCTAAACATGTCAGAGAAGCAAAACACTGCTGTAACAGGACTGCAACCAAGAAATGTACATTTACTGACATGCATCCCTCTGTCCTGCGGTGAGCACCAAATCCTCAAACGCCCAGGCCGCATGTCTCCAGCCTCCCCGCGCTCATGCCTCTGCTGCTCGGTGCTTTCTCTAAATTCCTCCTAAACTACCCCTGCTCCCAGGAGCCCCTGTATTTAGTATCTAATCCCACTACACATCGTGATGCCACTGAAAATGGAATTGATTTTTAGCTTAATTTTTGGATCATCACGTTAATATATAGAAATGCAAATAATTTTTGTATATTGGTCTGTTATCTGGCAACCATGCTGGGCTAGTTTTTATAGGGTTTTTTTTCATTTTCTAGCTTTTATAGTTTCTGTGGATTCCACAGGTTTTCCATATACAATATTTCCACATTCATCTACAAATAGAGATCATCTTACTTCTTCTTTTCCACTCCTGGTGTCTTTCATTTCATTTTCTTGCGTAGTTGCCCTGGTCAGAAGCTCCGGAATGATGTCGAATAGCAGTGGCACGTGCAGACCTCATGGCCTTGTTCCTGACTCAGAGGGGAACCTTCAGTCCCTCACGGGCAGGTGGGATGTGAGCCATGGGTATTTTATATATGGCCTTTATCGAGCTGAGGAATGCCTCTGCTAGTGTGATGAAGGATCTGATGCAGAACGGGCTTTGGACTTGTTAGGTGGCCCTGGAGCTATGATTAGACTAAAGTGAATTCTTCCCCACAACTAACGCAAGACCCTTCTTAATGGCCCCTGACCTACGAGCTTTCCACTCGGACCTTGGGCAACAGGCCAGGTTCCCAGCCCCGTGTAAGGTGTGGCACCATTCCCTCTAACCTTTCCAGTTGGATTTTTCTCCAGCCTCAGTGATTTCGGATTGCACGTACTGCCGCTCATCACTCACAACCCAAGGCCTCCTCCCTGGGCTCTGCCAGCGAGCTGTCCCTCAAACCAGGGCGGCCATCAGGCCCGGTCTGGTCTTCCCTCCCTGCACAGCGGATGGGGAGACTTCCCCCATCTTTAAGGAATTACTGGCTCCATCACCAGTGTCTGGTGTCCTCGGTGCCATTTTCCCAAATATTTTGTCATTCTTTGTATATTTTCAGCAGGAGGGTAAATTGTGTCTCTATTACTCCATCATAACCAAGAGTGAAAGTTCTGTTCAATTTATTTATTTTTCAGATAAGGAAGATTTGTTCATGTTTAATTGATGGTGGGGAGAAAAAGCAGCAGAAAGGAAAATGGAAAGACAAAGTCAGGGAGAAGACGAGTGCCGGGAGGAGATGCAGGGAGCAGGTTCCCATTCACGGGATCTGGCGCAGGTAGGAGCAGAGTGCCTCTCCCAGAGGGAGTGAAGGAGGTGAAGGGCAGAGGGCACTGATGCTGTCAGTCCACAGTTATGATGTTGGGTGCCATACTTTCTGTTCTTCGGGTGAGAAAACCAGGTTGTATCTGCAGCGGCGGATGGTGGTGACAACAGGCTCAGATGTGTGAGGACCGCTGAGAACAGAGCAGAGAAACTGGGACGATGCTGCCTCACTTTAAGGGCAGCCGGAAACGACCCTTCAGTCCATACCTGGCGATGCTCTCAGAAGCTCCCAGAAGCTCTGCGGTGGGCAGAGTGCGTGGAGTCTTGTCAAGAGTTGAGGCTGTTAGCAAGTGTGGTCAAAGTGATGGGACACAGTCAGGATGTAGTCTGAAAGGAACTGAGGGCAGCTGAGATAAACACGTAAGTGTAAAGCAGAAGAATCCGGGGAGGGGATCCCCAGAGACATCAAGGAACAAGATGGGAGAAAGAACAGGAATATCCACCCTCATTCATTGAAAACTCCATGTACCCACATCTACCCATGGGGCTACATGCCCCAGACACACCACCGAATGACCATATGAGATAGCAACTAGTATGGTCCCTGCATAGAGTGGAAGAAACGGAGCACAGGGACATGAACAAGATTGCCGAAGATCAAGGTATTAGTAAACAGAAGGCTCAAGATTCAAACCCTGTAACCCAGACAGCTGGTTGTGCGTTCTAAGGGAAACTCCTTCCCAGATCCAATTTCTCACCTACTCTTACCATCTCTGCTCACCTGGTAAGTCTCACACCGAGCCTCAGTGTCATGCACATGTCTCCCCCGTCTTCCGAGAACGTGTCTCCTCTGCTTACAGATCTCCTCCTTGGGGGCAGGAGTGTTCGTCTCTGTTGTTCACCGCTGCCTTCCTGGCATCAGAAAATGCAGTGAGTTCTCAGTGAATATTTGCGTTTTCCTTTCTCTCCCATCCATAACTACACTCCACAACTTAAAAGTGGTAAATACGGTGCATCTTCATTTACCACCCCCCTTTTCAACCTGCTCCCCTCATTTTGAAATAAGAATGTGAGAAGTAAACACTGAAATGGAATATCTTTCACATAGTGGAGGGAAGTTTTTACTTGTCTCCTAATCTAGAAATTTTTAACTTTTCCTAGAATATAAATTGCAAAAAAAAATGTTTAACTTTTCCTACACTCACTCTTGCAAGCTAAAAATTAATTTCTTTACCTTGTCTTCTAAATTCTGCAGGTAAATATATCATTATAAGTCCATCAGAATGTCTCTAACAAGTACCTCTGGCACGCAGCTCTAGTCACTGTGACATTAATAGCGGTGGAGAGACGTGGCCTTGGCCTAAAGGGGCTGCAGTGTAAGGTGGCTACAGGGGCCAGAAGTACCTACTGGGCATTTAGTGCCAACCGTCTTCCCAGACAGCTTGGTGACAGCTAACTGGGCAGGATGTTATGGCCTCGGCGCTTCATTAACAAATGGTGAAGACGAGAAGCTGAATTATAAAAGTAAGAAATTTCAGAGCTAGAAGGAATCACAGAATCTTCTCAAACAACCTGTTCTCAGGTAAATGATAATGGAAAAGAGAAAGATGATTCTGACAGGTACAGGTCCTGTTAGCATTCTAAATCAAGTAGGTAAGCAGTGGCCCACGGGCCCGCTTGGCCCACTAGAGTGGCCCCTCTTTTTACAATACTAACTTTACCCTTGTGCTGATATATGGCTTCATCTTCATTTGCAGGAGCGCTGGAGCAGAGTCAGCTGGGAGTCAGCCCTCCCATAAATGTGCCTCAGTAAGGAAACCACATATAACCGGATAATCTGTCATTACAGCATGTGAAGCAGTAGGTCCGGCTCAAATCCATTATGGGACAGATCCCATCAGCCTCAGACTCTAGGATGTTATTACCACGGTGGTGAAAATTCAAACCATATGGAGCAAAACACTTCTGCCTGTTTTCAGTTTGGCTTCAAACACTAAAATGGTTTTTTCTGCAAAACTTTAGCTCCTCCTGGCTGTGCACCTGACTAGAACCTGCAGGGTGGCGTCCGTTCTGGCCCCTCCGAGGTGTGCGGGCCAATATGGATGCATCCGCCTTCTTGTTTCTTTTTTAAGGAAACAGTACCCGGACCTTTTACAGACCTCCACCCTTTCTGGACATGAGTCCTGTCAGCTGGGTTTTGTTTCCTGTCATTAAGGATGCATTAAATCCCCATTGTTTGCTTGTTTGTGTTGTGCTCTGTTTTGCTGGGAGGGATGGAAAGTAGAAACAGAAAGAAGTGGTAGAAATTAAAGTCTTTTAGATGACGTCTCGAGAATGGTTTCCTGAAGTATCAGTGACTCAGGGCTTCCTTGTAGTTAGAGACAGTAACAGGGAGACGGGGAGAGAGAGAGACAGGGACATAGGGAGACTGGGAGGGACAGGCCCAGGGACATGGAGACACCGGGACATGCGCAGAGGGCAACAGGGAGAGGTGAGGTGCTCAGAGGCCCTCCTCCCTTCCCCGCAGGCGAGAGGGGCCGCTGCTCCCGTCCCGTCCCCTTCCCGCACCTGCGTGATGAAGCTGGGAAGTCTGGCTGCCCTTTCACGGCTTCTGCTGTTTTCTTGGGGGCTCAGTGGGGTGGATGGTCTGTGCTGGGGCAGGACATGCCAATAAATTGCATCACTTCTGCCTCGGTGACCGAGGACAATGACATGCCATATGCCAGCGGCAGGAAATGGATGGGGCTCATTTGCGCTGGCACTGGGCACTGCGGCCGTCAGTCTTCGGAGTTGCCTGTGGCAACTGGAAGGTGGCAGAGACGCAGGCCCCTCCCGGCCCCCTCTGCGGCTGGATGGAGGGTGGTGGGCAGGGCAGGGCTGGAGGAGGGAGCCCTCTGTGCTGCGCACGCTGGTCCTGCCATTTCAGAGGGGGACCGGGAAGCGCCTCCACCCTCCACTCCCGCTGCACAGAGGGAAAGAGAGAAGAACAACTGTGGTGTGCACGTGGTCCAGCTGCAAGGAGAAAACAGAGACACAGCAGGTGCTGTGTGCGCTTCCAGGGCCGCTCGCGGCACAGGCTGCCCCAAAGGACGGCCCACAGGGCCCCAGCACCCGCACCACTGTATTTGCCCTCCAGCCCCTGGCAGCATGCTGTTTGCCTGCAGGGGATGCAGTGGGCCGGACGGTCGCCGCCACTGACCTGAGCCGCTAATGAGCACAGCATCTGTCTACAGCAGAAACAGGTAGTGACTGCCCTCTCTTCTGCCTAATCACCGTAATTAGCGACAGAACCAGGGTTGGGTGCCCTTGGGGCCACTTTTTGGCAGATATGCACTTTTCAGATAATAATGATTGGCACGTGTGGGGCCTTTCTACCCAATTTTAGAAAGCCGTGGGAGGCTAATTAACTCGGCATTGCCACATCGTGGATACAGGCACCCACAGACCTCCTCCTGTCCGTCCAGCAGGAGTCCCGGTGCAAGGTGGCCCACCCAGGTCCCGGGGATCCGTGTGATGAGGTTCCAGTGAGGTTTACCCAAATGCTGGCCAGCGCCATCTGCATGTCATCAACCCAGCCGGAAACACAGCACAAGTGCACCAGGACGTGAGGTGCTCTCGCCAGTGCCTTGTGGCGCTCACAGGTGACATCCTCGCCCAGCCTCCCTCGGGCCCTGATCCATCCAGTCGATGCGCCTCTCCTGCCTTGGTCGAGGACCCACTTGGAAAGACGTGGAAACTTATAGGGAGGGCTTTGTGGCCCTTGGTTTTCTGACAAATACAGATTTTCCTGCTCTTGCCCTCCTAATGAATGCATTCTTTTTAAAATAATGTAATTTGCATTCTAAACATGCATCTATCCACATTTAGAGTGGAAAAAACAAATTCCAAGCCCTCAAAGAAAGACCGCAGCCCCACATGCTCATGACTGGAGTTGCTCCCGTGTCCTTCTGGAGCATCCGGGGTGTCTCAGCATCAGGCCCCCAGCTCGGCGGCCTCTCCGCTGGCGCTGTCCAGTCATCAGCAGCGTGTTCACACGGTTTCCACCGCGAAGCTGCTCAGGAGCCATCCATGCCTTTGTCAGGAACTCCCTGTCCTCACCCACATCTCAGAAGTGTGCTTCCCAGAGGAGCCGAGAACTGGGCAGCTCGCTGCATAACGTGGTACAAAAATGAACACCCAGAAGCCCAGCCACACGCCCACAGCGCACATCCACCTCCCAGGCCGTCCTGAGCGCTTGACACGGATGCGGCTCACTCATCAGGGCCCAAGCAGGCGTGTGCATGTGCACAGGAGTGCCCGTACCACACACAACCCAGGAACACTCACCAGAAAGAGAAGATGAGTTTCTAGATATTAACAGGCTTTCCTGATAACTTATCCTTGCTTGTTTAAGGGCTCTTTCCCCTCAACAGTGCTCTGTGGAATCATTTCCAAAATGAGGTATATGCTTTCCTGCCTTCTGAATTGCACGCTCCCGAGCATGACTTAATTGTGCTGTTATAAAGTGGACATGTCAGCAGTGTAGACCTGGCAGTTTAAGTTTTGTCTGTCAACGTTAGTTTTTCTTCCTTTTTGGGGGGGGTGGGGGGTGTGCAGACTGGGGGATTTTCCCACTGGCCACTGGTTACCTCCCGGCCCCTGATGCTCCTGGCCACGCTGGCTGACCCCTTCTCATCGCCCTCCGGCCACAAAAGAACAGCTCAGCATATTAGAAACGCGTGGGAGGAGAGTGAACAGGCCCTGAGTGGGGAGAAGAGCCTCCCCCACGGACAGCCATGTGTTCTGTGCCCAATTTTTCTGCTGTCAGGAGTGTTTCTCTGTTTCCGGTTTCTCTCTCCATTGTTCACTGGAGACGGAGGGGCAGTGGAGGTCAGGCGCCAGTGCACCTCTCCTGCCACCCTCGGGGACACCCCCCACTCCCCGCCAAGCAGCCCTGTGCCACAGCCCTGGGTCTGCTGGCCCCATGTGAATCAGTAACATATTGCTTCACCTGTAAGAAAGAAGAAAGGAAAACAATTGCATCTCCTTGTTACCGACCTGCTGTGCCCAGTGACTCTGGCCATTTTCTATATGATTTCGCCTCACTGGGGAGCCCCACATCAGGGAGAGTGGAAGACCCCTGGTCTTGCCACAGAGGAACCACTGCCCTTCCTCTCCGGCTCTCATGGCCTTTCTCTCTGGGGGGGAGGGTGCTCTCCCCTTCCTGCCACCCTCCCGGGTGCTTTCTGCAGGTGCCTGGTCCTCCCTCTCCCTCCAGGCCACTGGGGCCTCCCTGCTGTGGGGGTGCCGGCCACCTACAGTGCAGCCGCTCTGATGCAGCTCGTCCCGCAGGCCCCTGGGCATCCGGCACCGGGTTTGTGCTGAGCACCCTCATGGCCTTGTGGGGGGCAGAGGGCAGCTCTTGTGGCGGGTCCCCAATGACCAAGGCTGCGCATCCAGTGGTAGGAGCCCTGTGGCCTCCTTGCCAACCACAGATCACCCAGCCCCACAGACAGGTCAGTGTTTCCACCATGTCACAGGGGGCTGAGAACTTTGAGCAGCTTTTCCAACATTGTTCTGGGATGTCCAGGGTCTGTGAGCTCACTGCTGGGCACCTCCCTCCATCGTCCTGTCCCAGCTGGAATGAGGCCTTCTGAATCGGCCTCTGGGCATGCGCCCTGGTGAGCAGGCACTGGTTCTGGTTTTCTCAAGCTTCCTCAAGCTCATCCCCTCACCTGGGATGGGCCAGGCCGAGCCCCACCCCAGGGTCCCCAGCCTGCATCCTCTCCCTGACTTCACTGCCCCTCCTGAGCCTCCCCGCCTCTCAGTCCTAATTCCTCTTTCCTGCACCCAAGTTTGCCCTCGAGGGCTACAACCATTCTGCTTCAAGAGTCTTGAGAAAACTTGTTTTCCTCTCTGGAGAGCCCTACTCCAAACCTCAGCCCTGCCATGATTCAAAGTCTGCTTGAAGTTCAAAGCTAAGCAGTGATTTTGTGGCTCTGAATGGTCGACACCACCTTCCCCTCTGGGATAAAAATGTCAGCCTTTGTGCCTGGTCCCAAAGCTGATGGGCTGCATGGAGGGAGGAAAGATATTTCCCTAAAAGGAAGATACATGGGCTGACACTTCTGACCACCATCTGGCTACCGAAGTCAAAAGGTCACCATGGAATCAGACAGACAGATACTTGGGTCCAGCGGTGTTCCTTACAAAGTCACCTTTCATTTAGCAAGTTACGTCATTTTCCCAAGCCTTGGGTTTCCACCTGCCAATGGAGATAATGACAGCGCCCACCTACAGGGACGGTGGGTGGACCTAACAAGGTCACAGGTGCAGATGCACGCTGCGGACATACAGGCCCAGTGTAGTGATGGCCCTCGCGAGCCTGGGGCTCCCCAACAGACACACTCCCACAGCAGGCTTCCAGAGCCCGCACCTGACACACTGCCCTAATGTACTGTACTTGGGCCATTTTGGATATTTTACAGAGATAATAAATGTGTGCCTCCATTATAAATACAAAAATGTGTTGAATATTTTGCAGTTTGGGTTTTATGATACAAATTTTCAATGACCTGGGGCTCACAGTCCTTCAAGTCCAGTGCTATTATTTCCTTCTCCTTTCAGCTGTTCATAAGCCACACACACTTCTGATAGTGGAGCCATGCTGTCATCGCCATGCAGGAACTCACAGCCTCGCAGGGATGCAGCGATATGAACCAGCGATGGCATGTGGCAGGTGCACGGAGAGGAGAGTGACTCCGTGGGGCCAAGAGGAAGCAAGGTTTGGGTAAAGTGACAGCCACTTATCTGGAAGTAATAATGGGGACATGAAAAGGAGGGCTTGGGGAATCTTCAGGCATTCTCTGGAAGGCAGAGCAAAGCAGCCTGTGAGGGATAAGCAGCCCAGAATGAAGATAACTTGTATCCTACTGTTGATTTCAAGATCCAGACAGTAAAAAGTAATTGTGAGATGAACTTATTCTGAAGATGAGCCTAATGGCTGTGGGCAGAGAAGGTGGTTCTAAACATCCTTATAAGGGCTTACTAAAAATAGTGATGATGTGGTAAGGGCGTGAAGAAAACGGGACAAGGCTGACAGAGATTTAAAGGACATAATATATCAATATACATACACATCTATATCAACACACACACACGTCCATTAGAAGCTGGAAGATGAGTGGAAGGAAGAAGCCAAGGGCCACAGGCACCTGGCTTTGATCCCACAGGGAGTGGAGGCCTGCATAAAACCAGAGAAGCAGGTCCAGTGAGTGTGCACACATGTGTGTGTGCTTGCATATGCATGTGACTGTGTATGTGTGTGCCTAGGTATGAGTGTGGTCGCATGTGTGCATGTACAAGTGACTATGTGCATGTGTGTGGAGGTGTGCGTGTGAGCATGTGTGCATGTACACGTGACTGTGTGCATGTATGTGGGGGTGTACATGACCTTGTGTTCACATACATGTGGCTGTGCATGTGGGAGGGTGAGCATGTATGTGTGCACGTACACGTGACTGTGTGTTAAGTTGAAAAAGAAAGAAGAATTTGACAAAATCTAATGTGTATTTATGTTAAAAATGTTTACATTAGGAATAGAGCAGAACCTCCTCAAACTGATAACTAGAAAAACATGTACTGTGCACATCACACTTACCATGAAATGCTGAGCTTTTCCTCTCAGGCTAAGAGTAAGGCAAGGATGTGGGCTGGTGGCACTCCATTCAACAATGCTGAAGTCCTCGCCAGCATTGCTATCCAAGGAAAAGGCGTCAAGGCATGGAAGTGTGAAAGAATTAAACCTGTCTTTATTTGCAGGGACATGATGGTCCACACACAAAATCTCAAGGACACTGTTCAGCCTGACTCTGTGTGGCAGAAACAGAGACATGCGATGTGTGGAGCACAACGGAGAACCCAGATGTGGTCCTACACAAATATGCCAACTAATCTGACAGAGCAGAATGGGGTAAAGCTCTTGAACAGCACAAATAGAAACAAGTGGACCCCAATCTACAACATCAGCCAAACGAAAAATTGACAAACTGCATCGTCCAAAGCTTAAGCTTCTGCACCATGTGAAGGGGATGAGCAGACGTGCTGGAGACTGGGAGGAAGGCCTTGCAAACCATACACCTGGCAAGTGATAGTCTCTAGAATATGTAAAGAACTCCCAAAGCACAATAGTAAAAAACCCAATTGACCCAACTAGAAAATGGGCAGAAGGCATTAGGAGACATCTCCCTGAAGAAGAGACACAGCACAGAAAAAGTTGTGCAATACCACTAGCCTAGGGAAATGCGAGGCAGCCCACCATGTTCATATCAGAATGGCTGAAAACACCACTGCCACACGGTGATAGCATGGAATGCTGGCAAGGATGTGGAGGACTGGCTCACTCACACATTGCTAGTGGGAATGCAAAACGGGTACAGCGACTCCTGGAAACATTTTGGCAGTTTCTTAAAAACCCAAAACTGGACTTCCCCTATAGCCCAGCAACCACACTCACGGACATTTACCTGCAGGAAAATGAAAACTTACATTCACACCAAAATCTGTACATCAATGTTCATAGCAGCTTTACTTGTAATAACCAAAAACTGGAAATGTCCCTCCAGGAGTGAATGGTTAAACTAACAGCAGTTCACCCTTACCCGGACTCCTACTCAGAGAGAGCTGTGGAGTGTCCGCCACCCCTCTGCACCTCAGCTGGACAGACCTCAAGGGCATGATGCTGCACAGAGAAAGGCCGTCTCAGAGTCACACAGCCCGCGGGGTAGCAGACGCACAGAGAGCGGGGCTTGGCCGTGTCTGTGGAGCTGTGGAGGGAGGGAGGTCTCTGAGCTGGGCAGGGTCCAGGAAGAATGTTCTGATCCTCAGGCAGCAACAGCCATACACATCCTTAACGCAGTAAAATCACATGGAACTAAACACACGTGCACACAGCTGGTGAACTCGGGGGGCTGGATTGCATCAGTGGCCTTTCCCAGTTACGAGAGATATTACCACTAGAGGTAACACTATGTGGAGTACATGCAGCTCTCTCTAGGATTCCTTAGAACTGCACAATTATCTCAAAATAAAAAGTTGGCAAAATAGCCATTTTTTGTAGTTTACAAATTAACACCACAATCATTAAGCTATAACTGATTAAATAATTAGACGTGATAGGCTTTTATGATAAAATTCCATTTGGCGGATGAGTCATAAAGATTTTAATGTAATGAAACCTAACTACTCTGTATTTCTATAAAATACAAAGCAGAGTTTTGACTGGTTTTAAAATTTTCAGTGACTTAAAGAAATGTCACAATTAAGGTTGAAATATGTAATTTTACTACATAATAATAAAGGTTGAAATACACATTAAGTCTTTTATGTAAGTCGGAACCAAATTTCACTTAGATATTTACTTCTCAGTATGTATTTTTTGCTGAAGATAAAAGCTAGGTGAGTTCACAGTTTTGCCAGTTCCAGAAGCATCGGGCCCCACCCTCCTTCCAGCTCAGACAGGATGCGCGCAGGCCCGTTGCCCTCTGCAAGGAACACCTATCCAGGGCAAAACCCAAAAGAAAGGAAGTGCCTCTGAAAGTCAAAGGTGGGCTTTCAAGTTCTGAAATATAGAGTAACAATAAAAATTATTAAAATATTATTATAAAGTGACAGCAAATTCCAAAAATAATATTATGCCATAGTCTGGATTTTATTCCACATTAGAAAAATCAAGAAATAGACCATCGCCAGAAATTTTCTACCCAATGTCATCGCCATTTACTGTTCACTTCTCAGTGGGAAGTCACGTGCGACATCCTTTGAGGTCAGCTTCTTCGTTTCACTGTGAAATGTTTGCATGAACTGACACTGCCTCAATCATGTTCCTCAATGGGAAAGTCTTCTTGGCATCAGTAACTTCGATCGCGTTGGCTACTGTCATCCTCAACACACACCTCAGACTGGCCCAGGAACTCAGTGAAAGCTCAGGATTTGGTGACATAGACAATACCACGCCATCTGGATTTTTCAAGATGCACCTGCTGGAATGGCCAGATAAGCCCTTGAACTTGACGGTGGGGCTTCCTGTGTGCAGGACATTCAGGAGAAGATGCGCTTGAGAATAGTCACTGCAGGACAGAACCTCTTCAAAGGGCTCACCTTAAAATGGGTGAGCAGCTGTGGGAACCGCCAGGTCCCCTGACTTGAGTAAGGGGTCTGGAGGGCACGGCGGTGTTTGCCTATCCAAAGCAAAAATCCTATGGATCTGCAGTGAGCACCCTGCTCGTATGTGACAGGCTAACCACGGGCTCTCCCCGAACAAAATTCTGCTCCGTTTTGCTATGTGTTCCTCAGTCACGCAAGCTGTTCACTGTTCCTGATGACTTTATTAGTGATGATGTCACGTCTTGGGCAGATCCCCAGAGTCTCCTTTCCTCTATTCATCACTGCTCACGGCGGGAGGTCATGACTACCCACTGGTCCAAGTCCAAGACCCGCTGTGCCGATGGCGTCTCCCTTTCTCCAGCCCCTTAGGTGTGTGTGCAAGAGACTGTTCCCCATTGGATGGCGTGACGCTGCTGAGCGCATGCACTTCTGCATCTCGCAGACTCACATTAACAGGTGTCACATCAGAAGACACCTGGTCCACACAATGCGCCACGGAGGGAAAGAGAGCTCAGCTTGGATAACAGGAGTGGGGAGCTGTCAGGAGCACGTGAAGGAGAAACTGGCTTCTTTTCAGTGGCATAAATCAACTCAATCCTCAGAAACCATGCTCTGCCAAATATCACGCTCACACCTTTCCATCTGACAAGCAGTAAGGCCAAGAGTCATTAAACCCTGACTACCAAACTGAAAATTAAAAGGAGTTTGTATTTTGTTCAGCTCAAAGCAATAAATAATATCCATTCAGGATGAACAGGTTTCCCTCAAATGTTCCCGACCCTCAGTGGGGACACTTTTCCAAATAAGGGATTCACTGTAGGCAGTCAGCACTCCAGGAGGATGACGTGGGGGAAGGGGCTTGTCCTGGCCATTTGGTGTCATGTGGGGCTTGTCCTGCCCGGGCCCCACATGCTGACACAGTGCGAAGCGGGTGGGGGGCCTCAGAGAACAGAACATGTGGGAGATAGTTTATGCAATACAAACCAACAAACTAACTAACAGTTTTTGTAATTAACTCAAATTGTGCATTTGAAATTATTGTTTCCACTTTCTTTTTTCCTCTAGTCAGCACATAGAAAACCAAGACCTACAACTGAATATATGCTTTAAAAAAATCTGTAACACCATTAAAAACAATGACTAGAAGAATCTACTATTTGAAAAACTAATAATAACTTATGATTCTATTTTCCCTTCAGAATGGCTTCATATTTAGTGAAACAATATTGGATGTCATGAGGATATTATGGGAAATATAAGTATAAAGAATGCTGCCAGATTCTCAGTGAAGAATCATACAGAATTCCTCAAAGAAATGTTCGTTCTTTGGAACCACTTGTATTACTCGTGGATTCCCCGGTCCCTCACCTCGCTCGGCCTGTCCTCATTCCTACTGCTCTTGTTCTGTGGCCACTTTGAGGACATGCTTGTCAACAGCATGAAGGGCTGGCAGAAGCACAGAGTGGAGAAGAGACCCAAGTCCCCTTGATAGTTGTGTCCAGGAAGACGGCATAAAGGAAAAGGACTGTAAGTGTGGCAGAAAGGACATCTGCAATATCTACAGGTCTCCATAAATAACCATAAATAGTCTAGGTTACTAACTAGTGATGTCCACCTACCTACCATAGATGAGATTTTCACCATCGTTCTCATGAGCTATTCTCCAAAATCCAACTACAGCAGCTACTGGCAATCATGCCTTTTTTAGAACAAAGGATGTATGTTGGCCTTGGGAGGAGATTACACGTGTGTGCTGCAGACTTCCAGCAGGGACATGCAGCTGCTGGGGTGGTGCCCTCAGCAGGTAAACAGGCAGAGGCCTCACAGGCAGAGCCTGGCGTTGGAGCATCAGTTTTGTCCTATCGCTGATGAGCGGCCCGAGCCACTCAGCTCCTGCCGCTGTTTTCTCATCTGTAAAAACAGTCCAATGCATCTCCTTCCAGATTATCAGTGAGCATTTAACAGGCTCCTGTGCAGAGCACTGAGGATGGTCAGGGCACTCCCTTGTGGCCCCACCACCCCGGAGGGCAGAGAGTGTGGTCCTCCGTGCCCACCCAGCCACTCTTCCCGGGAGCTTGGAGCTGATGGCCGGACGTGGGCATCAGCCAGTACCGTTGACCTTGTAGGGCTCTCACCACAAGGCTCCTGGCCAGAGAGCCCGGTTCTTGGGCCATTATGAGTACAAATGCCCTGGTGCCCTTCACAGCTTTTCAAGTCTGAAACCGGCCTCCAAACGTCTGAAGAAGGGGACCCTAAAGGTGTCAAGGACAGAACACATGGCCTAGACGAACCGTTCCATGGAATTCACACCATCCTTTCTGGCTATGCACAAATGACATCCTCAAGACTTCCATGGATGTTAGATTTTCCAGTAACGGTCCAGCTGTGTCTATGAGAACCAATCAGTGCAAACACCCAGTTTTTGTCACTCTCTGTATCAACCAATTATTTGACTGTGAGGACCTGATTTTTCAGAATGACACGTGCAAAGCCACAACCTACACTATCAGAAAGAAAGAAGACAATTTAAATAGGTGGTTCTGAAATCATCAAATTTCCCGTTACTAAAGAGAAATTGGGGAGTAGAACATGCTGTTTTTTGCTTCCCAGGTAATCACTGTCTCCATTTCCCGGTGTAGACACTGCCTCAGCAATGTAAAATTAAGTGCTTAAGAAAACAAAGGTTTATATATGACCACTTGAAAGCAGCTTCTTACAGTTTAGAACAAGAAGTCACACAATCCTAAGTATCTTTTATTGCCAGTGGTCATGAGGACAGGCGACTGTCAGCCTGCCTTGGAAGGGCACCCCATCACTGCCCCTGCATTTGCCAGGCATCGCATACAATCCCCAACCAGGAAACGGGGGATTTGTTATCGGAGGCTATCTGGCTGCAGTGCCAACCAGTGAGTTAAATTACGCCAGGCCCAGCAACAGAGTGGCCTTGTCAACGCCATCCTCCCCCCACCACCCCCGGGGTCAGCTCCACGTCCCAGAAGTCAGTTCTTCCAGGGAGACTCCACGCGTCTGCAGCTCCTGCATGGGGGTGTCACTCTTTTCCAGTTACAGAGCATGTGAGCAGTAACACCTGTAAACAGAGCCTTACAGAGACACATTGCAGCAATTCTTTGATGTACCAAGCTAATTTTAGAGCCTTTGAAATCAATTCCTATCACTGGTAGGTAAAGTCAGAGTGGAAGGCCCATGAATCGGGGTGAGGTCAGGCTCCTCTACAGGTTTAGGTTGATTGGTTTGCAGTGAAATCCCTGAGAGCGGCTAGTTTTTAATGAGCTTTCGCAGAAGAGGTGAGCTTGTGTCTTCCAAGCGCACATGGCAGGAAGGTATGCGCCTGTGCCTGTCACCCACCTTACTTGCCAACCTGGCTGTTCAAGGGCTTGAAAACATTCGCAGAGTCTCCTTGTGCTGGAAAAATGGCACCCAGCACCTTGTGTTGTTCATTTGCAAAGTTCTAGAGAGTGGCTGCCTGCTTTCTGACCCTGCAGAATGTGGATTCCATTCTCGAGTTTGGGACATGTCTTACCTGGCAGCAGGTAATCAACGTACAGTGCCGTCTGCATGTCTTCTGCACGGTTTTAATCAGGAGGCACCACACAACGGTGGAAGAACTCCATCCTAATAGGTCGATTTCGTGGCTAGGAAGTGCTATTAAAGAATTCCTGGAAGACCAAAATTCACTTTCTCTACATTGAAATTGGTGTTGCCAATCCAGTCAATATGCAGAGTCGGATCCAAGAAATATTTACCGACAGTATCACATCAGGCACGCAGTTGGGTGTTAGATACCGGTTGAATAGCTAAACACATACCTTCTATTGCCTTTGTCAATAGGCACTTTTTTTTGATCGATGGGATATTACTGATGTCCAGAATTTTGTTTCTTTCTCTATTTCTTCAAGACTCCTAATGATGCTTCCTATGTAACTTAAAAATTCTCATTATTTGCTACAAGGGGATCTCTACTGCCTCATTTAAATAGAATATTGACTGTGATTCCAAATTGAGCTTAATAATGAAAAAATTTAAAGAGCATATTTCCTTCAACATGAGGAATAAACATGGGTTCTCAGTTCTTTGAGCTCCAAGTGTCAAGAGTCCAGGAAACATCAACTCTCAGTCACTGACTCCCAGACACAGGGCAGAGCAGGTCTGTCCCGTCAGGCACCTGCCTTCCCAGCCTCACTTGGCACAGAGACGGTGGCCCACAGCTTTTGGACATGCTGAATTTGGGGGGACAGAGGACCAGCAAAACTGACAGTGCTGCATAAACTGGAAACACAAGGCAGCTGCTCAGGTGAGACTGTGAGCAGAAGATGCAGCCTCCCTTGTCAATAGAGGTCTCCATGGCCCCGTCTCTCAGACAAATCTTGGGATTGTTGTCGTGGTTGAGTTCTTTGATTCTGGCAGACAAAAGCTATAATTGTCAATTTATAAAGAAGAGAAATCAGCAGAAATAGTTAACTGGACTCCCGCATGAAATCAATAGTGTTTGGTTCAAATACTAGGTCTGCTCTCTCAGGAACCGCCCTGTCCTTCAGACGCAGCAGAGCGGAGGGGACATGTGTCTGCACACGCAGGGGACTCTGGACCCTCTTATTACCTCTGCAAACTTGGGCAAGTCACCCCACCTTCTGGAGCCTTTTTCCCCGGCGTGAGTGGGGATGATTCCCAAATTGCACTAATTCATGGAAAACTGCTCTGTGAATTCCAAGGACACTCACAAAGCCGTGGTGCCCTGCCTATACCTGGGGCTCAATAAACACATTTAATTCATTGCTGCTCCAGACCCAGGGTTACTGCCCCAATAAGGAACTCTTATTTTCTATCTAAGTTAGGGTTTTTCTCTGTCGCTCTAGGTCCTAGTTCATGTAGGTCGGAGGGGCCAGTCTAGGTGTGTGTAAGGCTGCTTATCACTTAAAAACAGTCACTAGTTTCATTTCATCTGAAAGGGTCCTTTGTGTTTCATGGGAATTGCCCCATGGTTGAAAGTCCATAAATGAAGATGCGCGTGCGCACTTCCAGAAGTAAAACCTCGGTCCCACTTTCACTTGCGGGAAAGTGGCCCCTGCACCCGGACGTCTGTGCCCCTGCAGGTGGCCGCTCGGTTTGGGGGCCATGCAGCTCATCCTGCCCATTTCTAAAGCCACCCCAGCTGTCAACAGCCCCCTGCCTCCCTCCCGCTCAACCCCACCCCAGTCTCTGTCTCTGGGAGCATGTCCTCACTTTCTTTCCTCTCAATTGTGCCAAGGTTACCTCCTTGTAAAGCCTGTCTCAAAGCTCACCCACCCTCCTGCCCTTGCACACACACCTGCTGAGCCTCTGCAGTCCGCCCCACCCCTGGTGTCGGTGGGCTGGGACCCCCCGGTAGACTTCTCTGGTGCGTGCTGACCCCAGACCTGTAGCCCTCCTGTGGCTTTACTCAGAGTCCCTTTTAAGGCTGGTCACACGCAGCCGGAGGAAGCCAAGAGTGGAAGGACTGAGCAGGAGGCTGGCATAGCTACTTTCAATGGACCCCATGGGAGAGAGAGCATTTCAGCAGAGCTTCGAGGGGCCGCTCTTTCTCCCAACCGCAGGTGAAAGCACAGGGCTGAGTGCCGTTGGCGAGCCCCAAGGGTGGGGAGGGGCAAAGACAGGAGCGAGGCTCACAGAGGAACAGAGCGGAGCGGGGAGCCGGGGCCCAACAGGGCGACCTCAGGCCTCTCAGCAGGCGGACGACATGCCCCAGTGGCTGCTCAGACAGCAAGCTATCTGATTAAAGGCACAAATGGTGGCGAGGGGCTTGCAAGGTGCAAGGAGAGACAGCCGGAGTGGAGCGCAGCAGACGCCACAGCACAGGTGGGCCCGGGATTGCCGCAGTGCCCACACACCTCAGCCCCCATCCCCGCCCTCCCGGGCAGACCAGCCCTGACCGCACGTGCTTTCCGAGACAAGAGCTGCCTTCCGCCTGCTTGCCGCAGTCCTGCTCCCAGGAGCCAACCCAGTATCGGAGCTGCCTTTGCAGATCTTGGATCTGATGATCAATTATGAATCGACATGTGCACCTAAGTTCAAGAGCCCATGTTGCCCTCCTGGTTCCCAAGATCTTAAGAGACACTTCACTGCCCTGACAGAGATACTGAGGGTCAAGCACAGACGCTGTCACAGGCGGGAAGGTGGCCCGTGCCAGCATAGCGCGAGAGTGCAAGAGGACAGTGTCCAGGCAGGAGGCCGCCCTCCTGGGAGACAGGGCACCTGCACCGGGCTCTGAAAGGCGAGTCAACTCTTCTGAAAGAGATATTCTACTCGGGACAGATGGCGAAGCAGGGGGCAGACGAGCAATGGGGAGGCGCCTGGGGAGACCCTCCTCATTCCCGAGGGATGTGGGAGGGACTTAAACTGGGAGGGATACGACCCCAAGAGGTGAGGCCAGAGGTGACCCGAGAGATGACAGGTCACAGGGTACCACGAGGCTGGATGCAGGAGGCAGGGAGGGACAGGGTGGTCTCCGCCTCCCAGAGGGAGAACTGGCCAGGACGAGTGCCTGGGAGGGGCAGGGGAGCGGAGACGGCACAGCCCCTCTTCTGCAACTCAATGGGGCTGAGTGCCCGCGTCTCCTCCCCGGGCCAGTCACCACATAGGCGTCAGGCCTGTCCCAGGCCCACCGGAGACCCTGGGAGGGGCCTGGGCCATGCTCCCTGTTCCGGAGGGCCTGGAGGACACGGGTGGTCAGGGCCATCGAGGGGTCCCGGCAGCTCCTCTCATTCCGGGGACAGGGAGGCAACTGGGTCAGCTGGTGAGGAGTTGCGGGGGCAGGCGTGAGCCTGTAGGCGGGCGCGAGCCCATGCGTGTGTGACTGTGTGCACCATGTGTGTGCGTATGTGCAGGCCGACGTGGGCCACGGGGAGGCACAGTGGACACTAGGGGGTTACAGCCGGGTCCCCCCAGGTGGTGTCTTTCAGACCCATTGGTGCCTGGAGGCAAGCGAGTTGGGGGCTGGGCCACAGGGCCCTGAGAACAGGGTGCCGCAGGCTCACAATGGGGTGTGGGCCCAGCATCCTTCACAAGGGACAGCCCCCCCCACCCATGCCTCCTGGGACAGGGTGACACAGGCCTTCCGTGGCAGGCGTGGCTGGGGGAGACACAGGACGGGGGCCAGGTGTGCTGAGAGCTCCCAAGGTGGCCCTGGACCTGCAGCACCGCCATCCACCATCGACCCTGGGGACCAGACCCGCAAGCCCACAGGGAAGACAGGCCTCGGCCACTCTGCCTCTCGCCCTGTGACCCCAGTCTCCGCTGCCAGCTGCTGTGTGGGAACACTGCCATTGTCCCCTGAGAACACATGTCCCGCCCCTTCCATGCTGTGGGTGGCGTGATGCTGCCTGATTGCTTCCCACCTGCGAGGCCCCACACCTGCCTGCTGTCTCCCCATGTCCCCCTCTTTTCTGAAATTAGGTGAATGTTTCCTTTGCTTTTAAATCAAAGAGCAGATATTACTAGGAAATTTATCCTGCCCAGGATCAGGAACGCGACTTGCTCACTAACAGACTTTATCCTTCTAGCAGTTTGGGATTTACAGACAGTCTTGAACGGAAAGTGCAGAATGTGGGGGAGAGCCCACCCGTCAGCTGTGCCCCCACTTCTCACGCCCTACGTTGGTGTGACGCACCGTCCGAAACTGAAAAGCCAGTACTGACAGATCATCACTGACAGAGGTGCGCAGTGCCAACTAGGGCTCCTTTCTGCACTGTGACAGGGACAGCCGGCCTATGATCCGGGCACTGCACAGGTCAGAGCAAGGTGGGTGGGTGGGCCACAGTGGAACACGGGTCCCGCAGGACGCAGGCTGTCCCACTGGGTCCCCACCCGCTGAGCCGCTGCAGAGCAGCTCCCTGGGAGGGTGGGGTGGGGCTGGATGCACAGCCCCAGCTGGCCTGAGGGCGCCAGAGGAAGAGGCACCCGAGGCTCAGAGAGGGGTGGCCCTGGGGTCACAGACCTGCTCACGGGGCCGCACGCACGGGTCAGGGCTCCCCGTCTCTCCAGCCCGAGGCCTGGACAAGAGAAAGCAAGCAGCCGATTGGAGAGAACAGACCAGATTTCAAACTAAATATGTCAGAGAAGCAAAACACTGCCGCGACAGGACTGCAACCAAGAAATGTACATTTACTGACATGCATGTTGAATATTGTTTTCTATTTCTTTATTTCCCAGTCCGATTATTTATTTATAATCACAGTCCAATTATTGGATTTTACCTTTTGCACAAGACACTGGAACTCTATTTCTAAAGGACAGTCCTCTTGATAAACTGGTCACTCCTTTCCATGAGGAACTTGTGAGAATCAGCCTTTCCAAACACCACCAAACCCCACCAGACCCCAGTGAACGCCCCCAAACCCCCAAACCCCAAACCCTACCAAAGCCGCAGGCCCCACACCAGGGTCATGAGAGCCCTTTCAGATTCATGAGTCAGACAGCGGGTGCTGGGCGGTAGGCGGCACAGCTCTCTGCTAGGGAAGGAGCCTCTCCCTGGAGGCAGGCAGGGCTTTAAATAGTTTCTTTCCCCATGGGTATTTTGAGACACTGAGACCAGGAGGAAGAAGGTGAAGCACAGGCCAGCGATGGGCTTAGACTTGGGTGAACGTGCCAGTGGTGACCTGCATTCGTTCCACTGTAAGGAAACCCTAATCGGAGGCAGACGCAGTAGCTGACAACGTATGGGAGAAAAACATGGGGATGAGGGTGAGACAAGAATTTAAAGCATTGAGATCTCCTAACAGTGTGTGGATCAAAGCAAAACAACCAAATGGGCCGCATGTGTTATCATTGGTCCTCAGGAAACACCTGTCACCTGCAAAGAATGGGGCGGCCCGGCACCCCCAGTGGTTGGGGGTGGCCCCACGGCTCGCCCTTTGCTCCCACGAGGCTGAAGCCCTTCACACAGAGGGGTATTCAGATTACAAAGAAGGATGGAGACCAAGAGCTGCCTAACCATTCGTTCTGTTGCGAGCTGATGGATCATGTGTGTGGAGCAGGCCCTGCCACGTGAGGCCTTTGCTGCTCCCACCAGACCCACTGGGGGCCCGCTCGCAGCCCGCCTGTGGCTATGTAAGTCTGGGCAGCATTCACAGGTGGGCCTGCGTCCATGTCACCAGGATGCATCTAATTATGACAGATGACTAAATGTGTTATTTTCAGCCAGGCAGTGGCAGCCACACGAGGCAATCAGGGCCAAGCAACGGGGCCTCCGGCAGCCTCCCTCCCCCCTGGACAATGCAGGGCTGGGTGCGGGGACCACAGAAGGGAGTCCAGACCCTGCTGTCTCGGCACAGATTCGGGAAAGGAGGGCCCTTCCAGGCCCACACCGCCTTCAGCATCATTCAGGGCGGCAGGAGGACCCGGAGGGAGAACTGGACTCCAGGGAGGGACTGGAGTTTCTGGTCGGGGGTCCCTGCTGTCCTCGCCGACTTCAGTGTGATCCGCAGACACGGCCCGCCCACAGCTTCCCTACGCATCCTGCCGTCACCCACAGGCCGTTTTCTGGGCTGGCACCCGCACTGGGTCGCGCATGTGACGGGATTCCTCCGCAGTATCCCCGGAACCAGGGCGGTGGCTACAACTGTGCTATCGCATCTACATTTCTCCAGACATGGGGCTTCCTCCCTGCCATCACCTCCCTCAGCACAGAAGACTCTTAACTGGGGGTCCACCCTTGCTTCCACCCTCCCGCCTGCCTCTCCCTGGATGGGGCAGGTGGGCTCAGAATGAACCGTGGCCACACGAGCACAGTGTCCATGGGGTTTACCTCCCCACCATGTGCGGCCATCTAACTTGCTCCTTCAGCAGGGACCTCGAGCGGCAGGCGTCATCCCATCGGCTAGCCTTGGCTCAGCAGCTTTCTGACGGGAGGGGGTCTCCTGAACCTGCCCTCCTCCCAGAGGAGTACCGTGCGGGGAGCCCTCAGGGTGTCTTGCACACCTGCAGGTATGACTCCTGCCTTAGGACAGGAGCTGATAAGATAAACCGCTTGGAGGAAAGAATCTCAGGTGTCCTCAGAAAGGGCAAAGTCCCTCAATTTGTCCCAACAGTGAGATAGGCCAGTCAAGGGGATCCCAGAGCAGAAAGTCCTTGTGGCTCGAGAGGACACAGTGCAACACCCAAATGGCTCAAGGGAGTACAAACCCTAGCACTGCAGACAGTGATGACCTACAGACACGTCCTTTCAGAGCCACTTCTGAACACAAGCCAATGTGTGACAGTCACCGAACAGTTACCCACATCCCCAAAATAGCTATTTGCACTGGATTCAGAGTTTTCAAATAATACTTAAAATGTATTGTGTTTTATAAAACCATGCACACAGTCACATAATTCCTAGTGAAAACAATCTAGAACTTTTGCTAAACCTGTAACTTAAAAACTCACAATGAACTGAACTTCCACCCAAATGCCATCCAACAACAAAGCTATGGGAACATCTGAATATTCACTACCCAAATAGTCAGGCAAGCTTCAGAAATGCTTTGACAAATTGCACACACAGTCAGAATGTCTTTAGCAATAGTGCCAACCAGCTACACACACAGCCTGACATCGTGACCCCAGTTTGTTCCAAATATGTGTTCCTATGCAGGACACAAGCTTACCAACACCTGAGACACCTGTAGATTGGTTCAAAATTTGACCTAAACCCTCTTGTATCCATCCTGTTATTTGTAGAAACATTTTGCTTTGATAATAAAAACCCACATGTGTTTAAATCTGAAAAGCAAAGATTTCAAAAACAAGTTGAGATTAATTTTTCCCAATCAAAAGAGGGCACTTCTTAAATACTTCAAGAATGATCCAAAAATCCACAAATTCTGTTCAAATTGCTCTTACAGTAGGCAAACAGAAGCCCATACAATTAAAGAAAAACACGTGGTGAGTTCAGTAACTGACAGGGTTGTGAGGTGTTCATCTATTCTTCTGCCAGAGTTTACAGCTGTAGAGAACAGTTTGATGCAGCTCTAATTTCTAATTATGACTCACTGGGACTAGAGGAGGCTGTCAATTTTACTCGTCCCGTGGTGAGAAACAAAATGATTCTACTTTCTGCTGCCAGCCAAATCATCCTATTCTTCAGCAGGACTAAGAATAATCATCTAAATAACAAAGATCAACAGGAGTGATTAACATTTTAGGAAGGGCTGCTGACTCCCAGGGAGGTGAGCATGAGGGTCTGAAAAGCTCTGAGCAGCTTTTCAGAAGTGTCTCCTGAACTTTGCATGGCAGGGCGCGTCCTCCGTGTCCTGACATTCGTTTGGCCCAGCGATGAGGCGTGTGACCCTATGGCACGACCCAATCCCCCAACAAACAGCTGCGGGAAGGTTCTCATGCCTGCTCCCAAGGACGGCTGCCATCGTGGAGCCTGGATGAATTAGAGCTCTGCTCGGTTATCTGATCTGAAGGCACGGTGGCCATAGCTGGTGAGCCTTCTGATGTGGGCACAGAGGAGCAGTGCACTCAGCCAGTCCGTAATGAATTGCAGAGCCAGGATATGCACGGGTCCCAGCAATGGACTTGCACCCCCTTTGAAGCCTGCAGCTTAGAAACACAGCTCCAAGAGAAGACCAGCTGTCTGCCCCGAGCTGGCAGTTGTGGCTTCCTTCCTTCCTCACTGGTCCTGCCAGTGCTTGATTGATGATGACCTGGGGTGGGCACCAAGAGCCCCGGAGGTCTCAGCTCCAACACCCTGGTCAGCGGACAGCTGACCCCTGAGGCCAGGGATCAAGTATCAGAGCGATATGCATTTCAATAACTCAGTGTAGCAGCTACAAGGAGACAGGCTCACTCACCCAGGTGACAAAGCAGGTTAAATCTTTATGCTCTAGAGCACCTCTGAATGGCTCTCAGTGACAGTGGCCACCAGCCTCTTGGGTGACTCGTCTCAGCCTGAGACTCTCATGTCCTCGTCTCAAAGGAAAAATGTATAAACGCTGCTCAAGAAGACTTGAGGGAACACTGCGGTGGCATGGAGCCGCCTCTGAGGGGCAGACTGTTCCTCCGGGCGGCGGGCGTTGCTCACCGGCCCCACCAGGCTCCCACCAGGCCCTTCACTGGCCAGGCACAGGACATGAGTGTGCTGGCAAAGTGGTGATTCCCACGGAGGAAACGATGAAATCCCAGTACTCCAGTCAGGCACACACACCAACACACCCCATTTTTCTTAAAAAAAAAAATCCAAGTTATGAATTTTCTCAAATTAGCAATTTATATAAGAAAGATTTGAAAAGACTGTCTAAAAATCTCATGATAGGGTCATCTAAAGATTCATCATAGTGTACCTGGCCTCATTCCTTACAGCGAGGGCAGTTTGGGCAACCTCTGTCTTGTAACACTGAACACCAGTGCACAGAGGCACTGTGCCTATGAAATACCTCACTGCCTTTTCCTCCCCCTCGTCCGGGGCAAATGCAGTGAGACCTGAAACATGCCCCGTTATCCGTGAGTAACTAGTGCACGCCCTCTTTAAGTCCAAGAAACCCTGAAAATGTGTGTCTTGGTTAGCCTTCAGGAATTTGTTAATTTGGGCCTTTTAACACAAGAGTATCACGTTTCACTAAAGCATGACCTTACTTGGCATGAGGTATCATAAAAGGTATACAAAGGAGCTCCATTCACAAGGATGTTGGTGGTGTAGTCAATCCGGATAATCAAAGTTTACTTAAAAGTAAGTGAACACAGAATCAGTTCTCCCAACCATTCATTCTAAAATTAGAGTCTTTCAACTGCTTTGTACAAGAGGCCACACAGTGTGGTCAGGTAATAAACATAACAACCCGACATGAAAATAAATAAATAAAAGTAGCATTAGGGACTAACGATTAATAGGGTAATCCAAGGAGTTATGCGCCTGCACCTATTATGAGGAATCACTGAAGCCATAATTTCCACCCAGGCTATGTTCTTCCACAGTAAACATTCCACACACAGTCAAAGTACAAGAATGCAGGCCTATTATTCTTGTTCTAAAGTTAACTTAAAATGTATTAGCTTGCACACAGGCTAGACCTCATGTGTGTGGACATCTGAAGTTAAGAAAAGCATTTGTCTTTCATGTAACCAGGGCCCTAAGTACCAAACCATATGAAGATTAGTAAATGAAAATGCTAATGTTTTTGTCAGTTAGAATGGAGGTGATAAATAACCTCCTGCAGAATTTGATACGGCCATAGAATCATTCTCACCAAAGCTGCTCCGGCATAAAGCTGGGAGCACAGGAGGCGAACATGAGAAAATGGACCTGGTCAGGTTGAACCTGCCAGGTTGAATGTGAGCCAGACCAGCCCAGAGACCTGGAACAAAGGGCCAGATATCATCTGCGGGTGGGTCCCAGAGAAGGACCCAGGAGTGTGAGTGTCAGGGAGCTCCCAAACCTGAGCCACAGATAAAGTCGTACCAGCCACTGCCACTCATCCACGGAGAACGGACGCAGCCCACTGCCCCCAGGGCACTGGAAGTTGGGGGGCAGCCGCCCAAGGGCTCGAGGTTGTAGGGTGGTGTCTCAGCAAGTCCAGCTTCAGCCCCTCAGTGCTGCGTCCTGCACAGGCCGTGACCTCCTGTTGTCCGGAAGCTGGCACCTCGTCAGCCTGGTGACTTCACAGGAAGGGGGCCTATTTCCCCAGGGGCTGACTCGCCGGCTTGGATGGGCTCGTTGCCTGACTCTCGCCATTCACAGTCCGGGATGGGTCCTGTGCTCCCTGCCAGAGCTTGGGCAATGCGGTCAGCCACACCGAGACCACAGGGACGGTGACTGCCAGGCAAATGGCTGGATAAGAGCCTCCAAACATTCTCTCCTCCATAACAGCAATGAGAAAACTGCCAAAATTTCTCAGGATCAACTTTTTCAGAATTCTGGAAACTAACCAAGTTTGCCAGTTAACCAATTCACCATCCTCCCCTCTGAAGCTCTGCAGGGACCCTAAAAACCAAAAGTTTGCAATCAGGGTGGAAAACAGCATGGAAGGGAGGCTCCTTGTCATTATCTGACTGGTTTGGTAGCTTCCTGAAGGACCCCACTTGTGACCTGACTCTCAGCCCACCCAGTGCATGAGGGTGTCTGTTTGCAACACTTTTTCTCCCCTATCAATTCAAAAGGCAACTGCATGATGCAATAATTAGAAACGTGTTGGTGGGCACACAATGCATAAAGACATAGTTTGTAAGAAAATAACAGGACAGGGAAGGGAAAGGAGTGGAGTTATTTCAGAGCAAAGATTTTTTACATAGTTGAAACTAAATTGGTATTATATATTGTTATTTTTGTTCCTATATTCCTATTTTACCACCACCTTTGAGGCAAAATAGACATTTTCTTGTCTATCCCTTTAATTCTCTAGCCTTGTCTTTTAATTTTTTTTTAGTTATTGTCTTATTGGTTGCCCTAGGGATTATAATTCATATCTTATCTGATAAAATCCTAGTTCAGATTAATAGCCAACTTAATTTCAATAATAAATCAGTGGGAATTAACTTAAACTAGTAAGACATATAGAAACAAATAGCAAAATGGCAGACATAAATATCCAACCTTATCACTTATTGAATTAAATATAGATGGATAAATTAACCTAATTGAAAGGCAGAGATTGGCAGGAAGGATTAATAAAAAATCCAACTATATACTGTCTTAAAGAGACATATTTTAGATCAAAAATGCAAATAACTTGAAAATAAAAAGCTGGAAAAAATATATGCCATGTAAATTGTAAACAAAAAAGCTGGAGTGGCTCTACAAATATCATACAAAGTAGACTTTAAGATAATTATTGTCTCTAGAGACAAAGAGGGACACCCTATAATGATGTGTCAATCCATAAAGAAGACATAAGACATAATGATTATAAACATATGCACCTAATAACAGAGCCCCAAAACACATGAGTCAAAGACTAACAGAATAGAAGGAAGACAGAGACACACCGTAATAGCTGGAGACTTCAGTAATGCATATAGCAGCCCGACAGAAGACCGACAAGGAAACAGAGGGTCTGGGCAGCACTGGTGACCAGCCAGACCCAACAGACATGTGGAGGGCAGCCCGCCAACAGGAGCACATACATGTTCTTTTCAAGTGCACGTGACTATTTCCCAGGAGACAGTATATGTTAGTCCATAAAACAAACCCCAGTTAATTTAGAAGTATCACAAGTATGTTCCCTGAGCACAATGTAACAAAAAACAGGAGATTGGAGAAATTTATAATAGAAGGAAATTAATGCATTCTTAAATAATCAGTGGGTCAAAGTAGAAATCACAGTGGAAATTAGAAACTACTTCAAGATGAATGGAAGTGAAAACACAACATGCCAACCGTATGGGACACGGTGAAAACAGTAATAAAAATTCTTATCTGTAAATGCCTACATAACAAAAAACTCAATTCATCAACTTAATCATCCATATTAAGAAACTATAAAAAGAGTAAAATAGACCCAAAGCAAGCAGAAAGAAGGAAATACTAAAGTTAAGAAGGGAAATAAATGAAATAGAGAATTGACAGGCAATAGAAAACTAGAAAATCAAATTTTTAAAAAGTTAATTCTTTGACAAGATCAACAAAATTGACAAATCTTTAGCTAGACCACTCAAGAAAATAGAGAAGACTTAAATTACTAAATTTGGGAATGAAAGAGGAGCCATGACTGCCTACCTTCCAGAAATAAAAAGGATTATAAGAGAAATCCTATAAACAATTGTATGCCAAAAAATTAGATAACCTACATAAAATGGAAAAATTCCTAGAAAGACACAGCTATTCCAGAAGAAACTGGCAATCTGAATAGACCTATATTAAATACAGGCATCAAATTAGTAATTATAATAAAAACCTCCACACAGAGGAAAGCCCAGGATCAGAATATTTCACTGGTGAAATACACTGAATGTTTAATGAAAAACTGATGCCAACCATTTGCAAATAAAACAGAAGAAGAGGGGACATGTCTCACCTCATTCTACGAGGTGAGTATTACCCTGGTTCCAAAACCAGACAAAGACATCACAGAAAAAAGAAAACTACAGACCAATATCTATTATTAGTAGATGGATCACCAAACAAAATGAAACAGAAAACACTGCCAGACCGAATCCAGCATCATAGATAAAATATAGCCATGACCAAGGGGGAGTCACCCCGGGATTGAAAGGGAGGGGTTCAACAGATGAAAACCAGCGTGACACACCGTAGTAACAGACTAAAGGACAAAGCCACGTGAGCATCTTAGTAGATGCAGAAAAGGCATCAAACAAATCCAATACATTCTCATGACAAAACACTGAACTAGTAATAAAAGGACCTTCTTTGCTTAATGTGAAAGACCCCCAGCTGACATCATATTGGTAACAAAACAGAAGCTTTCCCCTTACAATCAGGACCCAGGCACGATGTCCACCCTCTCCACTTCTGTTTGACACTACACTGGAGGTTCTAGCCAGAGAAATTAGGCAGGAGAAAGAAAGAAAAGGCGTCCAGGTTCCCTGAGGAGCCCACACATGCACTCTGAGAGCTGATCTACAAGTTCTGCATAAACAAAGCTTCCTGGAGGATGGAGCGCAGAGAGACAGAGCCAGGCCGGAGAGCAGAGCTCGCACTCCTCGCCAGGAAGGTGCTTGTCTCAGTCGTCATGTTCCCATCTGCGGATGAGGACACTGACCACGCTGCGTGACGCCATGTCTGTTAAATCTGACCACATGATGCTCACAGCCCAGTGTCTGGCTCCTGGTAAATTCTCAGTGACTGTTAGTTCTGCCACGACTTCTGAAGGAATAAAAATATGTTCAATTGCAAAGTTCAAATTGAAAGGCACATGTAGCCACTAACAGGATGGGCCTCCAAAACCCCACACTCTGTGTGTTGGTATCAAGCCTAAATGTACATGTGGATGTGATGGGGAAATTGCAGCTAAAAAGCTTGCCAGCACTTTCTGAGGGTCTCTCACAGACCATGCTGTGCTGAGCAATTCACTTTATCTCTTTTCATGATGACCCTGGGAGGGTTACATATAGATTCTATTAATATCCTAGATTTGCCAATGAGGAAATTAATGCTCAAAAGAGCAATTTCCATTTTATTACTGGCAAGTGAACCCAGACTGGCATGGAACACTTCCTTTACTAAAAGGTTAAGAAACAAACACTGAACTAGGTGAGTTCATCAAACCAACATTTTGCTGGGTACTCAAATGCCCCGGGCATGGGATGGCAGGAGACTAAGGTATCACTCCCACGCTGAGGGACTCAACCACAAGCTAACTGGTCAACCGATCCCAAGCAAGGCGTGCGTCTTCTCCAGGCTCTGCCAGCAGAGCAGGTTGGAGTATCTGAACAAGGATGCACATCGTGTCCTTGATTTCAGGCAGGACACGGATTGAGTTTCCTGTTCGCAGTTTGGAAGAACTTCAGAAAACACCTGTACTGAGCCCTGGTCTCCAGGAAACACTTATTTCTAAACTGTTGTCTATGCCAAGTTGTGATTGGCAAGGTATGATTTTTTTTCCATTATTCTACACCTCATGGGCTTCTTTTTTGCAACTGACATCTAAGTGTAACTGTGCAGTTCCTTCCCCTCTGAGCAGCTTCTCCCCCAGTACAGGAGGAGAGTAAAGCTTTACCTCTATTGGAGTTCCCATAATACTTTCTAACAGCCAGGCATCATCAGCTCCTTGCTGACCAGAGAAGGACCCCAACATGGTAAAAGGGTCCCCAGTGGCCCGACTCTGCAGCCACAACCCAGGAGAGCCACAGATCATCTGTCCCAAGGAGCGCAGGCAGTGCCATGTGATTAAACTGGACTGAGCTTCCGTCCCACCATCGCCGCACTGACAGAGGACGGCAACTACTATTCTTGCAAGATTCCTGACCAGAGAGGGTTTCACCTGGTCACATGCACGTGGCAGGCGGCTGCCTTCAGAGCTGATGACGTGGACCGAGAGGGAAGAGTGGCAGCTGAACAACCGGACTGCATGTGCGCACCGCTGCAATCTCCTCAGGCAGACGCACAGTCCCCATGTTGCCTCCAGTGGGGCAGCTTCCTCTCCCATCAGTCAGTCTGGAAGCCCCAGCCTTAAGGGGACACAAGCAGTGGTCTCCAATCCCACAGACTTGGAATCACTCCCTGATGCACGTACTGGTCACCAGGCGCTGGTTAGGCGGTTCAACCTCTCCAAACTCAATTTCCACGCTTGTAAAATGGGCATGGAAGGTCTAGCAACTCACAGTAGTGGTAGGAGCTAAGATTCAAAGAAATATGTATTTTTAATTTTCAAATGGAGCTCATTCCATAATAACATGTCGCATAATTAAATCATTTAATCAGATTGTGTCTCAGTTTTCAAGTAGACAACTGGAGATAATGTCTTCCTATCTTGGTTGCACTGTAGGATTTGAGACTTTCCACAGGGAAAAGTTCTTTTTATACCGAAGCACTATAAAAATGCAGAGGGAACCATTAATTCATCACTGTAGTACCATATATATTTTTCCCATAAAATGTCTTGATTTTTTATATTTATTGTTAGCCTTTCCCGAATGTAGCTATGAGGAAATCACGCCAAATGCCATACTTGAGGAACTTCCATAAAACAAAATTACAGGTGTTACGTGGAAAGAGTGAGAAAGAGAAAGAAGAAAAAGAGAGAGAGAAATACAACTTCCAATGTGCATCATGATTAAAGCCTCAAAATTTGACTGAGCCACGGAGAAGTCAGTCAGAGCCCTTGCACTCCGGCAAGCTGCTTTGGTGAGCAGGAGCTTTTAAATGGCTTAGGATATAATCACAACCACTGCAATCTTCTGGTCTAGAGAAGAGAAAGGACATAAAAACTCAAATACTTAGAAAGCGTTTCATATACTTCTGAATGGTTGCAAAGCAAATGATTTAGAGATGTTCTTCTCACATTAAATGAGCCAGGAGATCATAAACTAAAAAACACTTAAATATGATTTTAAAACAAATTATGCTTCACCCACAATAGTATTTAAATGGTATTCAAAATGCTTATTCATACATTGGACTTGTCTGATGGAAAATGCATTTCTGCCCTCACCCCCAGTTGCACGGAATCTGACTGGGAGCACGTTCGGTGTGATCCCCAAATGTCACGCCGGGTTTGCAAAGAAGGCTCCCAGAGAATCACAAGCACACTGTGCAACACGATCCCATCACGAGAGTTCTGGGGCTGGATGTGACTTTTTAAATAATTAAGTAAACAGCAATATCATAATATCACATTGCACTTTGCTAAACAAAAAAATGAAAAATATTGTAAGTGTTAACGTGTTGAGAAATGCTAACTTCAAATTGAACTAGAAAATGGATCTCAGCTTTTATCTGCAAGTCATAACCACTAGTCCATATGCAGAAAAATCTCTCAAAGTTTAAACAGAAGTTCAAACTTGTGACTATCTTTCTGTGTAAGGAAAAATTAAGAAAACCACTGAAAAGGAAGCGGAACGTTAGGTTCAGAGGCAAATGTCATGTTGACTAACAAAATACCAAAAATATGGACGCTTATGAGTAGTTTATAGAGAGAGGGAAAATCTCTTTTCTCTGCCTGTGCCCCAAGCCCGGGAGGAGATAAACACAGGGATACATTTGCTCATTAAGAAGGGGTCTCATGCTGATGAGATCTGCAGATGGTCAGCAATCTCTCCCAGGCCTCTATGGGTGGGAAGGTGGTAGCTGATATCCACATGAATTCTATATCCCTGAAGACCACCCATCTGAGCAATGTCTCTTCCAGGCTTCTCTCTGCAACTCCTGCGATTACAGAAAAGGTATCTTTAATCTAATGACACAGGTTAACCCATCTTAGTTCTGAATGTTTTACTGTGGCTCAAACGCTCCTGCTAAAGCGAAGGTCCACTTCTGGATGAGCCGGTCACCCTGTGGGTCCTGTGCAGTCGTGTTGGGAGTGACCTGAGAGTCTCAGAGTCCTTGACCCATGGAGCACCCACAAACCCACACAAGCTCGGGTATGTGTCAATCACCTGCCGATCATGTGTCATCCACACAGAACACTTACCTACACTAGGCACAGCCCCTCTCATTAACTCTGATCACAGCGTTTGAGTCACTCTGTGCTTCTTTTTCCAGTAGATTGAGAACACCCTGGGGGAAGGGCCACGTTTATCTATTTAAATTCAGAGCCTAGAACGCAGCCTGGCCAGCTGCTGTGTTGCCAATATTGCTCCACAAGCAAATGGACAGAAGCCACAGCCCTCATCCCTCTGCTGCGTCCACAGCCCAGATGCCCATTACCGGAGCAGCCAAGACCGTGAAAGCTACAATTCCCACCTCTAAGCCACTGACTCCAAATTTCACATGAGGAGAAGCGACCTCCCAGCTCTGTCACCAGCCCGAGAGGAGGAGGTGGACAGTGTGGCTGTGGTGGTATCCCAGGGACACACCCTGATGCCAGGGACCAGTGTGCGGCTGAGCCTGGCTCCTGCCATGCGCATCCTCTGGGCTGAGAGGTAACAGCATGAAAGCAAGGCAGACTGTCTCCCAGCTGCAGCAAGCAGGTCTTAGGGGCGGGGGAAACGTGGGGGGATGCATCAAGGAGGAGTGGCGAACCAGAGCTCTGCTCCACAGGCCAGCATGTGCGGCCTCTCCTCTTTCCTCTTCACTTCCCACCCTGACCTCTACTAGCATTAACAGGTAAAGTCCCCAGGAGGAAGAGAGGAGCTCTTGTGCAGCCTGAGCGAGCACCCTGGGGGCTTCGGAGGAGCGTGACCACGCGGATCACCGCAGAGCAGCTGCACCGGGGAGGCGACGAGGCCCAGAAGTCACCGCGCTAACATGCACTGAAGATCGCCCGTGAAAACCACTCACAAAGAAATACAGGACTCAGTACATTTATAAAAAGTTAAAATAACTTTGTTTTTCTTTGCCTTTTTTCCCAGGAAATGTTGGGGTTTAATGCCTCACGACACAACCTGGAGTATTAAAGTGGTGAAAGAGGAAAAGTGCTCCTTTAAAGCTGTCTGCCCAGCGTAGCCACACGGCCATCCACGCAGAGGGGACAGGAGGCAGGACACAGGGCACGCAGACAGCGACAGAGACATGGCTCTGTTCATGCGTTTTCCTTGGTGTCGTGCCGGAGCACTACAGTGAAATCCACCTCCCTCAACATCTCAACCCCACGGCACCGTACGACGCAAGTGACACCTTGTGCTTTAGCAGCCAAACCCGCCCATGAACACCTCCGTCCCCCAATCATCCTGAGAGGCCATGGAAGTGCCAAGTGTGGGTCCCTGGTGTGCAGGGCGGCGGGGAGAGCCCCGTTCTCACACCTCTAGGGCTTCCGGTGAGTGACACCGTGGTTCTGGGTCCGACCCCCAAAGCCCTCTTGTGAGGCCTGAGTGAGCCAGGTAGACTCATGGAGCGAGTCCCAAAATCCCAACATTGTCTCCACCCTGAACAGAGGAATGACAGGGAAGACTTGGGCCATGCACCTGGAGATGTCTGCCACTGTGTGAAGTTCCCTGTAGCACCTGGGGTCTTTCCAATGGAAGCAGCTGCTGGGAATCCTGCTCTTTCTCTGACTCTTGTTAGTAAGTTTCATAGTGGAAATGAAGCCAGTTGCTTCCTGATGGGTGAAGAAAGGATGTGAGTGAAAAGGAGGAGTTTGGGTTGAGATTCTGTTCTGATTTCTTCTCCTCAAGCTCCCTCTGCTCACTGCGCCTTCCTCAGCGTGTCGGTGCTGTGCGGGACAGGGTGCGTGTCTGCTGCATCTCTCCCCTAAGGACACCTACCTGACGAACTGGTTCTTAAATCTGCTTTCCCAGCCTCATGCAACACACTCTTATTTGTACGCACATAAAGAGACCACATCACCCTACATTAGTAGCACCGAATGTTACTGTTTTGATTCTTATTTTTCCCTTCTTTGCTGTTAATTAGGTTCATCTGACTGTCACTACACCTAGCATGTTCTGACACACACACAGGCTTCTTTGCACAACTCTGTCTGCATAATCCTGACCTCAGCATCCTCCTTCATAAAGTTTGGTATCAGTACCAGACTCAGGAAGCACTCGTGTCACCAGTCGATCAACAAGTGTTTGAAGACAGTCCACTACACCCTTTGAATTTTTCTAGGCACTGTGAGAAACATAAAATTGTATTAAATGTTTCCTTGACTCAAATAATTACTGAGTTAGTGGAGAATCCCTACCTGATGTTTGTAAACAAAGAAGGGACAGTAAACTGCTGGGCTGTATGGTCCCAACTCCAGAAATTCCAGGAGGACACATTGCTCTGCATGTGTAGGAGGCAGTGCTCACGGCAGAGGGACTTTGGGATCAGATGAGCAGGTGGGCAGATGGGACTTATTGGAGAGAAGGGCCCAGGCATCATGAAGCCAAGAGAGAGGAAGAGAAAAATCAGAACAAGGAAGAAAGAGGAGGCCCTGGACAGCAGTTGTAAGCAATAAACGGGTTTTAAACTTAAAAAAAAAAAGAAAAAGAAAGAGGAAAGGGCCCTAGCTTGTCTGTAATGGGGGAAGAAACAATGAAATTAATGCAGCCCAACACCAGTGATGAGGATGTGCTAGGACCACGGTCGGTTCGCGCCAGACTTCGTTTGCCCAGCTGTGTTGACCACACATTCGTGTAAAGCAAACTGCAGGGTGTGTGGAGTTTCCAGAAATATTTCACGCCAGTGCCCCTTCCCACCAAAACCACGCCAAGGAGGGCCCCCCCCGAAACACTGGCGTCAACCATGACAAGACCAGACTTGAGTGCCACGCCAAGGACCACGTTGTGAAACGTCCCTGTTTCTCCATCTGCACAGAGAGCCTTAGGCCTTCCCTCCAAGCCTCCCCCGTGGAAGCACATCCCCTGCTAATGCGATCGATCCACTGCTGCTGGACTCCAGTGTCCATCGCCCCGTCCGGCACGCTCTGGGTGACCTTGCTCAGACGCTGCTCCGAGGACAGCCATCTGCACAGCTCCAGAAGGCAGAGCTAGGAACTATTCTAACAGCCACACAGAAGCGAATGGACGGCAATGAAACCAATGAAAAGTGTAAAACTGACTCCTAATTAACTCACTTCCTAGAAGACCAGGATTTACTCCCTGCAAACCTTCACTAATGAGAATTTCAGAGCTGAGAGAAGCCATATGCACTCCATTCTCGGACAGCAGAGGAAATCACAGGCTGTGTGGGATTTTGTATATCTTCAACCTATCAATAGTGCTGAAAGCACTTAGAGCAATAATCAATAAGTCATATTACCAAAATCTATAGTGTGACCATTCTAAAGGAAAATCAATCATTTTGTTATAAGTAGGCTCCTTGGCAGATTTTATTGAGTTTTTTTCCTCTAACGTTAAGCAGGGTGATTCCGCTTGGTACTCTTTTAATTAAAAACAGACAGGCTTGCAGAGCAACATTCAAACGCTGCCTGCACCTGATTACACAATAAGATGCACAAATATTTGTATTTGCTTTAGCATCATGCTAATTTATGTTTTATGTTGCACTGATTGCCTGAATCCTACCAGTTAAACAAAACATACCATTACATCCTAAAGGATATTAAATTATGAGGTTAACTACTTTTCTGTGTCATGATTTAGATAGGGACATAATTCATTCCAAAATCTTCCATTTACAACCACACACTGTGTCATGCTCGATGTTAAGATACACATAAAAGTAAATTTAAAATATATATTTTGACCACAATCAATTTACTATAGATATATCCAACTCTTCATCACATTCTCCTAGCAGTTGGAGCCCTAACAAGTATAATCTTCAGTTCATCATGTTGCTGATATGAACCGAGGGGGAGTAAGAAAAACCAGACACCAAAACCCAGCATCAATATTGGATTCCCACTGTGTAGACAGACATATAAGTGTTCCTTCATGTTTATATACTTGAAAAGAAAGTCACACTCATACCTGCATGGAAAATTCAGAACATACTGCTTTTATGGTTTTGGACTTTAGAAAGGCCACGTGTTTCATCTCATGCCTTCCCCACAGAGAAGCCGCAAAGCCTGTCCCCACCGTCGGCTCTGGTTTCACCAGGACGCCTGTCCTATGTCACCCATCTTGAGCTCGCTCGCGCTCCTGGGAGGGTCCTCATCGCCTGCCCTTTGCCCAGGTTCCATCCAGGTTTCTATCCGTGCTGCTCCCTGAGTATTGGGCCGCAGCCTCTGGTGGGTGCTGACTCATGGGCTTCCAGAGAAGGTCCTCTCAAGCAAGCTCTGAGCATCTGGCTCCACGACTCCGGAAGGACAGGCAACCAGACTGGGCTGAGCTCTGACCAAACCCACGGGACCCCCCAGCCAGCTTTCCAAACGGAGCCCACAGAAGTGAGGGGGCAAAGCAGGGGTGCAGGGAACCCCAGAAGGCCTCTCTGTGGGGCCAGGCAGTTTCTGCGCCCCTCCCTCAGCTACCCAGCGCCCGACTCGGGGCTCCATCACACTTACTGCCTCTGCTGAATATCATCAGGAGATGTGCCAATTAAAAGCACATTTAATTGCTTAATGAGATTTTCCCAGATAGACAGAAAGATAAGCAAAGGCAAGAAATGCCCAGATAAACTGATGACTACACTTTAAGCCTGCACGTAGACGGGCTTGGTGGCTGCTTCTCGATGAATGGTGGGCCTTCAGATACATCGCCTCGGTGTCTAGCGATTCAATCCATTTACAGCTATGCGTAAATTCCACCAAACGAGCTGTGTTGAGGCCAGTTATTTTTTTCCCACCCTTTGTTTGGTCCTAATAGGCAGGCTATGTCTCGCATTCCTAAGGGAGACCGGCTCCAGTCAGAGCTCAGGGAGAGCCCATCATGTCCAGCCGCGGACAGTCTCTGCCTGCCCCTAACACGTCCCACCCGTTGTACACACCCCTCCCTCTCCCTAGGTCAGGCAGTTCTTCAAAGCGGAAATAAGCCCGGCAAAGCCACCTGGAAACGTGAGGTACGTACTTAAAGCCATTACGTTTTTAATGCTCCAAAACCTTTTCCTCACAATTTGGGGGCCTCCAGGCCCCCCGGTACTCCCTGTCAGAGTTTGCTGTGATGAGTGTCTCCAGAAGTCTCTGTGAGGACCCTGCCCTTTGAGCTTGGGACCTCAGGGGACTTGGAAGGAGGCCCTATTTCTGCATCATGGAGCTGTCGTGACAGTGGCTTTTGAAAAATGTCAAAGAAACGTCCATTGGGATGAGATCTGTAGTGAAAACAAGGCAACGAGTGGAGACGTCTGCAGCTTAGTCCAGTGACCCCTCCACGGGGCACAGGTGGCCCCCCACAGAGCACGTCCGTGTCACCAGGAGCGGTGTTCCCACCTAACAGAACACACGCAACACCGCCCGTAGCTCCAGATGCTTAGAAGTGATTATTATGTTTATATTTTACTTCCCAGGGAGCTAGAAGCTTACCCTCACCTCTGAATAACTTAGCATAATAAAAAATGGGAAATTAAGATGCATTTGACAGAATGAGCATGAGGTATTTTTCTGTGTACATGCTTATCCATTAAGTTTTAAATCATTAGAGGCTTCAAAGTGACTCTGTCTTTTTAGTTTAGCTAGGTGGCAGGAGGGAGAGGACCCAGGCCCGGTGCGGCTGTCCCCCCCACCCCGCATCAGGGTCCCCCGTGCCCCCTGGGAGGGGCTCGTTTATTTTGTGCCCACTTCCTGGCAGGAGAGCCGCGCAGCCCCAGGCCAGTTTAATGCAGACGAGGGGCGGGGCGGGGTCTCTGCAGGCGCTGCTTCTCCCTCCTCTGGGCCACTGACTGTCCACAGCCAGAGGGTGCGTTTCTGACAGTGAGGAAAAGCCAACCCAGCCCCTCCCCTTCTGAATAAAGTTATTAAAGCAGATCAAACTAATTAACAGTAGCTTAGCACCATCGATTGGATGACCTGGCTGGGACGGGCGAGCCTCAGCCCAGGGGTCCTGCCCGACTGCGATTCTCCTCCCACACACACTATCTGGATAAGGCCTCTGGATACACTCCCCTCTCCGAACCCCATTCAGAGGCTTATGCAGTGTCTCAACCCTTTGTCACTCCTGTCCTCTGTTCTTACTTCATAACCAAGCTGGGAAAATACCTTTTCCAGGCTCAGTGATGAGCCTGCCAAACTATGCAGCTCCTGACTCAACATGGGGGTGCAAAGGCCATTTTGCATGTATTTCCTGCTGCACCAAATTTGCCCCTTTCTAGGGGGCAATATTTGCTTTTTAAGTGAACTTCTGCCCTACCCATCTTCAGTGTGAGCTTCTCAAACAGAGGACCCTATTTCCTATCATTATTTTACATTTCAGAGCACTTGGATCTGAAAGCGGTGTGAACACATTAACCACAATCATTTTGTAGGTGTACATATCCCACACTCACCCAACCTCTTGAACAACTGTGATACGAACAGCAAAGCAATTACTACATGTCTTCTCTGTTGCAATGATATGTTATTTCATTAAACCATAGATTTAGGAAAACCTGTAAGAATGCATTCAATTCATTTCTCTACTTTAAGTCAATATAAGAAAATATAAAATAGCTTCCATACACAGTGAGTTATCTGTGCCAGGGGTGGGCAGAGTGCTTCAGATATTTTTTCAAATCCTCAGGAAAGCCCTACGAGGTGCCCGTTGTGACTGCCACTTTCCAGAAGACAGTGAGGCCGCAGCGGAGGTCAGTGTGCATGGGCAGACGTCCACATGGACTCGGGCAGCTCCTGCTGGGGCCCGCGCTTCCAAGTAAAATGCCTCCCCGGTGACCTTCCTGTCATGTGCACATGGAAGTAACAGGTGCTCTCCTATTGCAGAGGGTCCCACTTAAAATAACATAAAGTGCCTATGTGTGTATATTTTATGTACATATGCATGTACATATATGTTACATAAAATCATAGCTTTTATAAACAGGTGAATACGACACCACAAGTTTTTATGACTTTTTCAGAGAAGATGAGTTAGGTTTGTATAGTGCATAATTATCCTCTAATAAAAATTAATGCCATGTAACATGAGCAGCAATAAGCCTTGTACCAGACTTTCTATGAGAAAAGGTCTAACACAATATACGGATTTTCTTGAAGACACCATATACTACAAATGAGGATTTTCATGTTGAAACTCTTCTGTTCTGATGACTGACAGCAAGTCTGCCATGACTCTGCTGGAGACCCAAGTCAGGGCAGGGATGCACGTGGTCGCCCACACAGCCCTGTCCCTCCCGCCCAGCATCCCGCTGTCCTACCTGAGAAAAGGTGTCCCTTTGCTTCGACTTCTATCTTCATCTGCTCTGTTCTGTTCTGAGGCATCTGGGCACCACCATCCTTATTTTATACACTGTTTAAATAACAACTTGGGAGATCGATCAAGGCTATATATATGCCACGTAAAAATGTGTTTTCTGTAAAGACTCATCTTGGCAAGCATGAGGACTCTCCCACTACATGCATGTCAGTCATGCAGGTGCCCGCCTGGCTTCTGTGACTCCAGTGACCTGGTGAGGCTGAGCAGGGTCAGGACAAGGGGCTTGTCCACGGCCACAGCTCCACTCAGCACTGGATACCTCGTCCACACTTTGCTAGGCACTCGCCCGGGCTCTCCTACCTCAGAGCTGCGGCCGTCTGCAGGTAGCACCATCCGTTCCTTCTAAGTGCGCCACCGCGCCACCTCGCCTCCTCCCAGCCCTCCCAGGATGTGCCCAAGGGTGCCGCTCTTCAGGAGCGAGCAGTGAGCCCAGTGGCTTCAGCCTGCCCTCCATGGGCTGCTGTTCTGATTTCCTTTTCCTGAATCTCGGGCCAAACCAGTAGTAATCCCTGCATGATTTACACAGCTGATCTTCACTCCCCAAAGTACTCCCAAGTGTCATGGTCCCGTTTTATAGATGAGCAAACCAAAGCACTAAGTGTTTCATAACCTGCTCAGAATTATCTGGGTCTTGAGGAAGTGAGAGCACGTCCACCTCAGAAGCCCGTCCCAGCAGCCCACAGCCACCATCAGCGCAAACAAGCAGGCAGAAGACGCTTCTGGGAATAGAGGGCTGAGGACCTTCATGGTCCCAAGGGGTGGTGGGGGGCGCCCCGGCACCAGCAAGGAGGAGGAAAGAGCTTTGTCACAGTGAGTGGCAGAAGAGGACCAGGCGCTCTGGAACCCATCCCGAATTAGTCTGGCCTCTCTGCTTCCAAGCGTCAAGACTCATTTCCATAGCCATTGTCTCTTGTCCTAACTTTTATGGACGTCTGATAAATTCCTTTTAAGCATGTATGTAACGTGTGCTTTTATGGACAGTCTCAGTGAAATTGTATCTCAGTCACAAATCTGAGCTTTGTAAATGTCAAAGGGAATCAGGTTTCTGATACCTGGTAACAGAGGCATCACAGTGTCCATTCCCCCCACCCCCACCCCCATCCCAGTAACAGCCAGGACCCATGCTTCCTTGCCACCAAGCAGAAGCCCCGACCTCCTGGCAGCGAGCCCAGCGGCAGCCGTGCAGCATGGACACTCCGGGTTCTGCTGAGCGCCCTGCACCCACGGCCCTGGTGGCGGCATCTGCAGGCCGCACAGCCAAGCAATGATCCCCACCCCGCTGGGCTTTGAGGCGGCGTTGCCGGGCCCGTTTCATGGCCGGAGAAGCAGAGAGCGGGCGGCAGCTCAGAGTGTGTGCTGCAGACAGGCTCACAAGCATGTCCTGGCTCGTGCAGTGACACGCTACGGAGACCAGGAAACAAAACACGGGGAAGGGGCATGCCTCAGAGAGGGGTTTCAGCGTGCGAAGGAGACACTCTGACACCCTCTGCATCCTCCTCGCTGCATGGGCACCAAGACATGCGCTCCAGGCCCGAGCACACCTCCGCCCCTTGTGGAATTTTCCGGAAGTCCTCAGATACACAGCCTTGCACACTTCCTGACGAATATTTTAAGTGGATGAAAGAGCCCAACAGACACCTTTTTGGACTCATAAGTGCCCCCCTCCGCATGTTACAGGCCTGAATTTAATTTGTTTAATATTCTCAACACTAACGATGTCTATTTAAGACATCCTGTTAAAGTTTGTAACATTAATTTAATGGAAAAATGCCAATATCACTCTAAGAACTCTATTAGATTTTTCTCCCTGTTAAATTAATGTCACTAACTCTTAATGGATGTTGTAATTAGATGTTATTATTAACGGGAATATTACCCAAATTAAAATCAGACCCTGAGAGAGACACAACGTCCATTTACAAGTCCATAAAGTCCCAGAGTCTGGGCGTCACGCGCACGCCTCTGGGGCCAGATGGCCAGGCCCTGCGCCCCACAGAACCTGCCACAGGACCAGGACAGGAGCCGACAGCATAACGTGCCTGCCAGATCAGCTCCACTACCGTTGTCCCCACTTAGAAAGGAAGCAATGGCCCCCACACCCTGTGGGGGACAGAGAGCCATCTCCCAATTTCACACTCAATTTAAAGGGTCACTCTCCATCCAGCCTGATTGGGATCGGCGGCAGCTTGAAATTGATTGTTTGGGTTGTAAAGCGCGCCTGCCTTCCTAGCCAATTTAGGAAGGAGGCTGTGAAGCTGCTGCTTATTATGAGCTGGAGAGCAGAAACGGGAGTGTCGAGAATTCAGAGCTGCGGGGCCCGACCCTGGCCCAAGGTGGGAAGATGACAAAAGCTTCCTACTTGTCAGAGGTCTCCTAGGAGGATGCCACCCAGCACAGGAGGCAGGGGAAAATCCGACTCAACACCCCTACTGGCCGAGGCCACCAAGGAGCAGCAGAGCTCAACTGCAGGCTGGACAGAAAACCCACCATCTGCCCCAAAGTTTCCCTCCTCTCCTCACTGCAAGGTCCCAGAACCACACTCAAGCCAGCCTACATCCGACAGCATGCCTACGTGCTCCAGAAGGGATTTGTCTCAGAGACAGTAAGTGCCCTGATGGGGACAGGGGCTCCCTGTCGAGCAGGTGATGTGCGGTCCCCGTGGAAAGCAAAATCAGAGACCACAGACAGATGACGGCCCAGGTGCACTACGTCCACCCTCCCCCAGGAACAACAGCTGTGCTCCGTCTCCCTCTCAGCCAGTGGATCGGAGGCGTGAGTCGCCAAGCAATAGAGGGCCAAGTGGGACCATCAAAGGGGATTTAAGCCTACAGAGCAGATGCTGGGCCCCAGAACCACCGTGTGGTTATTGTCGCCTGCAGGACCTTTCCTTACCTCTGCCCCCACCTCTAGCCTCCACCCAGAGAGATGGTCTATACCGCACAGCCCCTGATACTTGTCATCTCTGCTTCTCAGGCTACACATGGCACTGCCACGATGTGTGCACACCCACCCACCAGCTGGAGCCAGAACCATCTACATCTTATCTAATTGTCCCATACCTAGCTTGACCCCAAGCAGGCGGACGTATGTGATCATTTTCATAGATGAACAAACATGAAAATTGAGTTGGAGGACTTTGTTTTGACTTTTGTAATAAAGGACAGCAAAGAAAGTTTCTTGCTCTTGGTCCACATGAAGAGAGTGTTGTTACGCAAAGGATCATTGAATTATGACATTTAGGAAGAGGCAAAGGATCTCCTGAGTGGAATTCACCTAGCTGTCCAAGCGCTTGGGTGTCATTATCTGGGTGCCCCCATTTTGAGGCTGGGGAAGGGTGGAAATTATCAGACTCCTGTAGAGTCTCTTTGATTGTCTGGGGCTTGTTTGCGCTTGCTGGGCGCTGCATACCCTTCTGCAGAGATGTTCCAGCCCAGGCTTCTGCGGAGGCTGCCATGGGTGTGGGCAGCTTGGACCGCAGCCCGTTTCTGGAGCTAGCCCGTGTTTGGGTCATCTGACCCTTTGCCTCAGTGATGGATCAGGGATGGGTGGTGGTTTAGGAAGCCAGGCTGGGGAACAGGCGAACACACTTGGAAGGTAGAGGATCAGACAGGAAGTGGGCTAGACCAGGAGAACCCACACAATGGCCGGAGTCCAGCACCGCACTCTTCAGGACCTGAGAGCCAAGGGTTTCCCTTCATTGTCTGAACCAGTTAGAGTTGGGGTTTTTTTATTACTTGCCATCAAAAACATTCTAACTAATGCACTCATGTAAAATGTGTAATGTGAAAACCATAAAAGTCCTCACACATTCTTTCAGTGAAAAGTTGAATCAACATTAAAGTCATGCACTCAGAATGACTGATTTCCTTAACCAATCAAAAAATTCCATACATTTTTTAATGTCATCTTTAAAAATCACATTTTAATTCTTAATTCAGTTTTGTGAAACCAGGAAGAATTTGCTTCTAAATCCCAAGGAGAACCCTTAGCTGACCTGGAATTTGTGATTAACCATGAGCAATTAAAATTCACAACCCACGTAGTGTAAGTCACTAGTAATTGTTAAAGAAAATACTATCTCGTTAGAGTAAAGAAATACAGAGGTTGATCCTATGTAATAGTTAGAGCCTGGACTGGGGGGAAGTCACAGCATTGACACCAAAACATTGTATAGTTTTAAGAACATTAAGCAGCCCTTCTAAGGCTTGGCTTTGTGGTCTGTGCAACAGGGTCACTAAATTAGTAACTATTGCTTTGACTATTATGAGAATAAATGGAGCAGATGTAAGTGTTCAATAATGCTGGCCATTATATCATCATTATTCTTATTAGTGTCCAACAGTTATTTTGTGTGTACAGTTGTGAACAAAGAATTAGTTACAGAGACAAAACAGAAGCAGTTCCTCAACAAGAAGTTCAAATACTTCTCAACCACCAAAACCAGCCTGTTTCCCAACTGCACAAGCTTGCCCACGGGCTGCTCTCTCTGTTCTACTGTGCATTTGAAGAGTATATTACGCAGGAAGAGAGAGGAGGAGGCCACAGCAGCTATGTCATGATCTACATACTGAAAAGGCATCCTCCCAAAAGAGTGCCAGTAAGGCAAGGATGGTTCAAGACACCATCACCTGACGGAGCACACCATATTAACGGAGAAATGGTTAAAGCACACATGATCATCTCAACCACCGTTTTCATAAAAGAACAAATAAACATACGAAAAATGAGTAAGAGGACTTTGTTTTGACAAAAAAAAAGCATTTGACAAAATCTAACACCCTCTCATGATAAAGAAAAACACACTTAACAAAGTAGAAATAGAAGGGGATTTTCTCAACTTCACGAAAGCAGCCTCACCTTAGGGTGAAAGATCAGAGCAACACAAGGTTGCCCACCTAAATGCTCAGCCAGGGCATTTCGGCAAGAAAAAGAAATAAAAGACATCCAGATTGGAAAGAAAAAAATTTGGAGTCAATAAGCAAGTTCAGCCAAGTCTGAGGGGAGGGGGAGTAGCCGACGGGTGTGGGCCAGTGCTAGGCGGGGACACGCGCAACTCTGCAAACTATAGGGCCACTCAACTGTGTGCCTTGACCAGCTAGGCGGGGACACGCGCAACTCTGCAAACTATAGGGCCACTCAACTGTGTGCCTTGACCAGCAAATTTTATGTATACAAATTATATTTCAGCCAGAAGAATGAGCTAATAAAATTCAGCATCTGCTAAAGCTTGTCCATCCCCAGGCTGCAAACAGCCAGGCAGAGAGCCAAAGGTGCCGGGAGGAGGGGCTGCACACTTGCCCTGGGGGATAGCGTGCCACCTTGGCCCCAGACAAGATCTGACTTACAAACAGAGCCTAGAAACTCACCCTAGACTAATAAAGCAAGACAGATAAAAACAATTTTAATGACACGTATTATTTGATTTTTACATTCAAAACAATACACTTTATAAAAGAACATTCTCTTTCCACCTTCTGTTACATATGATTTTATAGATTGATAGTAACATCCTTTACTTCAAACATTCTGATCAGTCTGTACAAGAAATTTCCAATTGGGAAAGATAAGTTTCATTCTCAGCCATCATTTCTTACTTTTATTTTAATCACAGAACCTAAATAAAGACCTCAGAAGATGCAAACCAGGGGTGCCCCTGTACCAGGCTGAGGTGATGAACAGACGTCAGCGCACACGCTCTATATTCCCTCATGAGTATCTGTCTCCCAGCAATGAAAGGTGTCTTTCTTTAAGCGTTTTTTTTATTTGAGTTTGAAATGCTAAGTAAGAGAGTTTACCAAATGCATTTACATCCCATGCTGTCTGCTTCCCAAAATCAGGGTTTAGTCTTCTAAGAACATGACTTTTAAAATAACATAATAGGGGATATGGTCTACGTAATTTTTTTGTCGTATTGTCTAGTTCCATAAAGCGCTTTGGTTCACGCATCCATTCAATCCTTTTCATGGGGTGCCCGTACCAGGGGCACCCCCTCAGCACTTGCAGGGCATATGTCTGGAGTGAGCAATGCTTAGGCCTGGAGGCCTCCAATGGGCATTGTAGGAGATGGAAAGATGGGCATCTGGCCCTCTGTTCTGATACCCATCACCCTGCTGGGGGCCAGCGGCAGGCTGGCTAGTCTAGACGGGTCATTCCGTCGGCCGTGTTGCTTGGTGCCCCTTGTGTGGATGTGGTTTTTGTTAACATGTGACACACGCTTGTGCCACACACCAAGCTGAGCCATCTATGAATCAAGCAGTCGTTCGGAAGATCCCTGTGTGACGGGGCAGCAGTGTGGAGGGAGGTGCCTGCCACCTCCCAGCCTTGTCCCTGCAAGACCCGGAATGCAGATGCAGCCCCAGGGCTGGGGCAGCCACCATCAGAAACAACAGTCTTCCTCCAAACCCTCACAGCCATCCCTGTGGAGGAGCAAGACGCCTTTGTAGGCTCTCACACGCTTTTTCTGTAACTGGCATTTCCTCTGAATTATGGTCATTTGTAAACTGCAGATGGAGCTCCTGAGGGAGTGGCTGGCATCTCGTTAACTGACAGTGTCTCCACGTGCACCTCACAGGTTTTCAGTAAATAATGGATGGGCGTGTGATTGTCGGGCCTGTGAATGGGCATGGGAGTGGCAGGCCAACGCAGTCCTAAGTAAATCTTTCAGAATTATATCTTCATCATCACCACAGAGACAAATCAAAGGTGCTGACCTAATAAAAGCATTGGTGAAGGAAGGAAGGCGGCCTGGTGGCAGCACCCCCGTGCTGGGGTCCCGGGGGTGCCTGGGGCAGGCGGGGACGGCAGGAGGGGAAGAGCGAATATGGTCTCTGTTTCCACAGTGTCCAGCTAAGCACCTGGGGGCAAGAAGACAAAGCCCTTCAGCCCATCCAGCCCCGGGCTTGGAGTGTGCGATCGCTGTGGCCGCAAGGGCCTGGCTTCTCACCCTGGAAATGGAGGGACAACGACATGAGTCTGTCATCTCAGATCCCAGGAACGGCAACCACTGACCAAAGCTGATGCTTAACCAGAGAAGGAGTCAGACGCTCAGTTCTGTAGGACGTTCACACAGAGAAGGAAAGCCTCCTCATCCCAACAGGCCCTGCTCAGTGAGGATGCTGGTAACCCAGGATCCCCTCCTGTCCACTCGGCCCCGGGGCACCCACACTGATTAACACCTTGCCCCTCAGTCAGGGGTCTGTTTAGTCCAGATGTGGCACCCGAGAGCCAGAAGCCAAGCCCGCAGCCAGGAAGGCCACCCCGCTGACCTGCAGCTCGCACTCCAGGCTCTGATGCTGACGGGAGCCAGGCCTGGTCCTCGGATGGATCACAAAGCCAGCCATGCAGGGGAGCGGCCAGCTGGGCTTCCCAGGAAGTAGAGGGCACCAGGGAGCCTCGGGTGTGGCTGTGTCCCTTTCCTGAAACCACACCACGCCCTGTCGATGCTAAAGAAAGCCTCCCGTGGATTTGGTGGGACACCTGGACAACCCCTTCGCACTGCACTCCTGATGGGCATGGGAAATGAGGCCTGCAGCTCCTCATGGCATGCTCCAGTGGTCAAGGTCAGAGCGGGCACAGAGCGCTGTGGTGAGTGCCTGGGGACCCCGGGCAGGAAGAACTGGGCAGCTCCTCCACCAGGAGGGTGCTCCCCACGCACGGATGTGGGCTGCGCCACAGACGGGCCCACTGGTTTTGATCTCTTCTGTCTCTGAGAAGCGGCCTCTGAATTGAGCGCAGTCAACACCATCCCCAGGCCACAGTCACACTGGAACAGGTCACTCCAGGTCGAGGGACACAGGATTTGTCGACCAGAATGTGAAAACCCAGAGGACATGAGTCCTTCCCACGAGGAAGAAAGATGGGCATGGCTTGGACCAAATGAGCAAATGCGGGCATAAGAAATGCAGCCATTCAGGTCTTTCCTCAAACCTCAGGAACCTGTCGGATGCCTGGTGCTGGGATCACGGTTTGAAGGACAGGCCACCCAAGGGAAGAGTCCACCCCGATCTGCCACATGAGAAGAAATGAATTCCAAAGGCCCTGCAAGGTGTCGGGGAGATGCGGCCCTGCCTCCTCCTTCCCCGTCTGTGCCGGCATTCCCCACCTGGGCGCAGTCTGCACCTGCCGTGCCGGGCCACACCAGGTGGTGCCAGAAGCTTTAGGGTCCAGCAGTGGCAGGGCAGTGGGCAAGCACAGGGTGCGTGGCTGGACCCACCCCACTGCCTGCAGCCGCCCTGCCCACCACAGGTGAGAACAGCAGCAACCACAGAGAGAGGGTGCGTGCAGGAGCATCCAGGCTGGTGCCCGCCAAGCCGGGAGAGGCCTTCCCGGGATGTCTGGCGTCAGGCCCCGGGGTTCCACCTCCAACGGGAGGCCCTCACGCTTGTCGAGATGAGCCCTGTCCCCGCTGGCACGCGGAGGGAGAGAAACCAACGTCTAACCACCTCCGGAGGATTAAGACAACCAGGAGCAGATGGCCCTTTATGTGCAGGACGCCCACTGCACCCAGACAGGCTGAGAATGAAAACAAAGGCCTGGGCACAAGCACCTGAAGGCCAGGTGCACAGGTGACAACCCCCAACCACCCGACCCGGGGCGGCCCCAGGTGGAGCCACTTCTGAACATTACTGTGTATATTGAAAAAACATGCATTTGACAATTCAGGTGCCTCACAGATACAGTGGGTTCAGCTGCAGACCACAGTACAGTGAGCACCCCAGTACAGCGAGCACCCCAGTAAAGAAAGCACCCCTGTACAGCGAGCACCCCAGTACAGCAAGCACCCCAGTAAAGCGAGCACCCCTGTACAGCAAGCACCCCAGTAAAGCGAGAACCCGAATAAAGCGAGCACCCCAGTAAAGCGAGCACCCCAGTACAGCGAGCACCCGAGTAAAGCGAGCACACCTGTAAAGAAAGCACCCCTGTACAGCGAGCACCCCAGTAAAGCGAGCACACCTGTACAGCGAGCACCCCAGTAAAGAAAGCACCCCTGTACAGCAAGCTCCCCAGTACAGCAAGCACCCCAGTAAAGCGAGGCAAATGAAGTTCTCAGCTGCCCAGTGCATGTGAAATGTTTATGCTGTACTCTAGTCTATTAACCGTTCAATAGCAATATGTCTAAAAAAACACTCCTTAATTAAAAAAACGCTTTATTGCTAAAAACTGCTAGCCACCATCTGAGCTTCCAGGGAGTGGTAATCACCGATCACAGATCATAATTGTGATCATATGTTAATGATCATATATTAATGATGAAGCTTGAAATATGTGAGAATCGCCCATCGTGACAGAGACACTAAGTGAGCAAATGCTGCTGGAAAAGTGGGGCCAACAGACCTGCTCATCATGGGGCCACCGCTTCAATATGTACGGCATGCAGCATCTGCAAAGCCCGAAAAAGCAAGGTCTGCCTGCATCAGTCTGGGTAAAAGAACTATCTGGGGCCCATTGCAAGGTGAACATGGCATGCTGGAAACTCGCCTTCTCTTCTGCCAAAACGTGGATGGAAACGAACATCTGCAGGGAAGACATTTTAGGAGACCCGTGATGGCTTCGCCCATGTGTGGGGAACATATGTTTGGAAGCCTATTAAACAAAAGAGCACAAAGCGGCCTTGTCAGAAAGTTTTAGATCAAGCACTCACTCTTCATGAATATTTTTTAATTGGTCAATTAGTTCTGTAAGCGTTTGGGGAAAGCATTTCCTCAAAGACACAGTGTGTACAGGTCTGTTTGAAATTATCTAAATTCTGAATGCTCACTATTCCAGCTGAAGTTTGAACTGCGTCTACATGCTCCAAACGACTCAGTGGTTTGGATGGATCAGCTTGTCACCAGCCAGGTGCTCGACCAGGAACAGAAATCCATTTAGACGTAGAGCCTGCGTGGGATCAGCCTGTTCACTGAAACAGCTAGTTAGTGATTAGTTTATTAGTTGAGAAATTTGAACCATGTTTGAAGGTAAAATATAAAAATAGGCTAGTATTTTTAATTCAGATCTCTCCAAGCACATATTTTAAACTATTATTTCAAACTAGGATCAGACAATGGCCTGCAGCAGAGTCAGGAATGGCATGTGGATGCCCATTAAGACACTGGTGTGCTGCTGCATCTCAAAATTCTTTTCCAGACATTTTTATGCTTTATGCTAATTATTCATGAACAGATATTCTGTCTGAACCGTTATAAACTGCTCCCTCTTGTCTTTAATTGGACTTTATTAACTTGCATCTATTGTTAAATCAGAACAATAACACAAAAAGTGGAGGAAGGAGAAAGCTCTGAACGGTGGCCCCATTGTGCTAATTTGAACAGGTGGGCAAATTGGAATATTTAGTGAGTTGCTTTGTTTTAGCTTGCATTTAAAAGTTTATAATTATCCAACACTTTTTCAAATTTACACCAACAAACTGAGTTTGAGTTTATCTGGATTTTACACAGCTAAGCAAGAGAAAGTGGTAAACGTTTCTGCCGGACGTGAGAAGTTGAAACGGCAGTATATGCTGGCGGGGGGGAGAGGAGCGCCTCGTGTGGACAGAAGCTGGGTGTGTTTGCCTGCTTCTGAGGTAAACTGGCATACAGTCCAAGGATAAGGACGTCTACTCTGATCTCCAGAGCTCCCTAGGGGCTCTTGTCTTAGCACACAGGGATGTAGGGGGGAACAGGAACTCCGTGTGTGCAGTCCCTGCACCGATCTCATGGTGTCATAGGAAAAAGAACAGAATGGTATCAAAACTCTCTACTTCAGTAAAATTTTGTGGAGACATGTCCCAGGGACGCTGCCTTTCGCCCCCTGTTGACGCTCTGTGTAGAGCCCAGCCAGCTGAGAGAAGGCAGGTCCGGGTCCCTGGCCTGGACGAGACCAGCTGTGCTCAAGGGGGCAGAAACGAGGCAGACCCCTCCGGACACGAGGAGGGCTGCCCACACCAGGACTGTCAGGGAAGCAGCAGAGAGAAAGGGTCAGGTAGGTCTTCAGAAAAACCTAAGACTTGGAGCAGACATGCTGGAAGGGTCCCCGAAGTGACAGGAGACTCCTGGGCCCTGTGATCTCTGCTGGGGACCAGCCCCGAGGGGCTGTGGTTGTCAGCACACCTTGCTGTGCCTGCCTGCACAGTGCGCCTTATGGCAGAGAAAGTACAGCAGTTGTTTGATTTTAACAGGAGAACAGGCTCCAACTGGTGATGCGCCATGAGAATATGTGTTTCCAGTTCCGTGTTCTCCCTAGGAACTTTGAAGGCCAGTGTGTGCTACAGAAACCCACCGGTGCAGAGAGCTACCCACACATTCCCACCAAAACTGATGCTCACGTGGTTATTTCTCCATGTTCCACCAGCAAAAAAAGGAAAAATCAGTGACTCTTCCACTGAAAAAGTTTACTTTTCCTTGGAGAAGTTTCCCTAGTTTTACCCATAAGCATTTCTGGAGCTTTCATAACCATTTCCCACTGTTCTGTTGGTGGCTTCTTTGTTTACCAGTCCTTCGCAGCAAACTTAAGTTCACACGGGAATGATGTTCACGTCTTGTCTAAGGCGGTGTGCTCCTTGCTTCTCTTCTCCACCCGATCCTCTACACGTTCCACGAGTTCAGACTCCCGGTGCCTGACCACGACTGTGACAGGGTGACAGCCAGGGTGGGGAAGAGCTCCCAGCACCTCTCATCTGTAGGGGCTCCTGTGCACTCAGCTCTGGAATTCTACGAGGAGAGGCCGCCAAGCCGGCAGAAATCCAATGTGAGTGTCAGTTGCGTTGTTACAGCGTTAGGAATAATTTGCACTGGGACATTAGCCCATCTTCATTCCTCCCTGAGATTAAAAGGGAGGTCTGAATGAGGGGCACACTTACTTCTTCATTTCAAAGCTAAAGAGAAGAAAGCTTTTGTGTTATGATCATTTATACAGTGACTCGCAATAATGTTCAATGACGCGATTTTCCATTGTTAAAATTATATAATTGTTTTGAATCATACCCCTTGCCCAAAGAGACAGGTTATTGAAATGAGAACAGAGATGGGAAAGGGATTGAAATGGGAAAGAGATTAATTGAAATGCTTATTTAGTAATTCAGTTTTAAAAGCTCTTAAAAGAAAAGAAACCTGATCAGAGAAAGTTGCATTATACACATGGATGACATGACATCACAGAAATAAAAACACAAGCTCTATAAAAGGATATATATATTATTTATTTCTGATGTCTATTTAATAAAATTATGTAATCAAAGATGTTACTATCCTGACATTTTCTTAGAGCACATTTAAAATACTTTTCTTAAATTTTTCCAAATTGCTTCCTTTCTGCAAAACCAAATGACGCATAATTACTATGAATTAGACTTGGACATTCTTCAATGGTACAATAATGTGTAAAATTTGGAATTTGTTATCAACAATTTTAATTTTTACAACTCATTTTCCCTTCTGAAAATAAAAAATCCTGCTTATCTATAAATGCTGCTTATCTATAAGAATATTGACACCATTCTCCAGTCCCTGGAGCAGAAGCAAAAGCTCCCTTAGAGCATCAGGTCAAACCCCAGCATCTGGGTACAAAACCCCACATAGTAAATTTTCATTCTCACTATAAATCAGTTTAATAGTTTTCACTGTAAACATAATATATGATTTTCCCACTTTTTAATAGGAGCAGTTCAAGATGCAATATTTCTATGTATTCTAGTTTGAGTGACTTAATTTCCAAGTTACAGAAACAGCTATGTTCTCACTCTGTAATTAAAAAAAATGTTTCTGACAATAAGTAGCTGTTGAAACGAGTCAACTTAGCAGTGACAAAGAATGTTTTCAATTATAAACGTAGCGTTTACACAGTTATTTTACCAGTAGACTTGTCAAGCTGATGTAGCTGGGCATCATAAAAACTGCTTAAAACTGTAAATTTAACTGTTAAAATTAGCAGTTGTACTGTTGGCTGTGAAACACTGGTTAAAATGAAGCAAAAATGAACCCAAACAACATCAAGAAGTGTTCATTTTTTTCAAATGTCAACTTTTTCGTCACGCAGTGTTACTTTCCTGAAGTCGGATAAGGATAGTATTTGAAAGGAGAAGGGGGATGCCCTGGGGAATTTGCTGGCGAACCAAAGGCTCGGGTGGGAGAGAGGACGGCGGGGTTGCTGCTCCTTGGGACGCCTCCTGCCAGCCTGGCTCCAGGGAAGTCGTGGGTCAGGCGGACTCTTAGTGGTCAGGTTGCTGGCTCTCCATGCACAACATTCCTCACCTGGGAGAAAGCCTCTCCATCTTCAGTTAAACGCGTGCAGCTGATGAGCGAGCAGGACTGTCCACCGCATGGACGGCTCAGCATGGTGGGCTGTTAAATAAATTGTTAAGTAAAAATGGACATCATGTAGCTTGGACGAGAGAGTACGGCCTCGTGAATGCCGAAACACCACACGGTGAGCCACACTGTGACCAGAGCTCTGCTCGCCCGGACGCGCTGCCTCGTGCAGCCAGAACCTGCCGTGGCCCAGCCGCCGTCAGGACCAGGGCTGGACTCGGACATCCCAGGAGACCGAATCCCGGCAACCCATCCATGGGCTCTGCATGGGCCTCCCGGTTAGGTTACCCTAACTGCAGCTGTAAAAAATTAAATGATGCTCATAAAAACCATGGCCCCTCTCCACTTTCAAAGAACTTAGAGCATTCTCATGCGTATTTTCCCGGCTTTCCAACAGTTTGTGTTGAACCCTGGGGAAGGGCGTTCCTGCTAATCCCAGCACATCCCTGCCGCAGTAACAAAAAGGGAAGCGAGGAAGCTGAGCTCGGAATAACAAGCCCTCAGGCCCAGGGGCAAGTGGCGGAACCGTGCCCCGCGTGCCACCAGCACCATATCCCTGTCCCAGGACCCTGGAGGTTCACACTTGGCACCTTCTGTGAGATGGAAACATCCGGAAGTGTGGGTGTTTGCCCATCAGATTAAGCAGCAGGAGGCCCGGGTTCCTGGTCCAGACCTGCCCTTGCTGACCAGGGGTGCCAGCCAAACCGTTTCCTGCCGGTAAGAGGGAGATGCCCGTGTCCCTCACCTGCCCCCGAGGACTGTGGGGCCCAGCCAAGCAAGGGGCGCTGAAGCCATGCAGCTCCCACCTGGACCTGTGCCACCAGCCACCACACCGTCACAGTTGTGGATGTGGGGCGATGCTAAAATCAACGCCGGGGAGGCCTGCCAGGAAGTGTCCCTCATCTCAATTCCCCCCTACATATCGGAATGGCCCCTACACGTGCCGAAGTGAGTGGCCACCTGGAACTCACCGAGCAGGCAACTAGCCATTGTTAACTAGTAAACACTCAAACGCAGCTTGTAGACTCCTAAAAAGGCTGGTAAGAACGGAATCGCCCTCCACCGGGCACTTTTCCATGGTTTGGAGTTGATGGTGATGCATGAAATACACTGTTTCATCTGTGCCGTGGAAAGTCAGTGAATCACACCCTCGTGTAATGGGAGCGTTCTGTTTTTAGCTCTTGGCCATGAATAGACTAGAACAGAACAGAATTTTGGTTTAAGGGGACTTAGAAGTTGATTACCTGCCCAGCTCCTTTTCTCTGTAGTTCAGGCCACGGAGGGTAAAAGCTGAATAGGTTTTTACAAACCATGCCATTATTTCATTCAGATTCACCTGGCCAAAGAATTTGTGGCTCCATGGAAATGCAACAGAGATCATGCTGCACAAATTCAACATTCTGCAGCCTGCTTAGACAGAATTGCGTTTTTAGTGGTCGGTCAGCTGACATGTGCACCAGCCACCGCTCTGCTCCTTCGTGTGCGCGGGTGACTCCAGGGGCACTCACCAGACTGGCGTTGTGGGTCCAGACGTCCACTCCTCTTCTGCGGGGAATTTATATGCACGTGTCTCTCCAGGAGATGGGAGAGCTGGCCTCACCTGCTCCCCAAAATCAGTTAAAATGTCCACGGTAACCAGAACAATTTAAGTGGGTGGGCCCTCCTGTAACCCCATAACCTTGAAGTTTCTTTCCACTTTACTCTGATCAGGTTGGACCATAAATTTCACAGTTCAATATATTGCTGCCCAAATTCATGCTGGCCATGTCCTAGGATGTGTCACATCCACTCCTGACAACTGAGGGGGAGATGCTGGTCTTTCCAGATTGCAAGAGAGAAGACTTCATTTATACATGAAAGTGAGCCTGGCCAGTGAAAAGGCTTGTTCATAAAATGCTGCTAAACAGAAACACTTGTGTATAAGTGTATGTAAAATTAAAAAAATACTTTCTCATCAATGCTTCTGCATCATCCTCTTCTGTGATTCCATCTAAATCATCCCTTCAAACACCCAGGCAGTCAAAACCCCCTGAGCACACCCTGCACATCACAGAGCAGGTCAGGAGCGGTCTCCCAGGGTCCTGCCGTGCAGCTGCAAGCATCGGCGTGCTTGGGGTGATGTGGGCGAATCCTGGAGGACTCAGGGTGGAACCCATCCAGAAAGGCCAGCGACATGCAGAGTTTACAGAAGGTGGGTTTCCCTGCTTCCCAGGCACCAGAAAGTCCTGCCGAACAGCCGGTGTATCCTTACAGGCAGCCGTTCGCTGACTCTCCGGTGAAGACGGCCTTCCAACTCTGCTGTCACTACAAACAGCGTGTGGAGTCCAGTTCTGAGGTCTGTCACAAACAATTTCTTTCTGGTAACGAGGTATTGAAGCTCGCGAAGCATTCCTGTTTCTAAATAGCTTCATGTTCCCAGCAGTGCACTTCAGCCCGGCTGGCGCTGTGTCTTCCACACTCCTTGCTGAAAGCAGGCAAGTGCCGGTTGCGGGCCTGCCCCCCACCACTCGCTCACACCGCGCTGAGGCCTCTCCTGGGGCCCCACTGTCACCTGTGTGCGGCAGGAAAGCTGCCCGAAGGGCTGCAGGGGCTCCCAGCTAAGGGCACCAGCCCTGTCCTCTTCCTGTCATGGGGTCATCTGGCCCCCAACCCCTCGGTTTCCCCATATCCCTGCAAATGGTTGGATCTGGGCAGACTCATGCAGGAGCTGTAAGCCCAGAAGGACAGCCTGTGTTGTGGAGCGGCTCACAGGAACGTGGCACAACTCCCCACCAGGACAGCCCTGCGGCCCCAGATCCCCCACGTCCCCACTGTCCCGACTCCTCCTAACTTGCAGGCCTCCCCAGCCTCCTGCTCTCTGGGGTCCTCGCTGAATCACAGGTCCTCCTGCAGCTCCCAGACAGATGCTGCTCCCCAAAAGCTGCCTCCTCCTCTACCTGGTAAACTGACTCTTCCCTCCAGGCCCCTGTAGCCTTGGCCTGTCTTACAGCCGGATCCAGGTCCCGCGTGCGCAAAGCTGTTCCTACCCCCACACTGAACCCCCACAGGGGCTGCTCACCTCCATGCTCTGCCAGAGGGCCAGGACTCCGTAGCTCAGGGCTCACAGGATCAGCGCAGGCCTGTACAACAGGAGGTGTTCAGCAGTGTTTAGGGGATGAAGTAGGACGTCTCACCTTCTCGCAGACCGCACAAGCCACAGGGCTTCCGTGACCCCCAATACTGAGTGCAAGTGTCTGGTGTGCAGTGTTGACATTAAACCAGTACTTGAGTTCAGTCGGGCCCCGGAGCCTGTTCCAGTGCTCGACCTCTCAGTACTGACATTCGAAACCCCAGAACTTATCTCAGTATCACAGGGTCCTGAAACGGCCCTGATTTTAGAATGAGAGGCTGGCTGTGCATGTGGGGAGCAGGGGCCCCTGGGTGTCCATCTCCCGGTGTGTACATGCGTCTCCCTTGTTGGACTGGGAAGCCAGCCCACAGCCTGGTGCCAACACCGTGTTAGCCCACCCGTGTCCAGGTCCTGCACAGGACACCATGTGCCATCCATAAAGTGGTGTCCTCAGACATTGTAGACATCTAGAAAGGAAGCCCACTGCATTTTAATTATTTTTTAAAACCGCATCATTTTCCGAAAATCAAAAATGATGACCTCGCCCCCTCTATGGCTTATCCACCTGCTGATGAAGGTGCGGACTTGCCTCCACACAGCAGGCCTGTCATTTCAGTGAGGAGCCGACTGCCGCTGTGAGGACAGGACAGGACAGGCCTCTGTGGTTCCTCAAGGTACTTCCAAAATCAAGCCAGCCCCGTCCCCACCCAGGCACGGGCCAGAACGCACAGAAGGCAGACGCAGGCCGACACACTGACATGCCCCTTCCTCCCGCAGGCGGCTGCTGTCCGTGCCCGAAGAACTGCAGAAATCCTACAGGAATCCCATGGAAATCCTGTGGGAATGACCCGCACAGGCAAAGCTGGCCTCCGGAAGTACTGGAGTCAGTGAGGCGGGCGTGCTTCGGCGCCTCAAGAGAGGCCCGGGTAGGTCTCGGCACTCAGAACGGATCAGGGGAAGCTGTGCGTAAAGCACAAAACGTTCCGAAGTCACGACTCATTTCTCAAAATCATGATTCTCCCCGACCCTTCCTTCCCGTTTCCCATGCCCGCCTTCCCAGCTCCAGCCTCTGCACCTTTCACCCTGGGAGAGCGGCTGCCGGGCGCTGCGGGGCCGCCGGGCGAGCTGGGCAGAGCCCGCCGTGAGCAGGGCTGGGCGCACTGGAGCCGCACCCCGGCCGCCGCCGGGGCCGCCCTCTCCCTCTTCCCTCCTTTTGTGAAGACCGGCCCTGAAAGAACGTAGATTCTGACGGCAGATTTTTCCATGAAAACAAAGAAGCCTGAACAATCACAGACTGAAGAAAAAGGCCCGTGTGGTTCTTGTTTGCCTTTAATCTCAGATCGACAGGGCTTCCCCCTTACCATGCCCTGTTTAAACTGCGGAATTTATTATTTCCTTTATGAGCAATGACTTTTATAGTTGGGTGAGCAGAGGCGTCTTTCGGACAGAAAAAGGGCTCCATGGGAGGTGACAGCTCGCCCCACCTGCCCTGTGCTTCTGGTGACGTGGGCACTGAGGTGCTGGCAGAGAACCCCATGCCCCACTGTGAGCCCGGAGGACCGGGTGGCTGTCGGCCCTCATCTGCAGGCCCGGCGGCTCCAGCTGCCTGAGACAGGCAGCCAAAGAGGGAGAAACTGGAAATACCTGGAGAGTGAGGAGGGTGGTGATGGGTGAGATGGGCAACTTGAATGCCCACCAATCACCAGCGGTACATGGCAATGATGGGGGGCATCGACATGCCAGTCCCGTGTCAGGGCCTCTCACCATGGCTGCGGAGGGGCTGTCGGTGCCACACCAGCCAAGCCTGGCATCGCCCAAACATAAGACAGACCTCAAGCCCACAATTTGCTCTCACGCACCACGCCCTGACAAATGCCACCCTTAAAACGTCGGTACATCTAACAATACATGCAGCCAAAATCTGGGTGTGCAAGTCTGCCCCCAGTCAGTTTACTAACATGGACTGTCTGAAAATGGACACCACTATTTCAGGAGTTTTTAGAAAAGCCACTTTGGGGATCTTTTAAGCTTGTTTTTGGGTCTACTGAATGCCAGAAAAGTATACTGTCTTAAAATGTCACTGTACTTAGAAGGAAAGTTACAGAGATACAGAGAGCCACGGTCAGGGCTCTGGAATGCACAAGGGCCGTTTTCAGAGAGAAGTCGGCGTGTCCTGCTGGCACTGCTCCAGATATGAGGGGGTTTGGGACACAGGCGAGTGGGGTCACCATGGGCGCAGGACCCAGCAAAGCAGGTGCTGGAGAGCAGGGCAGGTGGAGAGGCCGTGGCCCCACAGCAGTGCGTCCTTCTGCCCCACCTCCTGGAAAGGGCTGGGCCTGGCGGTGCCCCAGGTGTAGTCCCGACCCTCCCCAGGGGCACAGGGAGCCTCCTCCTCAACTTGCCACTGGATGGCAGTGTGCAGGCGCCGCTCCCTCACTGTCCCCAGGAGGGAAACAGGGGAGAAGCTAACCCAGGCCTGTCCGTGCAGCAGGGCCTGGTGCACCCTCTGCTGGGCTTGACCCCACCGGGCCCCAGGTGCCTGGCAGCCCATGTGAAATCAGATCCCAGCAAGAGCCACCCAGCCAGCCCGAGCACACAAGGGCGTCCTGACTCCACACTTCCTGTCTGAATCCATTAGCATTTTATGGGACCACACAGAGGTTCTCGTGCGGGATGTTTCTCTCTTTTAATCATGGAACGTGCTATAAAGCATGGTGCATTGACAAGAACGAAGGAAAACCAGCATTTGCTTAGCAGGGAGTGGGGAGCAGACATGCATTTTGGAGGTCACGACCGCTGTGACCCTGAACCCTGCGCGGGAGGGTCCAAGTTCAGGTCACCAGCCAGCGAGCCTTTCTCGTCCAGTTTAAGCTGTGCACCGAGATAGCTCCTTGGTGGCACAAACTCCCTGCAGATAGCAGCTCCCTGGCTCAGGACAGGCCAACTCATCCCACACCAGCTCTATCCTGGAGCAGGCCAGCCACAGACCTGACCCCTTCCGCATGTCTCCGGCCCCACCTGGGCCTGCCCAAGTCCTCCCAGCCTTCTGCACAACCCTCGGGTTTTCCAGACTTGCTAACTCATTACTCGGAGAGCTCCAGAGTAACACGTTTCCACACGTCCTGCTCCCCAGCTCTGCTCACCTCTGACCTGCTTGCAGTGGAAAATGGGAGGAGTTATCTGGGTGGCTCTGGAGGCTCTTACACCCCAGGAGAGAGTTAATGGGTCAAAGTCACCGACATCGCAGAGCCCCCACCTCATCTGTGGTCAGGGTGCACTGGCTGCTGGGCAGCATGGCCAGCCCTGCAGGGTAGACAGGTGAGAGCATTCAGATTTCATGTGAAGAGCAAATCCCAATTCAGCATTTTTATTTTAAAATGAAAAAATGCAGTACACTCACAACATTCATGGATAAAAATGTATCGTTGCCAAGTTTCTGGGTCATATGATTGTAGGTCGTCTTACTAATTGAATCTGTGGTGACTTTGGTGTGCGAGAGAAAGTAACTTGGCCGGAGAGGGAGGCTGGCCAAAACCCCAGCCACTCGATGTAACAGGCATTTTTCTTCTATTCTGTTTGTTGAATGCAGATTTTACCAGTGAATTCATAAACTACAGTGACGGACACAAACAGAATTCAAAAGCAAGATCATAGGAAAAACCATGCGTGTGATTCTAGCAGGGTCCTGGATTCCACGCGGAGTATGGGCTCACTCCAAACTCTCCCCCAGCGCTAAAGTACTCTCATCTTCACAGTGCTCCTAGGTAGTTTCAGCTGGAAGTGAGTTGGGCTCGCTTAGGCACACCTCTCCTTATCTTCTCGTGTGCAGAAAAAAGGAAGCCCTCTGATGCTCCAGGGGGCAGCAGCCTGTGTGTTGGTCTCTGTATGTTCAACCTGAGTCGAGCCAGACTGACTTCTGCTCTCCAAATGATGTTTCCCCACTCAGAATAAGCATTGCAGATTAGTACTTGTCTGTTGTGGCAGAATATGCTCATTGCTCTGCCAATATCCATTTGCTCTTTCTTTCCTGATTTTATTTAGCATGGCAATATGCCAAGCCTAATATTTTTATTTCCAGTCTCTCTTGCACTTTGGTAGGAATTTCCAATAATATACAATTTTCAGTCACTGGAAAGAATTTCCAGAAAAGGAAATTACTCAACTGAGGTTCATTCTTCTTTTACCTTTCTCTACTTCTTCCTCTTTTGAACTGGCTTGTGACTAATGGCTAGAAATCAGCAGTCATCTTGTGAACATGAGGCAACATTGAGGATGGAAACCAGGCATATGTTAAGGATGGCAGGACAGAAAGGTAAAAGGAGGCTGAGATATCATGGACCGACCAGACCAGCCTTGAACTGCTTATCCCCTGAAAAACAAATCCCTGATTTTTGTAAGCCATGGTTATTTGGGGTCTCTACTACTCTACCACAGCCAAAACAATTTTGAAATGACCATTGTATTTTTTAATCTCAAGGAATCAAGGGACAATAATCTTTCATAGTCTTTCATCATCATCATAAAGCTGCAGCAAAAGGCACACAAAAACATCTCATTTCTCAGGGCTGTTCCACAGATACCAGTGTTTTAATTTATTACTCCTTCTGATCAGTAGTTATGTTTTTAAATAGAGTCTCCTAGAGTAATGACTTTACCTACAGCAGTGAAATTTGGTAACTTGGCAGGCTAATAAGAGAAATGTGAGCATGTGAGTAATCAAGGTCTCATTAGGTCATAGCATGGAGGCAGCCACCTTTGTTGTCTGTGAGTTGGCCCAACCTTTCCCTAAAACAGTATGCGCTGGTTCAGTTGGACACCTAGATGTGACCTGAAGCAGGGTAACTGACAGGAAACAGCCAAGTAAAGGCAGAAGTGTGGACAAGGAGGAAAACACAGGCACTGGAATAATTGTATTTCTCAAATTGTCACCGCCCATCCGAGTTCTGACCACAAATAATAGAGTTCCATTGTTTTCTTAAAATTGTGATTAAGAAATGTCACACAAGCTTAAAAATCAGCTAGACAGTCTATAGATGACGTGTACCTTTCTACCAGGAAGATGGTACAGATCCAGAGGGCCTGGAATATAGCTGGGGAACTAATTCAGGAAGATGAATGCTAGAGCAAAGAGTAATTTTCTGCCATCCATGAAAAATGCATGCAGGCAGAGCGTCACAGGGACTTGCCAAATCTACTTTCAGAGTATTGTCCAGCTCTAACTGTCATACGGATTTGACATTCATATTAACCACAGCAAGTGTTCCCAGCCCAGAATCCCTAAGAACTCTTCAAATATCTGGCATCCATGCATTAAACAAAAGTTCTACAGCTGATTTGTTTATGAACATGAGTAAGACATTAACAAAGTTTGCCGTTGACCAGCATAACATTCATTAACCAATAACAAAGGCTTGGAAGGCAGTTTATGATCTTGGGAGTCATTTAAAAATTAAAGGGGAAAATAATGCAGATCTAAATGGTCAGTTTTCTTGCTCTTTGAAGAAGCAGGTAGTGTGTTTGGAAAACAGCAGCGGCCTCACCACAGAAACGTGATGCTGGCATTTCATAGTCAGTCAGCTGAGCCAGGAATGCCCTCTGGAGGGGCTGCCTCCAAGGGGCCATGGTGGAGAGGTGCAGACTGTGAAGCTGGGGTAATGGCGGGCAGCTGCCCGCGATCCCTGCACCCAGCTGATCACCTGGGGAAAGCAGCAGGTGTATTTCTTGTACCAAGTTTTCAGCTCCCGGTGCACATCATAGGAGCTCTTCTTTCCATTAAATGGCAATATAATCAATTGCATGTCACTGGCTAAAAAAAAAAAAAGTCACTTTTCAAAGGTGTATGATCTGGGGCAGAAATCTTACTCCTGGGTGTTATAATGGAATTTAGAAAGACCTGTGAAGTTAGAATAAGAGGAGGTACAAATTCTACTAGTAAGTTTCCACGTCTCTCACTGAAAGCAGGCATTATAACCACAGTAAAAAGAATATCTGACCTTTTAGGACTAACAAAACAGGTGTGATATTTGACAGTAATAGCTATTAGATAATTCATTTCCTACTCAAGTTTTTAATGAGCATGATGGCGTGTATGTGAGCACGTAAGTAATAGAGGTAAGAAAAATTGGGTGAGCCTAATTTCTTACAGCAATCTCCACACAGCTGGATGTCACTCAAATATTTTAAAGTGTTTTGATCGTTTAAAAAGATTTAAAGCATTATTGTCTTAGAGATTCTGACAAAATGATTCTACCAAATTAAATAGTTGCTCCAAATTACATATCATGTCATTAATTCCTAATATAGATTATATTTTTAATGGCAGTCACCTTAATAACCCTTCCATGTACAAATCTTCTATTTCCAAAATTCTCTGGTAATATATCTTGCTAAAGTGTCAATATTATCTCTGCTCCTAAACTTCTGTCTATTGGGATCTTCATCCAAATAAATGTGAATTAATCAGAACCATAATTCCACATTAATCTCATACTTAAAATAAAAAATAACATCGCCTTCTGTGTCCTAATTCAAGCATCAGGTGTGAGAGTTTATTGTTCCTCTAAAATGGTGCAGGAGAAGAAAAGTAGGAAGCGAGGACCAGGCCACATGATTTACCATTTTGGATGGAGCAGATGGTGGGAAAGTGGCCCAAAAACGGCGGCTGACAACTGGGAAGACATGAGCGTGGTGAGGCGCTGCAGTAAGCATTCAAGGTAGCTTCCGAAATTACTCTCAGTGATGGTAACCTGGATGCAAGGTGTCTAGGTCTGGTGACCAGGACCCTGAGCAGTGGAGAAGTGGGCAGAAGGTGACATGGGAAGGTGAGCATGTGCCCACCTGTGTGCCCACTTGGTCAGTGTGCTTTCAGACGGGACTGGTTACCATGCACATGTTACCTGGGGACCAGGGCAGAAGCCAGGCTTGGTGCTGGGCCCCCAGGACAGGACCCTCTGCGGCCGGCTGGCTGCTCCAGCCACCCTCCTCATCATCAGACACCATGCCTAGGAGGGGGCTGCCTCCCGTGGGCCCTCGGTAAGGGAATGGCTGATGAGGGGGCACAGGGTGTGAGTGAGCAAGTCATGCCAAGCTCACCCTCTGCACACAGGGACTCAGATCTGACTGACCGGAAATGGGCCTCCTGGGAGCTGTGTGCCCCCAGCACTCTGTCCCACCCACTGGCCCAGCACTGCGTCCTGGAGCGGGGGTGGGCTAAGTGCGGGTCACGTCTCCCAGTAGACTTCTCAAGCAGCATGAGATGGTCAGGGGTCTGGATCAGGTGGACCCATAGGAGAAGAAGTACAAAAGGGAGGCAGATGAGCAGGCAGAGGACGATCTCCTAGAGGCCATGGGCGAACCACCCATGTGCCCAGGATGATCTCCTAAAGGCTATGGGCAAGCTGCCTGTGTGCCCGGCTGTGCCAACTTTGGAACGGTGTCCTGTTTCCCCCTTGCCTACATGGACAACCTCAGATACACAAAAAGAGTCTTTTCCATAACAAGTTGCCAATTAGACTTGAAATCTCTAAAAAAATTATATATCTTCTGGTCTAATGTAGGAATACTCCCTTTGGTTTGAAAAAACGAATTCCAAATTCATGGTCCCATCTGGGCAGGTCCCGGCAAAGTCGGGTTGTGTTCTCGAATAGAGTCAAACCCAAGGCTCCTGGAGCGCCCGGTGTGTACCAGGGGATCAGACCCGGCTCTCTGGCTCCCCGGCCCATCCAGTCTCCGTCTCCAGCGTACAGATTCCATGCTCTCCTGTGCCCTCCCCAAGCCTGGCCACTCCCCCAGCTTCTCTCCACCTCCCTCCCACTCTGCTCACAAAAGGTTGAATTTCTCCATCCATATGCCACTTTTCTCCACATGTGAATTGAAAGTTTGGCCATAAGTAGGAATGTTTTTTAAGTCATATGTTATCCAATCAAGAAAAGGCTCAGTCGAGAAAAAACTTGTAGGCGGAGGTCGACACCCTCGCTCTCCTCTGTGCCCATGGCTGTGTGCGGTTAGGGACTAGCTGGCTGTGTGGTTTTTTCACATCTGACAGTTAATTTAAAGAAATGAAATCACACTGGCTCGCTAAAGTAAATTATGTAGATTTTCAGCCCTCTCTTGAGCACACACATCTATAAATAATTATAATATGTTGCATAGAGTCTTAAATATCATATCTTCAGTGGTGATCAATAGAGTTTATACCCCATATAATCTGGGTTACATAAGAGAAAATGTAGCCAATTTTCCAAATCGACAATCTAATATTTAGGGATATTCAGGGCGAATGGATTTAAATCCACACTCAGACTGAGATAATTAGGCTCCCTTACTCTGAGGAATGGTATTATTGCACAAGTAATATCCTTCTATATCACTAGTTTTGGACCCACAGCTAAAAATGGAAATTAGCCAATAACATGCAGCATTTTGTAAAGCAGCGCTCTTTGAAATGTGGCCATAACGCTTTACTAAAGACATCTTTTGAAGCCTCAGGTTCAAGTGTGCTGAAGAGAATGACTAGACTGATTAAATTCTTGCCACATGTCTTCTGCCCAGCACTTCCCACACCAAGTAGCTCTACAGTTGAAAGTGGGGAAGCGATGTAGCTAAGGAGATAAGAACGTTACAACCGTTAACCTGCTTGCAGTCGCTAATGAGCCTCCTGCACCCAAACTGGGCCCAGAAGCCAGGTGGTTTCTGCTCCGCAGCCTCGCCCCCCAGTTGATACGGTGCCTTCCTGAGCCCCAACCTCGTGGACCTCACTGGAAACGCTCGTGCATGGAACCTCCTGCAGACATCCTTGAGGACCCTGACCGAGTCCACATGACCACGCCCAGGAGGCAGCAAGCTTGCCAGACCAGTTGGCCTCAACCGGTCACAGCCGTGCGGTGGGAGCTGTGGCCCAGAGCCCATCACACTGCAGGGGCAGAGGCACAACCCCCATAGGCCCACTGCCTCCGTGTCTTCTGCAGGACAGCCCACGAGCACTGCCAACAGCTTCCTTCCTCGCCTAGAAAGCTCTGGACTGTTGCGTCCCTTGAGTTCCCATAGAGCCTGCTCAGAGGCACTAAGACAAGAGGAGTAGCAAGAGGAGCTCGGCATTCAACCAATGGCTGGGTGGGTCCCAGATGGCGGGCCCGTGGGCTCTGGACGGTCGCAGAGGCATCTCATGTTAAGACTGGTCTTGTCCACTCAAGGGCACAGAGCCCATGTCCTGCTTCTCACAACCTCCACTGTGATGTTCTTAAATTAAAGGCACTCCCCTGCTTGACCCCCAGCCTCACAAGGGCTCCCTGCCACCATGTCATCCCAAACAGCCCTGCAATCCCCACACACTCTACTCCTGCCCCTCGCCCTCCTGGCCAGTCGCTCCACCACCCACATCTGGCTCATCTTGTCTTGGCGAATGTCCTGGAGCCCTGTAGCCTGGAGCCCCTCCCAGTCAGGGGTCTCAGAGTATGTCCGGGACCACCATCTGGAACTGGTCAGGAAGAGGCACTGAGGACCGACTCCACCTCCTCAATGAGGGACTCTGGGTGGCGCTCTGCAATGTGGAGTCCCATACCCTCCGAGGGGCACAGGGGAATGGGTTCCCATGCCCCCTAAGGGCTATGGCAGAGGCAAGGTCAGCATGGCAGCAGGTGTACCCACAAGAGGAGAAAAAGAATGTACCTTCCTGGGACCACAACCCTGGGGCCGTCCCTGGAAAGTCCCAGAGCAACCAGGAGACCCTAGGGAGAGGACTGAAGTCCTGGAGTCAGCAGGGAGGCCTGTGTTGCCCAGACGCATCCCTGTTCCTGTGACCACATCGCCTCATGAACAGCAGGCGAGAGGCACCGTTCACACTGTCCCCATGTCACCTGGCCAATGAAGACTCTTTCAGAAGTTCCACCTAACAGATGAACACCACACTGGGAGACATTTCCTCTTGAGATCAATTTGTTGTGTCAGGTATATCAAAACAGATTCCTTAATGGATTTCATACAAGATGCAGCCTTTCTTGCCCAAGGTGCCTGTGGGTAATGGCCCTTCCGTCCTCTGCTATCTTTCATACACTCCTGAGGTTTGGCCTGAAAGAACAGGAGCCGTGTGCTTTTCCGCAACAAGTAAACTACAGGAAATTTGCATGAGTTTGTTCCAGATACTCAGTCAGCCAGCCACAGATGTGACAGGACCTGTCAATCACAGAACGCTCAAAGCGCTTAGAAGGGACCTTGGGGGCCCAGAGCGTGAGGGCCCCGCTTCCACAGGACGCCTGCCTGGAGTTTGAGAGGGGTGGGTCAGAGAATTGCAGAGATGTGGAGAGAAGGGACCCTGACCCACCCTGAGCACAGGGAAAACCAGACATGTTCTCATCAGTCGTCTGCATTGAGAAAGGGCCCCTCTACCCAAGGGCCGCTCTGCAGTGGGCATGTGGGAGGACCTGGAGGGTGTGGCTTCCATCCCCAGTGGGACACTGTGCTGTTAACTAGAGTGTGTGAACCTGGGTGTGCACCTGTGTTTGAGTGTCAGGGTATGTGTGCACGTTTGGGGGTGTGCACACGTGGGGGGCACACCTGTGTGTGCTTGTGTGTGCACATGGGTTATGTGTATGACTGTGCACCTGTGTGTGGGCATCAGGGTGTGCACACAGGTGAGTGTGCATGCATTGTTCTGAGTGCAAACCCCTTCCCTTGACAGTCAGCTCTGAGTCACCTGCTTCTCCGGATCCTGTCTGCTCACACCCCAGCAGCTGCCCCCACGGCTCCCCTGGGAGCACACAGGGGCCTCACACAAACTCTGCCAAAGCAGGGGCGTCTTCTGGAGCCTCGGAAGGCCAGTGAGCCCCGTGGCGGAGGGCCGTTGGCTCAGCCCCCTCGCCGGGGACACCGCCCAGGGGAGGGGCCCAGACTGCGCTCCATGACAGCCTCCGCAAGCCCAGCCGCCAATGCGGCCACAAGCTGCCACCCCTTCGCCTCACCACATCCCTGCAGCCCTTGCGAGTGAGTGGCAGCGATGCTGGTAAAAGGTGCCATCAGCTAGCGAGCCCGCACCTCGCAGTGCACAGGCTCCTCAGGAGCGAGCATGCCTGGGCTGTCCTGTCGCCGCCCCTGGGGTAAAGGCCACTGTCCACAGGCGCGGAACCGAAGGCGAGAGAGATACGTATTCTGCCCAACACCATACACCTGATCAGCGTGAACAAGACCCAAGCCCGGGCTCGGGGTCACACTTGGGCCTTCACACCACGCTCCACACACACGCACCCGGCGTGAGGCTGAGGTCCCGAGAGCTGCTGCCCCTCTGGGCACAGAGCGGCTCGTCGGGTCACATCTGTGCAGGCAGATGTACCTGGTCCCAGGCACCCACCCAAAGGATTCCACAGCAGGCACCAGGCGCGTGGTGGTTACCGGGGGCAGAGTTCCCCTTCCTAAGCCTCTCTGGAAAATGACTTTGTGAACCTCGAAAATCAGAAGTGCGAAGCCTGCCATTCCCCGTGTGGCCCAGGTGCCCCGGGGAGCCGGGGAGCAGGCTCTCACTCCCGGGACCCGCAGAGGCTGCCGTGCCTCCCAGAGCACCGTCCAAGGGGCCGGCATGTGGGGACTGAGAGCAGCCCCTCTGCGCGGTGCTGCTCCTGAAAGTGTCAAGTGGTTTGTGCCATTTGGAACTCCTGTTTCTCTGTCTGTAAGGTGACAATAGGCAGTCACGTCAATACTTTCTTATAATTCCTTTTGTAATCGGAACAATAGACAGGAAGCCGCTTTTACAGCTGATACTTAGCAGCAGCGAGTTCACAGAAGACTAACAACTTCCTACTGTTTGATGCTGGAGAGATATGAGACTGGCCATTGTTGGCTCTAAGATGAAACGTGACTGTTTCCGGGAACACCTGGGGTCACAATGTTCTGTTAGTGTCCCGTGAGGCCGCAGTGGGTCCATGCTTCTAAAGCCAACCACAGGCCAGGGAAGGGCATGTGGTCTCGGCATCAGAGTGAAGGGGTGGCCCAGGCTCCCTCCCACCGCCCAGCTGACCAACCCTTCGGGGCAGGGTCCCTCTTGCCCTGCAGGGGCCACCTGTGCCGCTGGATAAACTCTGCAGTGTCACAGCCCCACGTGCTCCGGGAGCCGGGCGCCAGTGAAGACCCTGCAGGCACGCCACTAGTGCAACTGCCAGCGGCCCCCCAACACCAGAGCCAGGGGAGACGGCGAGGCCCAGGGACCAGCCGGCTCACAGTTTGGTTTTATCGACACATCTGATGCCTCCTAGGAGTTCTCTTCCTTTTCATGAATTAGGAGGCGTCGAGTGGCTGCGCGTCCCTGCATGCTACCACGTGGCCACAGATAACAGAGATCCCTTAACCCCCCATCTCCCTGCTTGCTCTTCAAAGGGCATACTCTGCAGACGGGGCTGTCAGGTGATGGGGACTGTGTGTGTGAACGTGCGTGTGAGAGTGTGGGAAGGTGTGAGTGTGTGCGAGAGTATGTGAGTGTGTGCAAGAATGTGTTTGCTGAGGCGAGGAGCCGGGGGGTCACCCGCATGGAGACACAGCATGACAGCCTCTCACCAGAAAAGGCAGATGTTTCTTCTCAGGAACCAGAAGTTTCCTCTCCAGCAGATGAAAACAGGCGACACAGGACAAGCTGGTACCTTCCAGAGCAGGGAATGTTTTATTTATTTATCTATGATGTTTGTTAATTCACATGGTATTTTACACTCCAGCTTACTCTGAACAAACCAATAGGAAATAAAATGTCCACAGAGCTGGAGATGCACTTCCATCCACATCTCAAACTCTAATTCACGGATGATCATGACGATGAAATAGCATGCTTTAACTGTTCTGCTAAACACAGGTCTCTTCCTGGACGTCCACTCCTTAGAAGCCCCCATCAGAGCTCTGAGGATGCTTGGCCCCGGGAGGCTTGGTCTGACTGGACACTGGCCTCTCCACCCCACCCCACCCCACCCCAAACTCCACCTGAAATCTGGAATGCCATCTCCTCGTCACCTTCCCTCCACTGACCCAGAGCGGAGCCAGAGCTTGCCCGTGGGGGTGCGGCCACTCTCCTGAAGCCATGTGCTGTCTGCGCGGTGCTAGGGGCATCACCGATGCTGCATCCCAGGGGACAGCCTGCAGGCGGGAGCTTCTCCACCAGGGGTCCAGACCAACCCCTCTATGAGTCTCCTATGTGCCAGCAGGTTTTGCTCGGTGAGAAGGCAGAAACTCTCCCTTTTGGTAGATGCAGAATAAATACTATGGAAAAATGAGGCAAGATATTACACAACTTGATAAGCATCTTTACAATCAAGGTGCAATTCTTCTCCCTCAGGCTTATGCTCTCCCTTCAGACCCGAGAAGTCCTGTGGGGAAGCCCCTTCCTGCCTGGGATCCCACTCCCGGGGCTTCACCAGGGAATGTCTGGCCAAAGAATGAAAAAGCGTCGGTAGCACTTTTGATGATAATGGGAAAATTCAGGGATAGGAAAATGTTACAGAAATCACTGTAAATCTGCTCGTGAAAATATCTTGCACTAATTATTCAGAGTCTGTAGACTATTGAAAGTAAAATTAAAATGTATTTATTAATGGACTACGCTATGCAAATTATATGCACATGGGCAACATTGGAAGGAGATATGAATTATTAAGCTGGGTATTAACTGGGATCGTTTAGAATTTTTTCAAAATCTCTTGTTTCATTTTGTTTCATTTCCTTTACACTATGAAGAGGGAGATGATTTCTTATTCTAATGGTTGGGTTTACATTTTATTCTACAGAGAATCAAACTTCAAATTTATTGCATTATTTTCAAAATTTGTGTTAGTAATAGAATAAAAAAACAGCAAAACACCTAAGGAAGGCAAGAGGTCAGAAAATTCCCCAGGAAAACACAAAGTGTGCTGAATTTCAAAGCAGCATGTGTCTCAGAGCCAGGTCCATACCCTGTCCCGTAAGTCAGGCCGCCACCTCCCTCTCCTTTGAAAGGCCCGTGCCAAGCACTTTACAGCAACTGTTAACCTGGACCTGGTGGGCTGGAGGGCAGGGGGAGGTACCACCTCCCGGCAGGTGGAGGAGCAAAGCAAAAGTGGGAAGGCAAACTTCCCAGCCACCCAGGAGAGGCTCATTGCCGTGTTAGACAATGTTCTGGGTTGGTCCCGATGCCCCGTGCTCCTGCAGGTTCTCACTTCTGCAGATGGACCTTCCGTCCAGCGTCTTGAAATGTAGGCAGGTGTGCCTGATGCGTCCCCAGAGGCCTCAGCATCTTACAAATCCATTAGAAAATCCACAGGATGACGCCCACAAGCAGGCGCTGCTATAGCTGCTCTGGGGCCTGCCCTCCGGATGTCCGTTCCCTGCTGTGGCAGGTCCTGCTGCCTGGGAGAGAATCCAGGGCCTGCAAAACCACCCTGCGGATTGTGGCCCTGTGCGATTACCCAGCCAACACCGGCCGGGTCTCAGTACTCCTCCAGGCAGCACTCGATTCGCATCTCACATGGCAGCGATGCCCACTGAGACTTTGATAATTGATGAGAGAGACCACGTTGTCTTCTTCGGTTTCCTTCTGCCACTAAGAACAAGGTTCAAATGACTCGTGTGCACGGAACACGAAGGAACGATAACAACCCCAATTAACAATTTATATGAATAGAACCCTCTTTTCTAAGGAGCTGGACACATGGAAAATGCCAGCTTTGGCAGAGGACAGGCAGTGGTGGCGGAGAAAGAGGCAGCAGGACATGATCCCCTCCCCCAATGGGGGATGCAGCAGGCCACCCTGTAAGCACCACACACCACCACCTTCTGGGCCCCTCCCAACGGTGCCATTTTGGGGGGACACAGAACTGAGACAGCCAGGAGGACAGCAGGGTGGAGGGACCTCGGTGCCTCCAGAGCCCAGCTCTACAGGGAGAGGGTTCTCAGCCACACAAGGGGACACACAGCAGGTGGCCTGTCACCCAGTGGAGGCCCGGTGGCAGGCAAAGGGTCAGGCAGAAATGGCTCTGAGCAGTTGGCTGAGCTCTGCACAGGTGGGGAGTGCCGCGAGGTCCTGCGGACCTGGGCCTGGAGCTCGCCCAGCCTGTGCTCTGAGCTGGGACAGAGCGAGCGTCACGCTGCAGCTCACAAGTGTGAACAGCAGCTGAAAGGCCTCAAGGTTCGCACAATGAGGAAGGAACCACCTGTTTGAGGCCTGACCCACTGGCACCTCAGGCCTGGCTGGCTGTGCCCAGAGGACACAGGGGCGGCAGAATATGCTCTGTCCCCATGTGTCCATGCGTCTGGCTCTCTGGCCCCCTAGCCTGACGGCTGGTTGTATGGACCAGCCCATTGTCTCTGTGAGCACATTAGCCTTTCTGAAGGACATCCCAGGACAGCTCCATCCCCACTGCCCAGGGGACATCCTCCTCCAGCTGACCCTCAGCAGACCACCATAGACTCCCCTCCATGAGAGCCTGCCCCACGGCCACTGTTGGACAGTCCTCACCACAGTCTCTACCCTCATTTGAGGCCACCTTTCTGCAAGCAGGACTTGTCCCGGGTCACCAGACACCTCAGGGGCAGCCTGCACATGTCAGTGGCAGGGATGGACTTCAGAGGGAGCACCCATGCTGGGCTCCCAGCCAGGGGGAGGCACTGCAGCTGTTAGGCACCTGCGGCCATGTCCCCTCCCCTCGGCCTGTCCTCTCAGGAGATATGGGGGACTGCCTGGGCCCGCCTGGCTGGGCGCCCCCTCTCCCAGCCCCACAGTGGAGATGGGGTGTGAGTCCTGAATCCCCGGCTCCCGTGTGTAAGGTGAGCACAGAACAGAAGAGGCTCCGGGTGCAACAGCCTCCCACACTCCCCGCAACAGGAAGGGCTCTTCACCCGTCCATCGTGGGGAAACTTTGTGGTGACTTAAAATAATGCCTCTGCAATTTATTTTTCTTTAATAAAGAATTTTCAAGAAATACAACAGTGCCAGGGCTAGAACGAGGTCGGCGGCAAGTTCCATTTTTCTGGTTCTGATTGTATTTAAAACACATGCCACCCTCACACCGGAACTGACCCCTGCTCCCCATGCAAGCACCCACCCGCCTGGCCGGCTCCTCTGGGGGGCTCCCTGCACCCACTGCGGCTGACACCTGGCCTCACCAGCACCCTCGGCACCCTCCTGCACCCAGTCAGTGTCCACAGGCCTCCCACCCGCTATGTCCACCACTCAAGGAGGCGTAGTCATTTCTCCAGGCCACATCCATTTGGGCCCTTTTTGGTTTAAATGTCCTGTGCTTCTGTTTGTGGGCACCATCTGAGCAGTAAGCCACTCCGTGTGCCACCTCTTACGGCGGAGTGGGCTGAGGTCAGGCTCTGTCACCACAGTCCGTCAGCCTCCCAGAGTGAGGGTGTGGAGAAGGGCTCTCTGGGCATGACTTTGTCGAGGAGCTGAGAGACCATGAGTGGAGGGGAGTACACGTCAGGTTCAGCAAATGCACACGGGCTTACCGGGAGCTGGGCATGCACACAGTCCATGTGGGTAATAGCAGAACCCAGCCCCACTCACTGACCTTGCAGAGCAGACAGGATGGCTGGTCCCCACACAGGATGCCCTATCATCCCAGCAAGTGGTAGAAAACAGTACCCCCAAGCTCCATGCACCTGCATCAGGGAGTCTGGATCCGGAGGAGTGGAGGTAAGCATGCAGCACCCACCCCAGCCCAGCCTCAGGACTGGCCTCCTCCCGAAGCCCAGCCCAGTAGCAGAACCAGCAAGGGGCTGGCATCCTCCACGGGAGAGAGCTAAGTTCGTGGGCATGGAGCCTAGCCCAGGGCGATGTGGCCTGGACACTCCAGCAGGAGAGGATAAAGGCATGAGGAACACGGAGCCATACCAGCCCTGAGGCTGGCGCTGCCATGCAAGACGGGAGACACATCCCGGGGCCAAGATCCGGGGCGACTACCACTCTCATCCTATATGGACTGACCATGCCGGCAGGGCCCAGAAGGGCAAACTGCACATGCCAGAGAGCCCACTCTTGCTCTTTCCTCTTCCCAACTGGACCTCTCGGCCCACCCTGCCCTGGACAATAACTCTGGGCTGAGCAGCCGGCAAAGCAGGATGGACACCGGCTCTGCCGCCATCCTGGGCTGCGGCCTCTGAGACGTCCTTTAATGCTCGTGCACCCGCCAAGCAGACAGTCCATCTGCCCACAGCCCCCAGGGTCGCGTAGGAGCACGTGAGAGGCGGCGTCCAAGACCCTGCGGCAAGAAGCCAGTGCTGTCCTCCGCTTGCCCTTAAGCCGTGGCTGCTGTGAGTCCCCTGACTAGTTCCAGCTGCTCTCAGCTCCGCCTCCTGTGCCATGCAGAGCCGCTACCTCTAGCTGCCCATGTCCGCCTTTTCAGTTCACCTGGAACCGTGTAGAAACATAAAAAGACCCAAAGACCCCCAGCACAAACGACTGCAAGGAGAAGGCCCTGGAGAACGGGCCTGCCTGACGGAGGACGCAAGAGGGGCTCCCTGGGTGGCCCCCCACTGGACCACAGCGCAGGCACGGGCGTCCTGCCTCCCGGGGCCCAACGGCTGGGGATGTGTGTCTACGTTTGTTTGTTTATTCCTGAAAGTGTCCCGTGACTGTGTCTTTAAAGTGCCATCCCAGGTAAGCCTTGAAGGAAGAGCGGACATTGAAAGCTGAGACTGAATGACGTCAAGCCAGCACCTTAGACATCCCTAGCTGCCTGGAGCCGGGGGCGGGCCAGCTGCCCAAGCGCTCACGGCCAGCCACCAGTGGCTGATGTGACCCGGAGCATCTGGACACCAGCCAAGCAATGCTTAGAGGTGGGATGTGGCCGAGTTCGTAAGCCTGAATGGGAAGTGACGGGCCAGCTGCCCAGTGGGGAAAAGAGTACGGGAGGCCAGGGAGCAGCCATACGGAGGACGCAGGAGGCGAGTTCAGACGCCTGCGCTGACAGGACCGGCTTCAGAGAGGGAGCGCACTGCCATCAGGGTGGCCTCCCACGGCTGACCTGGTGCATACGGGGCGGCAAGCAGGGCCCAGGGACCAGAAGCAGTGACAGGTGGGGCGGGCCCGCCACAGCTGGTGCTGGAGGAAGGGCAGAAGTGAGGTCTGAGCAACACAGGCCCTTGTTTCTTTTTCCTTCCTTTTGATGTTAAAATCCAGTCTGCACTGAATATGGGATCCTGTGCTAAAGTTCTCTTACTGAGAAAAGTTTTAAACACAAGTTAATTTGGGAGGAACACCTTCAGAGCCGTTGTGCCCACTAATGCAAACCGGGGGTGCTCGTAGCTACTGCTCCTCATTTCGACCCACTGGAGACCCCCACAAGTATGCTAACTAACATCACTTAGTTTTCAGGCTGTAAAGAATATTCCAGGTATGGTGGCATTTTTCCTGGATTATGTAGCATAAGATTTTTCCAAGTATGAGATACACAGATATGTCTGGATCTTTTAGTTGTTTTTTAGTCTAGGAAATAAAAATCAAACTGTGCTGCCAGCTCTGAATAAGGTCTTCTGAGCCTTTTCTCTCTCCATCCCATGTCCTTCTCACATCCCTAGTCACGTACTGACGTCCCATGAACGGGCAGAGAAGGGACACCGGGAAGCAGGCTAGTCTGGATGCCGCTCAGGAAAGCCGGTGGCCAGGAATGCTTAGTTTTTAAAAACAGCCACAGTCCAGGGAAAGATGCAAAACTGCTTGCATATGAATACTGCTGTGACCCATGGTTGACTTTTCAAAGGATAAATACCACGGAAATTCAATAATTAGTAAAATTTACAAAAATGTTTCAAAGGACAAATGTAGAGGGACCGAGCACCCCAAGTAAGTTTACAGGAGGGCACGTGAATGCCTCACGGGGACCTGGCTCAGGGCTCCCCGAGTCCCCACGTGCTTCCAGAGCGCACCCCAGCCAGCTCAGTGCAGAGGGGAGCAGGCCCCAGGACGCGGCAGGCAGGTGGACACCTGGCCTTGGATGCTACGATTGTTACGCTATTGGTATTAAACCACTTCATAATATTTTACTAAATGTCCCCCAAATTAACATTCCAAAAAGTTTGCCTTTATTTACATAAAATTGTTACTTAAATACTTAATCTCTATTAACCACAAGTTGTATTGTACCTTTTCACTTCAACCATTTTGAGATATTTTAGAAAAAAGAACTTGGAAATATATTTGAATTTAAACAACTTATGTTTAGTATTTACTTTTTGTTTTTGATAAAACCTTAAAATTTGATATGCATTAGATACAATAGCATTTTATTTTTTAGTTGTTGAAGTCAGGGGCTGCCAAACATGCTGTAAATGCACAAATAACCAATAGTTGGGCTTTGCAGGCCATCGGCCTCTGCACAGCTGCAGAAACTGCCGATGTAGCTTGAGTGGAGCAATGAATGACATGTCATGAAGTGAGCATGGCTGTGTCCCAATAAAACTTTATTTACAAAATGAGCCCAAAGGTCATTGGCCCAATTATTAGCCAATATAAGAGAAATTATGGAACAATCTTAATTATAATAAAATAAGTGATTTTCTTAAAATTAAGTCCTGAAATGTAAATTTTATGTGCTAAATATAAAATGATTTATGCATTATGTTGTCTTTATATCATTCACCCCACACTTGCCACCCCATCAGCAGAACACCCAGAAGTGTGCCTCTGGAGCTGATTTCTGCCATCCCTAACGTGGAGCCACTCGGGTATATATTTTTACATTTGCGTTTCTGTTTTGTCGTTATGAAGGAATATTGGCCAACGTAGGAAAGAAGGGGACAAGACACACCTCACGATATTTTACCTTGATTCACGTTAACGTACAGACATGGTGTGTGGGCTTCTGTTTGCTCTATGATCCTGTCTGTGATTGCTGGGGGCCCGTACAGAGACTTAACCCAACGTTGTTTCCTGGAGTCGTCCTGACGAAAGGGATGGGAGGTGCACACAGGCTGATCGCCAGGGGCAAGGTGTTTTCTGGCCGCCCCCTCTCATGCTGCAATTTTCTGCAAACCAGATCGAGAACACCCAGCTCAGGAAGTCCGTGAAACGGGACTGTTTCCAAGGTGTTCTCAACTGCAAAGCAGAAACATGCACATAGACATTCTCCCAAGAGCAAAAAAGTGTGACTGGGAAATGGAATATATTTTGCTTTAGAAGAGAGTGAGCCAAAGTTACAGAATTAATTTTCCAATGTTTTTAGCTAATCCGTTCAGGTGACATTATAAAAAAATCACCAGATCCTCCTTTAGTAAAAAGGTGTGTGCTTTTGGAGGGAACCCAGGAGTGGGTGAAACACACAAGAGAAGGTAGGAGAAGGGGGTCAGCGAGGTCAGGGTCTCAGGAAAATACCAGCTCGGCAAAGACCCTTTTCCAGTAAGGTTGTACCCATAGCTTCCAGGTATTAGGAGGTCGCACCCATAGCTTCCAGGGGTTAGGAGGCAGGACTGTCTTTGTGGGGCCCCCAGTCTGCCCACTGCAGCATCTACATCTCTAGTATGAGCAGCTAGGGATAGTGGTGCCATTCTCAGGCAAGGGGTTATTTAGGCAAGAGCAGAGGAGGGTGATAGGAGGCAGCAGGGGAGGGACAGCCATGTTAGCTGAAGTGCTTAGTGGAGGTCCAGGTGGAGACTTAGAATTGATCAATGGAATTTTGGGTCCAAAAAGTCCAGAGAAAAAGTTGGAGCCAGAGAAACAGATGTTTGCACACGTACACACACACAGAGGAGAAGCCAGCAAAGTACCTTTAGAGGGCACAGCAGGAGGGAAGCCAAGTGGTGGATCCTTTGTGCCTCAGAAGCCAAGGGCAGCAGAACACGGGTGACATGGAGGGACAGTCAGCTGCCCCGGTCGGTGCTGAATGATCACGTAGTGAGGACAGCAGAGTGACACCTGCACACGGAGATGGAAACCCAGGCAAGGCAGTCAGGACACAGCAAGTGACAGGTGCCACTGGGGGGTGGACGGGACCCTCGGGGCACCCTGTGCTTCCCACACCACTCTCACCCAAGAGCTGAAGACCTCCAGGTTAGAAAAGAGAACGGATCCTCCAGGTGGGGTCATGTGGGCTGCCTGAAGCTGGGGGAGGAGGCTGACCTCCACAACGCCTTGGGACACATTTAGCCCGTGTGCACACCCACGTGCAGAACCTCACTCCCAGCTCACCGAGCATCGCCTCTGCCCACCACTATTGCCCTCCTCCATGAAACAGCCCCCATCCGCTCAGACTTTTCTGAGCAACCTGGGGCCCGTGCTCTCATTCATCTTTGCTCTGAGACTTCATTCCTACATTATTCTGCAAAACCCACTGCAATACTCAAATCATGAAAAACCCCGCTTTAAAGGATGCTCTAGGTCAAGCCATGGTTTTCCATCAGAAGGCTTCACAGCACCTGCAGAGCTCAGACATCAAGCCAGTCCCCACACTGAAGGCCCCTAATCCACACACTGAAAGCATTTCTGTGCAAGTTTTCAAGACTCACTTTGAATGTCTTGCCTTTTGTTGACTAAGGCCATATTTCTGGTGTCACTTTAATGGTTTCTGTGTGCATTCTCACTATCTATTAAATGTGCAATTTGATTATAGGTATAATGAATAATTTTTGTCATTTAGATTCTAAAAGAATGCATTCATGAACTAGTTCACAATCACAGCCCTTATAAATTCTCTTCAACATTCATTTGGTCAGATTCACAAAAGCTTAATGTCAGATAATTATTTCTGGCATTCACTCATCAGCACCTCCCAAAACCCACCTCAGGACACGATTCTCAGATACCACACGCTGGAAATAGCTGATCTTCATGGCATAATGGGGCCTTTCATTTTGTTCTCCTGGCAACACGCTCAGTCAGATGCGGACTCGGAGAGTTTTCGTGAGCTGGAAGCACATCCTCAGTGAACGCTGGGAAGGATTTAGCAGCTAAAAAGATGAGATTTACGGGGTCCTTTCCACCTATTAGCCTGTTATTTGGATGTTCTTTCAAGCACCCCCAAATTTCCTAACTATTGCCTGCAAGCCTCTGCCGAGAATAGGGGTGGCATAAAGGGTACATATGATAGAAGAGTCACAAACACCTTTTCTCTGCAGGAACCGGTGTAACCCCAGAAAACGTTCACCTGTGATTTTGAGGAATGCAGTCTTCTCAGATTTATGCTGTTTCTCCTCTGTATGGGAGCTGGGATGCACTGATGTGTGGTGTTGGGGTGCCCACATAAAGCGTGTTGGAAAGTGGAAGCGCCAACTCCACGCCGACTTCTTTCCGACCTGACCACCAGCCCTGCCACCCTCCGTCGCGTGGAGCTCGGGAGAGTGAAGAAAAACACTAGCATTTCCTTTGAATTTTCCTTTTAAGATACAAGCTTTGCTTCATGCTTCTTGCAAAGTCCCAGGGAATTTTAGGCCAAGTGCACAGGCGAGGCCCGCTTCTCCAGGGGCTGCCGCACTCTGCAAAGCAGCAGCTCCCTGAGCTGCAGCAGAGTTTACAGGCGCGGAGGAAGTGCCTATTCCCAGGGATCAGCTCCCAAGCGGGCAGGGATCCAGAGAGCCTCCCCCGGGAGAGAACGCACTGAGTGTGAACTCTGACAGCTCTGGCTGCCTCCATGGGCCTCCCCTCTCCTTCCAAAGGCTTTATGTTGTTGTAACAGAGGAGCGATATTCTGCTAATTCACCAAGTCCACTGGACCCCAGAAGGCAGAGCTCAGGTCTGCCTACGCTGTGGCCCGTTTATCAGCCCTGGAATTGGACGTTAATTACATTTTATTTGCTGGTGTGCTCCTTTTTCCACAAATATTTCCTCTGGGGCCACGACAGCCATTTCCTGCTCTTTCATCTCCCCCGACAAGTAATTGAACCATTAGCCTCGGTACCTGTGAGGGGCTGAGGCCACTCTTGGGGGGAGGAGGGCCGGGGTGCTGGCCTCCGTGACGGGGACAAGAAGAAAGAGTTTGGACTAAGACAACATTATTTTAAACAAAAGGAATAAGACATGAGAAAATGGAAAAAATTCTGGCATTGCACATGTTTTTAAGTCAGGGAAGCTTAAGGGTTTTCAGTTTTAAATCTGGTTATGTGTCGTTAAGTAGTAATAGCAACTTAAAATAATAAACACCACCAGTTAAGTGTTTGCCGTGCACCAGACACCATTCTCCGCACCCTTTCAGTCCTCGCGGGAACCTCGTCGGCCTGCCGGGCCCGGGAAGCTGGCCTCCAGAGCAGCCCTACCCCCCAGGCAAGCACGGGACAGGAGGGCATGGGAACAGCGCCCAAACCACGTTAATCACATAATTATCAGGCATAATGAAGTTGAACCTCCTCTAGATGGGCAACTGCACTGAAGGGATTTGCTGGGATTATGGGCAGGGGGTAATATAGGTAATAAATAAATGCTCTGTCCACAAGGGCTAAGCACAGAAAGGTGCATGTTTTGCCCTGAAAGCTTAAGGGTCCCCCCATAGACTCAGGAAAACCAAAAAAGAAGAGAAAGAAAAAGGTGTTTCTGACATTCACATTTAAATTTAACTCAGTTTCTCAAGCTGTCAGGTATGTTGTTTCCAAGCACATTCCACAAGTAATTTTCATTTCAGGTCAATTAATTTATTAAATCGACTATGGAAATGGAACAAAACTGTCTCATTCTGAAGGCATCCAACTCAGATGTAAGAAAACTGAAATAAGACCAAATGTGAGCCTCGCCTTTGTTTCCCGCGTATTCTTCTTCCCCACAAATTGGGGGAATTGCAGGTAGATGATTGGAGATAACCATTTTGCTTACTGTTTGAGGTTGCAGAGACCATCACTTACCCAGAAAGAGAATGTTCTCACTCAATTATATTAACAACTATTATTTCAATGCAGAAACTTCCTCAGTAAATAATACAGAACTTTTACCATGTTTAAGGAGATAAATCGTCTCTTTATCTCTATAGGTGTGAGGAAAATACCAAGAAACTCTGCTGAAGAATTCTTTTCTTTGGATGTCAGGAGGTAAAATAAGGCAGATGTAAAGCCACCCAGGCTCAACATCTGCGAGTCTCCAACCTAACATCGCACTGTCTGGGAAGCTATATTTGTATATAACTGGAAGCGTGGGAGGACGTGTGACCTGAACGGTTTTCCTTCCTCTGTTCTTTTTCCCAGCAGAATTTTACCTTGTGATTGACAAGACAGGGAGTTCTTCAGTATAGACAACCTGAAGTGTCTGCACCATAGCCGACCGCTGGGATGTCACCCCACAGCAGGTGGACTGGCTCTCACGTCCTTATGAGTCTCACAACGTGAACACAACCGGTGGTCACAGCCCGGGCAGCTTAGAGCAACAGACATGCACCCTCACCGTGTGGGGGGCTGCTCTCTGGGGAACCGCCGGGGGGGTCCTTCCTGCCTCTGGCACTGGCGGCCCCAGCTGCTCCCATGTCCCCCGACCTCACCCAGCCTCCTCCCTGTCTCTGGTCTTCTGTAAGGACGCCAGCATTAGACTTAGGTCCTCTCTAAACATAGGGCGGTTGCATCTCAGGATCCTTAACTAAGTGATTGTGCAAAAGACCTTACTTCCACATAAGGTCATGTCCTGAGGTTCCAGGTGGACATGGATTTCAGGGACCAAGTTCAACCCACTGCAGGACACAGGCAATCCTGTCCCCAAAGCAGCAGCCTTGGGGGTGCTGTTCCCTGACCCACACAACGCCCAGCACCTAAGCAAAGACGTGCTGCCCATTAGAGACTTTCTCCTGGGAACAGCGCTAAGCCCCTCAGGTTTGTTATTCCACTTCATTCTCATGATGATGCCAAAAGGACACATACCCGCTCTTCATAGAGCAGAAAACCGAGATTTAGAGAAGTTAAGTAACTGGCAAGTAGCAGACCAGGATTTTACCAGGCCTTAACCCCCACGCTGCACAGAAGTGAAGGTCACCACAAGCGTCAGACCTGAGGGCTGGGAGGACAGCCAACCGCCAGGGCCTGGCCTCCCTCGGGGAGGGCGTCCCCGGTCTGGGGCGGGTGGACCGTGACGGGCCAAGTGTAAGCACCCCCACCCGTTAGCTGTACTTCCTGACTGCGAGTCCGCCTCAGATGGCTAATGAGTTCCACAGCCTGAAGCGAAAGTGAATTAGCTGCACAGATGTTTTTACTCTGGGAACCGCCGGACCTCTCTGTCCGCTCACTTACCCTTCAAGGGGATAAAACTCTCCTCCCTATTATGAGTTGTCACCGGAGCATCGCACAACTTCATCAAACTTTTTATTTTGGAAACTGAATTAATTTTCTGCCAGGGGGTTTTGTGTGGCCCTTAATCACATTTACTGGGGACCATGTGTGCTGTGGGGCTGGAGAGCCGATTACGGTTTCCAGAAAGGCCACTTTCAAAAGAAGCCTGCCCTCGCTCCCAAGGCCTCCATCTGAGGTCCCTGGGTTTTGTGAAGAGGAAAAAATTAATTACTATTTTAATAACGGAGCCCGGCCTGCTGAAAATCCTCTTAGAGAGGGGCTGGATGATGTAATGGCTGGCAGGGGGCGTATTGAAAACCCTGACCACACGGCCAACCCTCCGCCCATCTGTCCCCTGGGAGACGATGCAGGCTGCTGGGTTGAGCATCAGGGGCTGAAGCATGGGGACGGCACTGCTTCTTCTCGGGAAGGGGAAGAGCTGTGGTCCCAAGGTAACAGCTTGGTGGGAATTCCGCTCGCCTAAGCTTCCCTCTGCTCCTACAGGGGCTCCCGGCAAACCTCCCTGCCTCCCTGTGGGGCACGGCTGGACGTGGGGCCCTCGGATCCAGAATGGGCGGCCACTGGGCTTGTCCGTCTCCAGAGCTCAGCAGGACATGGGGCGTCCTGACCTGTAACCCCCCCAGTGCTTCTTCCCGCTGGGCTTCTGGAAGGGAAGTCCGAGCCTTAGTCTTTTGTCTGTTTGAGGTTTGTCTTGCTGTATTTGTCCTGAAAAGGAACGTTTTGCAGCAGGATGATAACTCAGGGGTGCTTTATCATTGCCAGTCGTCCGTGCTCAGGCAACGGCCAGATTAGCAGAGACACGGGGCCTCTCAGCAAAGGAGGCGACGTGGTTCTCAGAACTGGCAGACACTTCCTGTGCTGAATCTCACACATTCGGATATCGATGTGGCAGAGCTGCCCCTGGGCCCCGCCAGCCCACACGGAGGGCCAGCTACCGCGCGGGTCCTGAGAGACACAGCAAGGTCGCATGCAGGATGCGTGGAAGGCGGGGTTCGACACGCACTGCTCTAACTGTAGACCCAATCTGTTTAGGAAAGAGAGAGCAGCTGGGCTGTGCGTGTGCCTCTACGGTGTAGAAAGTCTATAAATTAAAATACTTATTCGAGGAATCTAGAAGGAATTCTCAGCTCCATACTAAACAACATACTGATAACTGTCCCGCAGTCACATGAAAGCAAGCATATTAAAAACAGAGTTAATGCTGACCTGAAATATTTTACAGTAAGTCCAAAACAAAGGCAGAGCCCATTTAGAGAGAAGACCAGTCACAGAAGCGAGCATGACACGGTTGACATCGTAGGGGTTGCGTGTCAAACACCAATGACCTGCTGCAAAGACACAGGACGCACCCTGGACGTGTCGCCATGGGAAACTGGCAGGGGTGACTCGGGCTGTGCAGACCGGGCCAGAGGGCAGCCAGGCACCTGCCCCTGTCTGCAGGACCAGCCCACCTGGCCCCGGGAGCCCAGAGAGTGGTGGGTGCAGGGCCAGACCCATGGTCCTCCAGGTCACCGGGGAGAGTGGGGGAGTAAGGTCTCAGCTCAGCAGGAGGGTGTTTGAACAGGGCAAACCCACGGCCGCCCCCGAGGACTCCTCCTGAGGCTCTGAGCTGCCCCCTAAGTGGAGCAGGACCCCCATCTCCCTGATAACGTAATGGGTTTAAAGGCCCTTATCGCTCCTTGTAAGCAGCGGTTCCCTGCAACTGTTTGTGCAGACTTCAAGGAATGTTTACACCCTGAGAGAATTCAACCAGATTCCACGTTAAGGGGTCAGTGCCTCAGCCCAAAGTTTTACACAAAATAAATATTGGAAGAAAACAGTTACCATTACGTGTCCCCTGCCAAGGCCATAAAATTACCATTGCTGAGGATCATGCTTCTTTTTATTTTAAACAGTAGCATGAGGTGTGTCTGTTCGTTTTATTTGCAAGAACGCCACGTGTGACCTGGCCCCCAGCGTGGACGGCAGTGTGACCTCCAACAAGACCTCTAGGTCTCTTGTTTCTTCAGAAGCTCATACACTTGCATGAAATCAGTCACCCTTTCAAAGATAGAGGTCAAACACACCATTCGCCCTCGCGGCCTCAGGCTGCGATCTTAACTCCGGGAGTGGTAACCAGGCTCAGGTCGCCCCCGGGCACCAATCTGCCCTGAGATTCCTGGAGATGGCCCTGGGCCCCTCCACCAGTAAAGCTTCTCTCTGTCTCCTCTCGCTCCCCCCGAGTTGTGGAAGTGCCTCCCAAGTGAAACACGTCTTATCCACCAGCCAGGCGCTGTGTGCAAGCACAGGGAGGGAGACAGAGAGACAGATTAAAAATCGGATACTCCCTACCCTCTGGGCAGTAAAACGATCCGGAGGGGGCACTTCCTGCTGCACCCCACACCTGAAGTGCACCTGTCCCTCCCATTCCCCTTGGCCGGCTACCTGACACGTGGTCACCCCGGGAGGCTGCAGAAAGCCCTCCTGCTCCATGTCTCCCTAGCACTGACTAGCCTGCCTCCCATCACGTGCCCCTCAATGCAAAGCCTAAAGACAGCCGGGGCCAGCCCAGCCCTGCAGAGGCCCGGTGCCCAGCAGCTGCCCCACCTGCAGGCTGGGAGTGTGGTCCTGAAAGCAGAAGAGGCCCCACCCCTGCCTGACTCCTCCGCCCGCTCAGGTGTGTGCCTGGCCATCAAGTTATATGGGGAGCCCATTCATTTCTAGGTGAGCAGTACTACCATGAACCCACTCAGCCACCAGGGGCAAGAACGGCAGCTCACGGGCACAGAGTGGCTGCACGCTCACCTCGCCGACTCCAGAGCTGGCGCTGGAAGGAGACAGCATGCTCCCATCATGCAAACGAGGCATCAACATAGAAGCGGGTTCGGGAAGCCCAAAGCTGGCAAAAGATGGTGGCCTAGGGTCCCTGCAGCCTGTGCCCAGGGTCAGCGCTCATGGCCCATGAGTCCTGCCCACCATCTGCTTTCATGCAGCCCAAGGACTAAGAATGAGCTTTAAGTGGTTGAAAAAAATGGAAAAACTCAGTGCTTCATGACATATGAAAATGATGTGAAATCCAAAACTCAGAGTCCATCAGAAAAGCTTTACTCAACACAGACAGAGCTGATGTCGCTTCTGCTATATGGCCACAGAGCTGGGAAGCTGCCACAGAGGGTGTCTGACCCCAGACTCCACGCCATTGAGAATCGCCCTCCATAGCAGGAGCGCTGGCCTCCTGCAGACGTGCCCAGGCCTGGGAGGCAGGTGCCCTTCAGCCTACAGCCCGAGGATGGCAAACCCAGACCCCCAGCTACCAAGCAGCACCTGCCTGGCTCAAGCAAGCAGAAAGGTGTGTGGGTAACTGAAACCAGGCTTCTCCAAAGCCAGCAGGAACTCTGTGAGCCCACTCAGTGAAAAGAAAATGTATCGGATGAACAAATGGGCACATTTTATTAGCTGTTTATAACCTGTATTTTTTTCTAAATTGCTAGAGTTAGCATAAAAGAGACGCGTCATATTGATGTGAAGTCTCCCAGTTAGGATTATGAATTCTGTGACAGCACAATTGCCTTGATATCAATATGTTTTTTCATGAATTGCAAAGAAAAGCAGGTGTATAAAAATAAAACTCACATAAAATATAAATTATCATTGTGCAAGTTAATTCTATACCCTCAGGACACAACAGCTCACGCAACTTTATATTTGCAAAAATGTTTGTGAGTTACTTTTTCAGATTTATTTATTTATTTATATTTATTTAACATTTCTTCCCCTTGCTGAGAGAACTCTGTGGCATAGACAGACACCTTATTTCCATAACCATCCCTGGAGGACAACAGCCGTAAAATGTTTCTGTATTAACCTTGATATCCCACATAACATGACACAGAGCATCCCATCCAAAATATCTGCACACAGTGGAGTCAGGTCCTCCTTCAAGGGCACTTTAAAGGGAAAAGAAAGCATTTCTCCTTTTCAGACTGGCACCTCAGCAATGAAGTGAATGCGTGAAAGGTCAGGAGCAAGGCTGACGTGGACCCACCAACGGCAGGGCCCAGCACTGAGGCGGCCGTGCAGCCCACTGGTGCGGGCACTGTTCGTGACTGCTACACAAACGTCTCAGTGCTTGAAAATCACACCCACTGCTGCACTCGACATCCTTTTCCATGTTGTCACCATGGAGAAGAGAAGAGCTGGTACAATCACCATTTGTTTTATCCCTTGAGGATTTTAAGACTTTCTGGGGTGGGGTCAAATTTCTGCAGAAACCTTCTTCCTATCACCACCCCTCCATGCTGCCCACAAAAGGCCAGAGCTTCTCGCCACTCATCCCCCAGCACTGAGGCACCTGTCCCTGGGCCTGGGGTGGCTGGGGTGTCCTCGAGCCAGCTCCCAGGGGACGGGGACGGGGACGGGAGTGGCCAGGGACCACTCTGGGAGCGGCAAGGGCTTCTGACAGAGGCTCTCCAGGTAAAGTGCACACGCCTCATCTCCTCAGGACTCCAGCGCTGGCCCCAGAGTTCCCCATCTCGCTGCCCGCCCTGTCTCCATGGGTTCTCATTCTCCATGGGAAAAGCGCCCTCCTGGCTTCCCCCAGATCCACACACAGAAGGAAGAGCTGCCTTCTCCTGCCTCTGGGATGGTCTGTCCTAACGTGCGCTGTGTCGCTCCCACAGTAATTCTCTCTGCTGCTTCCCAGCCACCCCGCCATCTAGCCTGGGAGATGCTAGAGAAGAGGCTGTGGCTTTCAGCTGTCTGGTCCAGGCATCGCTGGATTACAGGTTTGCAGAATGAATGTTTGTGGTCCCGAGGAAACAGCCTGCACATCGATGTCCTCCCACTGTGACCAATTCTTTCAAGTCCCAAACCCCACTTTGCAAGGTATTCGCCACGACTGGATGCCTTTATGACCAGCCGTGTCAAGAGCCCCTGTGAGCCTTACCACCCCTCTTCCTCTTTCCGGACTCGGAAAGCCTGCCCCGATGATCAGGCTGGACCATGGGTGGTCTTTGCTCAGCAGTCTGGTATGACCGTCCTGCTCCTGTGTGACCCGCTGCCTGATGGGCAGGATCAGATGGGCTCTGAAGGGGCCCTGCAGGGAAGATGGGGGCGTCCTGTCCCAGAACCACCATGGGCCTGAGAAGACAGTACCTGTCCTCAGGCTGCAGAGACACTGACCAGAGGGCATCGACTGGCCCTTTGGGAATGCCCCTCACAGCCACTGACATGGGCTGTCCTGACCAGCCCAGCAGAGACCCTGCCCCATGCTCCCTGCCGTCGAGCAGTTTGTGGATGTTCCAGAAATACTCCCTCCTTACGTTCCATTTCAGATGACGAGAGCGGAGAGTATTCGGTCACTGCCTTTTAAGTAACCCAACCAGCTGTGCCCCAAGAAGGACAGAATCTTAATTTTTTAATGAAAAAGCAAAGTCAGAAGATAATATGGCTTTATTTTAATTAAATTTAATTTAATTTCCCTGAGCACTCCGCAGAAAAGCTGCTGCATGGGAGCCTCCCGTGGACGTCCATGACCCATTTCCCTGCCCCGCTCGGAAGCCCTGAGCCCGTCCTGCCTGTGTTGTGCATGGCTCTGCTATCGTACTGGAGTCCCTTGGTAACGGAAATGCATTCTATATACCCCACAGCACCTAGCAGTGTGCTCTGCACACTGCTGACACTTGATAAATATTTAATTAGCCCATATACACTATCAATTCTGCTAGAATATGCCATTTGTCAGTCTCCTTAACCGGAGTTCATTTCTTAATTATATTGATCACTCATATCATGTGAACCATCACTGGCTCTTTTCTCCTGACAATATATTTTTAATGAAGTTCTTCTGAGCTCTTTGTAGCTGCTAGTACGTCATCTGGATAAGGTAGATCATTCACACGAGAATGTCTGCTGCCCTTCAGTTAATACTGTAGAATCAACTGTAAGTTGAGGGAGCATTTGTTTGCATACCTACACGGAACAATCGGGTGCCTGCTCTCCCGCGGCGGTGGAGTGAGGTGCACCAGCTGCTGTGGCTGCCAGAAAAGGGAACCGAGGCCCAGCAGGGTCACACAGCCACCAGGCAGCAGGACAGCCCAGGGCCTGGCAGCAGCTACACGATGCTCCCCTCCAGTCCAGGTCAAAGGAAAGGCAAACGCCACAGACACAGCCTCCGGGAGGCACCACTTCTGCCTTTATAGGCTTCTCTAGCCACCTTTGCAGGAGTGGCCACGTTAAAATGTTCTCTTCTTGGGCCTGGGTCCCACCTACTCGAGACAGACAGTGGTGTCTGGACTAGCGCGGGACCCCACTCCTCACCCACCCTTCCCGTCCTGCGCACACACGTCCTGACCTGCTTTTTGCCCCACTACCAGCGACTCAGCAACACGTAGGCTTGCAACTTTCCTAAAACACTCAGAGAGGAGGTGGTGCTGGCTTCACCCAGGTTCCTTGTCCTACAGGTGCTGGGGTGGGGCTGCCTCCATGCAAGGCCCTGCTCAGATGGGCACCACCCCCCAGGGGGCAGGGCCGGTGGTAACTCACTGCCAGGACAGCCCCCAGGCTCACATGGGGCACCACAGGCTAGCATGTGCCCGGGCTCCGTCCCCCTTGGGAACAGATGAGGCTGGCCAGGAGCTGAACCCATTCCCACTCACTCCCCTCCACTCTGCTCTCCACTCCCCCAGGCCCAGAACACAACCCCAGTACCTCACTGGGAGTGGGGGCTCTCCATCCTAGGAGAGCTGGAAAGGGACTCCAGGTCAGGGGTCTTGCCAGCTGGCAACAGCGAGGGCCCCCTACCCCTTGGTCGCTGGCTGGGATGGAGGAGGGGCGGGCAAACTTGCTGGCACAGTTCCTGGCATTTCAGAGGCTTATGGACATGGTGACCACAAGGATCGCGGGCTTGGGGCTGCAGCAAAGTGCCATTCATCCGTCCAGGAGACAAAGCAGCAGACACACTCAGCAAGGATTTAAATCCAAGTATGAGCCGGACTCCACCGCACTCTTGTAACAGGGAGGGACCCCCATCAGTGTGTCCAGGGGTCAGACTCACTGGCCAGGAGACGTGAACCTTCTTGGTGATGGCTTGTGGGCAGAGCAGCCCTACGTGGGCCCTAGTGCACTGGCGCCCCCTCGCCCAGACCGACATGTCAGTCACTGCAGAATGCCAACTCCAGCCGCAGAGCCTGTGCTGAGTCCCAGCAAAGGACCAGCTTTGCCGGAGTCCAGCCAGCCACTTCTTAGCAAGTCAGTTTCCACCCTGGGAAAGGCAGCATTCCACCCCACCCAGGATGGGCACAGATTCTGGGAATAGATTCGCTCTTTCCTAGTACCGTGGCCCCCCTCTGAGGGCTTGGAGCAGCTTTCACCACCACCCTGGGACCAGGATATAATCCACTGGACCAAGGGGGCCACCTCCACACGAAGGAGCTACCGCAGAGGGCCCATGGCCTGGGACCCACGCCTGACCCTCACCCCTCCAGAAGCATCAGCAACCGTGACGGGGGTGGGGGCTCACAGCTGCCGCCGAAGGGCCAACCAGAGATGAGCTGCCATTGTCTGGGCTCATGGAGGACACAGCAAGACCCCACGGGGGACACAAATACAGTATTTGGGGTATTAATTTCTTAAAAGAAAACTCCCTATCTCTGAAGAGAAGTCTTGGAGCAGAAGCTGGAATAACATGTAACCAGTCTCCTCAGTATAACGTCCTCACATTGATGGCAGAAGGTAGAGTGTCCAGCCACCCCGGCAGAGTGCAGCTTGGTCACCCGCCGCATGCAGAGACCACTGGGTGTGTCCCCTACAGCATCCAGAGGGCTACTAACAGGTAGGTTCTCAGTAAGTGGGACTGCCTGTCTTCAAATCACTTACAATCTGGGAGTGGGCGTCACGTGAACACACACATACGCACACAAGTAGTTCCGAACAACAGTGGCTTTGGAACACGGGAATGTGCAGTGCCAGGTCTCTGGCAGGCATTTGGCTTTGGTCCCGGCGCACTGTCCCATTACCAGCCACAGTGACACTGTGCATACTACACAGACCGAGTTTCCTGTGTCAGCAGCAGGGCAGAGCTTTAGTGGTTGTGGGTCCAGTTGGAGAATGGTTTTCTTTAAAAAACAACACAAATAAGAGCCTTGGGGAGTTGCTATCTGGCTGACACTGTGCTGGCTGCCTTCTCTGACCTTCACTCTACCTCTAATCCAGCTGCTACTGTCACCCAGTTTTCAAAGCAGTAAATGACATGTACAGAAGCTACACTGCTTACCAAAAGGTATGTGGCCTGGACTCAAAGCAGGCCTCCTGTGCCCACAGCCCTTAACACTAAGGAATACAGGCCTGCATGCAGCCTGAGGTCGAGGATGATGTACAGGGGGCCGGGTGACAAAAAGCGCACGTTACACGAACGTATGAAATTGTGCTCATCACCCAATTCATTCATCCACTCCTTCAACAACAAAACACATATGCTGAATTCATTCTAAGCTGTGCACAGCTCACCTGGGATAAAGATGTGTAAGGCAAGGTCTCTACCACCAGGGAAAATGCACTGCCACCATCTCGAGCTCATGAAAAAGCCAGCAATGTAAATAAAGAAAATCCAGTGTAAAAAGTCTCCAGGTAGAGCCCAGCCTTCCCCGATGTAGACAGGGAGGCACACAGACAAAGCCCCAGTCTTGAAAGACAGACCAGGACGAGGTCAAGCCCCCCACGGTCTGAGACCCTGCCGCCGCACTGCAGACCCGCTGCTGGCCCTCGGCGACGGGCACACGCCGAAGGGCACAGTAACAGACCACGAGTCGTGGCAGCTCAGGGATCACACTGTGGTAATTTAATTTGCTTCTCAGAGGATTATATGAACAGCAATTTCGTCTGTGCACTTCAATTTCTAAAACAAAACTTAGATGACAGAGATTAGGACCTGGCCGGCGGGGCTGTCTCTGAGGAGGGAAGGGCGCTTCGAGGACGTGCTGTCAGAATCTTGTCATGATGGCCAAGTGCATCCTCGGTGACTGCAGAGCACACTTTAGGGAGGAAGATACAAAACACGGCTGTACATCAACAATGGTGACTTCGGAAGAGCTCTTCCCAAAGCACGGGCAGGTGAGACGATGCGCGTTGAGCGTGTCCACAGCCCGAGGGCAGCACACAGCAGGCACGTAGCACGTGGCCCATGTCTTTGTGTGAACAGAGATATCCAGATGCCCCGGGGACTCCTCTACCTGGCCGCCAGAGCAAGGATGCACTCATTTCTCCGCAGGCCTGATTCGCCATTGGCTCCTGCGGGCAGGGGCTCAGCCAGGGTAGATGCGTGGCTGCCCCTCTCAGAAAGCCCCTGGCCCTGTGCCCGGAGGACCTCCCATCATGCTCCTGTTTTTGTTGGGACGCACCGCAGAAAATGCTTCACTGTGAAGAGCTAAAAGAAGGATCTCAAAAACATGCCTTAATTTACTACTCTATCAAATGTTCTTGGAAAAAGCCTTAAAGCTCCTATTTAGGAGCCATCTGAAGTATCTGGGTTCTCTTCCAGGTGTCTCACAAGCTATTAACAGGGAAATAGACACAAATATTTAAAAGCAGAGATGTTGGCTAACTTTTCCATGACTGAACTCAGGAAGAAAGTATACTTTATAATTTTTTTAGTACCGTAAAAATTCACCATTCTAAGTTAAACGTTTTGACTGTTTTTAGAAGAATAATAGGCATAGACAATATGATTTTTTAAAACTATTTGATCAATCCAAATCAACAAAATAACTGGTTTACCTCATTCCTCGCTCTACTTATATTGCTGGGCTATAAACATCTCCACCCAATAAGGACATCATGGGGCCGCTGTTTGTTGTAAGTTGTTCTGAATGATATCATTTCAACATCCTTTCTAATCTTTTACCTTTTTAAATAATGATTCACATGTTTCCAATTCAAAAAGACCAAAGGCATACAGTGGGGTGTCCCTACCCCTACCACCTGTTTGCCAGCCCCTCTCCTCCCTGCACAGAGGAAACCAGTAGTGGGATTGGGACATCCTGGGAATACACTGGTGACGGACTGTGAGGGCCCCTGGCTTCCTTCTTACCTTGGATTCCAGACCCCAGTTATCCTTGAGTAAGAAAATTTAAGTTTCAGACGACATGGCAGGTCCGATACACAGATCAGAGTTGGTTCTCTGTTATTGGCAATAACTGTGTTCTATAAAACCACACAAACACTGAATAAGTGATTACTGAACCATTGGTACTAAGGAAATGTAGGATTAGATTCCTCTACTCACTTTTTAATCAGTTGATCAAAATGTCACCTTGTTTTATTTGTGTTTCTGTTTAAAGACATCATATTTTTGTTTTGTTTTGTTTCTGTGCTTTTTTTTATTAGTTTATTTTGGTATCATTAATCTACAATTACATGTGCAATATTATGGTTATTAAACTCCCCACGTCATCAGGTCCCCCCCACCAACCCCATTACAGTCACTGTCCATCAGCGTAGTGAGATGCTATAGAATCACTACTTGTCTTCTCTGAGTTGTACTGCCCTCCCCGTGCCCCCCCAACATTACATCTGCTAATCGTAATGCCCCTTTTTCCCTCTTATCCCTCCCTTCCCACCCATTTTCCCCAGTCCCTTTCCCTTTGGTAACTATTAGTCCGTTCTTGGGTTCTGTGAGTCTGCTGCTGTTTTGTTCCTTCAGTTTTTTCTTTGTTCTTATACTCCACATATGAGTGAGATCATTTGATAGTTGTCTTTCTCCGCCTGGCTTATTTCACTGAGCATAATACCCTCTAGCTCCATCCATGTTGTTGCAAATGGTGGGATTTGTTTTTAAAGACATCATATTTAAAATATACTGTGAGCTCATTAACATTGAACGTACTATAACTCATGCCTGAATGAAGCTCTTCAGCACAACACCTGGGGGTCATTTTAAATAATGAATCACCAACAAAAAGCACAAAAATACAGAAAGCTCTGTTTATATGTGTGGGTGAGTGGGTACACGTGCATCTATGTACACACACACAAACCTATGCATATATAAGGGTGCGTGGCTACACATGTACCTATATACACACATATAAACCTATATACATACATACTGGTGCAGAAATAACCCCCTCCCAGAAGACAAAATCCGTGATGAGGGTGGCCAGCCAGAGCTGGGCCGGGACCCTCACAGGAGCGGGACGGACGAGCCAGCCCCGGCAGGGTGAAGAGGCGTCCCTCAGGCCACACAGGAATCAGCGGCCAGAGACAGAGCCTCGCCAGAGCTGCGGCAGCTATGGGCCGCTTGCAGGGTGACAGTGAACGTTGAAGGATATTTAAAAACATGCGGGAACTGCTTTCGTTATCCCCAAGTTTACTGAACTCTGAAGCGTCGATGTGATTTTACTCACATTTACCTCTTAGCGCCGACAGGGCACTACTGGGGAAGGCGGCCACACCCTTACCATGTCCCACGTGACAATGATGTGGGCAGAACCCAAACATGACCAGCAAACTGGACTCAGTAAATTTTACTGGGTTTTTAATATTCTTTTGTCTTAAAGAAAGCCAAAGTTAGGCACGGCACGAACCTATAGACTTGGGGATTTTAGCTCTTGGATACCTATAGCACTGGGGCTTTTACTCAGAACAGCCCCTCTTAGGCACAATGTTGAACGACCACCAACAAAGTGTTCAACATGAGGCCCTCCCCCAGTCTGTCAGCGTGCACCCCGTCTGTGACCTCGATGGCATCAGTCCCGAGCCACCCCCACACCTCACCATGCTGACCCGTTTCCCCCACATCTGATTCCAGCGGGCCCAATGAGGCCTGAACGTTCACGCCCTCCACAAGCCCCTGCACTCTGAGGCCTCTGCGATCCCTTCTCAGTCCCCCAACATGCTGATCCAAGAGGTCGCGGTGCCTCACAGCGATGGCGCTCCACCCGGTTACTTGTTCAGGCTTCTCCTGCCTAAGGACTGAGCCCTCTGAGGACCAAGGCCCTTCTTGCGCCCCATGAGCTGCCAGCCTCTCATGTCACTGCCCCTGCCACCCTGCCACCAGGGTCCGCGCATCACAGGAACCCTTCTCACGTCACAGGCCTCGCCCCCGGGAGCTCCTCAGCGTGGCTGCTCTTGCTGAAATTCAAGTAAAATTTTTCCTGTTCTGTTCCAGAGATGGTTATAAAACCGCTTTCCATAATTAATGATTACAGAGTGATTATCATTAATCACCATTTAGCTTTCTGTTCTCCAGGATGAAGAATCCCAGTTATTTTATTTCCACTGGGCAGTGATATTTACTGCTCAGATCTTTATCTCCTAACTGTCGCCCTCACCCCAGCTATAGGATGGGTCACGAAAGTGGGTAAAAATGTTAGAACTCTGACACTGGTGGACCAGCTCTAACTCCCTTGGGACCAGAATGCTGGCTGTTACCTTAGATTCAGGCTATCACGCCTTTGTTGGAGGTGTGTAAAGGTGGGGCTTACCTCAGCGTGAGTTTCTCTGGATACTTTACTGAGCTCATTCTGGAACACACTCGTCTGACCGGTGCTGAGCCTCACGGCCACGTGGTACTGAACGCACCTGGGAGAGCACGGTGGCGCATGACATCCCCGGCACTCAACAGGACAGCACTGCGGGACAGCCACCGTGTAGAACCCAGCAGTGTTTCTTTAGGGACCACGGTGATGTGCTCCAGTTCATCCCACCCCAGTGACTGGCAACGTTCATCTAGAAAATACAGATTTCTCAGGCCCCAAGTCCTTCACTTGCCCAGATTTCCAAAGCTCCAACTCGTGAGACTAAAAAACGAAACAGCAGAAACTCCTTTGTAAAGAAAGTCAAAAGATCCTGATGTGACACTTCAGAGACATCTACGATGGGGAAGTGGACAGACACTGATCTTCAATGTAATTCGGTCCTGAAAAAAATGTATGGTTTGAAATGCACTGACTCTTTTCCTAAAATACTTTTCCACATGGGCCTGTATTCAGCTGTGATTCTCTGCCCTGACTCTTTCGTGCATCAATGGGTGACCTTTCCTTTTCTTGGCATTCGCTCCTTAAATTTGCATAAAATGTTTCCTTAGTTAAATAAGACTCTTTGAACCCGGCATTGCCTCGCCCGGTGAGGGGCTGTATGGTATATTTACATGCACAGCGGTGAGCTGGAACGCGGTGTCGGCCAACACCTCACGAGATTTTTGTTTTTGACGAAAATTAGGTCTTTGTGTTGTTTCTTTAATTCAGTCACCGGGACACTGATTTTGATTAAGAAACTTTCATTTTGGGGGAAACAAACCTTCCAAACTCTGCGGAGACTGGAGATGGATGAAGAGGAAAAACAGAGATGGTTAAGGGGGCTCAGAGGAAAGCTGCCGGGAAAGGAGGGAGAAAGCCGCTGCACTGCGTTTCCAGAATCCACAGGAGGGGTGTGAAGGTGTATCTGAGAAGAAAACAGACAGCACCGCCTCCACAGACTGTTTACTCCATGGTCATGACCCAGAACCAAAGGCAACCCACTGCCCGGCTTCGTTCCCGCCAGCAAGCCGCACGCATACGCGTGGGCACCATGCTCGCGCCCCAGGCCGCACCCAGAGTTCACCCCTGCCCTGCACTCGGCACCTGTGCAGCCATTTGAACCAGCCTGGATGGGTGGGCCCTCTAGCCTACAGGGCCGAGGTGTCCTCTTCTGCCTGCAGGACAGTCAGGCACTCTGGCCAATGCCACCTCTGGCATGAACATGCCAATTAGTGAAAAGGAAGCAAAGACTGTGTAGGCCTGGTCCTCGGCACTGCGGCTCACATCAGCCTGGGTGCCTTCCAGGAGTCTCAGATATGCCCGACTGTACACAGTTCCTGAGCTTCCGGATCCATAAGAAGCACCTGGACAGTTAGTGAAACCCAAGCCCTGTGCCCACTCTACTCATCTTATTCTGCACATCTGGCAATGGGTTCCAGAAACCACAATGAAAGGAATTTTGTGGTCATTCATCTGCAGCTGGTACCAGAAGCACCAGTGAGAAACATCACATGGGCACCATTCCCGTGTCCCCCCCGTGGACCCCCTGGTGCTGTGCACTCAGTGGCTTGCTTCTGGGGGCTGACAGGTCAGAGGGCATACTCAGAAAGCCGGGCAGTGGGGTCTGGCAGTCAGGAGGTGCCCGCTGCACGCCAGGCTGCAGGCTAAGACCTTCCTTGCAGAGACAGAGCCAGCCGTTCAAATGCCTCTCTCCAAGGAAGAGGGGAATGCCCGAGGCAGCAAAAGTCCTGCACGAGGCGCAAGAGGGGCAGCGCTCGAGGGATGGGATGTGGACCCGACCACGCTGCACTGGCACCAACACGCGTCCTCTCCACAGATCAAAGGCCCCACGGAGCGAGTGAGCTACACACAAAGGGTCACTGCCTAGACACCTACTGTGTGCAACATGCCCCGAGTGGGGCCACCAGTGCTGGACCCACGCTGGGTAAGTAATAATACACTGGACCACGTTTTGGACAAGCTCTTAGGTTTTCTTTAGATCCCTTTCCTAAGAATGCATTTGCCTCAGATGGAAGCAAAAACAGATAATCTGTGAATAACGCTTTCAGTGAAGACAGAATGGTGCAGGAAAATGAGAGGACGCGTGGTAACAGAGCTGCTGTGCGCCCTGGCGCCGCGTGCTGGAGCTCCGTGCGCTCAACGGCGCGCTCTCAGCAGCCAGAGCCGCAGCCAGGGCCCCGGATTAATGGAGCCTGAACGACTCCAAACCCCACTGAACAAGTTCTGACAATTCCTCCTAAAGTTTCCTCTCTGCAGGCTGGGTAAACAGCACACTGTCTCTTTAACTGATTTTTTTTTCTTTTCTTTTTTTTTTTTTTTTAGTTTAAAGATTACATTTAATATCTATTTCCCAGCAGTGTACAAACTGACATCATCTACTCATAAAAGCGGAATGCTTTGCTTTTTTAAGCTTCAAGCTGAATAACAAATTGCCACAGATGACAGCATAAAAGAATAACAGAATGGAATCAAAAGAAAATTCATTGTCAACAGCAGCCCCCTGCTGAGGAATTTCAATTTCATATATCTAATTATCCCTGTCAGTTGGAGGAACTGACAAAAAGCATTCTTTGTTCTCTCCTTCTGCCTCCCGCATCTCACTGTCAATTAATTCCGGCATACAAATATGACTAATTGTCTTTGCAGTGCTCAAGAGCTCTGTATATAAATGTTCACGAACTGAAAATGATTTGGAGGGTCTTCATGCACCGATTTATGATATTTGAACACAATAGACATGCATAATTCAGGTGACCATGTTAGCACCCTCACAAACCCGTATTACAGAGATTAGGCAAGAGTCTCTTTCCACATCCTTTTTCATATCTGCTTTGTGACAATCACTCGCTTTGCACCTATTAAAAGAGGAAGCATTATATGTCTGCTGTGGCTCATTGAAATTACCATGAACAAGATTATCAGCATTTAAATAACATACAGGCAGTAAAGTGACTGGGGGTGGGGGCAGAAAAATATCAGGGACTTTTTTGAAAGCGTAAGATCTCTCGGTGAAGGTTGAAGTTTGAGTCTGGATTTCAGTTTGCTGCTGTGCTTTTTTGGGGATTTGCTTGGGGTTTTTTTCCATTTTTTTCTTTTCTGGCTCCTCAGTCTAGATCAGTGTTGTCAAAATGCTTTTCAATTAATGTAGCTAATGCTTTCACTGTGTTCCTTTAGTAAATACAAGGACAGGTTTCTCTCACTTACTTTAATTTTAGCCACTCAAACTTTGCACTATTTGTGGCAACATCTGAGAAAAACGTAACCGACAAAAACATAAGGAGGAAATAACACTTCAGAGGACAAAGGCTTTTATCACTAGAAAACGAATGCACCTAAAGATTACGTTTTCTCTGTATTTTTAACAAAATCATTTTTGCAGTCACGATTTAAAGTTAACTCTAATTCAGAAACTGAAAGTTAAAGTTCTGCCCAAATCGTGGCTCCCAAATAGTCTGCTTACGTAAACCTACAATTTTACATTCACTTCACTGTTAGCACAGATGTTTAACCGGATGTTGATCTAAACATATATTTATTATCATCTGTGCCTTTTTGTTGCAAAAAATGAAAAAATGAAGCTTGCTTTTGGTCATAGCTGAGTGGCCTCTTTAAAGTTTGGAGAATGAAAGCTATTCACTAACAAGTAGACATTTTTTGGAGTCTAATCATATTGTCAAGGTTACTAATAAAGGACCAATATGACATTCTAAAGGGCTTAGTATAAATTACCAGCAAGAAAAAAAAAAGTGCTTTTGAGCAATGAATGAGATTTTTTTGTAAATTGCTTCTCCTGAATTTTTTTAGTGTGGGAACTTTTAAAAGTGTGCTTCCGGGGTAATTTTTATAGGGAAAGCAACAATTCAAGATATGGATTCTTTACGACGTACACTGTTGGCTGCTGCTTACCTGTTAGAAACAGCTCAATGGCCACCTGGCTGGCATGTTCCTCTGTTGTTCAAAAACTCGTCAGCTAGGACCCCGCCAAGCTGCAGAAATTCCCTGGCCAGCCCCCCCACTGCCCCCACACTTACCCTGCCAGCTCCAAAGCCTCCCGGGGGCCCGCACACTTTTCCTGAGTGAGTGTCACAAGGGCTTAGTGCTTACTACAAGGAATGAGTTTTCTCAAACATGAGGTAGCCGGTTCTTGATAAAATTTGACTTTGGACCTTGAAGTTGTGTGCAGTGGCCCACTGTCCCTATCTCTATGCTTCCGTACATCCACAAGGAAGAAAAGTACGTACGTGTGTGTGTGTGTGCGAAAGATGTTCTGAGATAAAATGTGAACCACATCCTTGAATTCACTACCACACCCCAACAGGCTTCTGGGTGAAGAGGAGGCCTGCTATCCTGGGCCCAGGTGGCCTCAGGTGACCTCAGGGGCGGGCCCAGTCTGAATGCACACTAATCAGCTTTTGCGCTGTGCTGGACAAAGTATGCTCAGAGTAGACTTTCAGTGAAAGTGGAATCATTCTCGTCTTTCCAAAGTAGCAAATACCACCACGAATGTCACTGCCAAGTCATCTGTCTCTTTGATTGAATAACAGATATTCACCAATTTGGGGGAGCTTTCTGATATTGCAAGTTATAAACTACTAGAACAAAACATTAAAACAATACACTAAATTAAAGCTCAATCAAGAGAAAATAGGTCTGTTTGTTCTCAAAAGATATTTAAAGTTACCAGACTGAGTGGTGAGGATGAGAAAGAAAATAAAAGTCTAGCGCAAAACGCTGAAAAAGAAAAGTACACTTGGAAGAGAACTCAGGCTCGAGGGAGAATTCAGGGGACCACAGATGAGAGGCCCCCCAGGGTCCTCAGGTGCTCACAATCTTCCTGCAGCACGTCGCCCTCGCCCGGGGCTGCACACTGGGCATGTTCCACGCGTCTTTCTGACGAGCCAGCCGTGGGACCAGAGACTGCAGTGGCTGGAGGACTCGGGGTCTTGGTGTCAAAGGGCCAAGGATGAAAGGCCTGGCAGAACTGGAGAACAAACAGTAAAGGCACTTCCACGTCAACAAGGGGGAAGCCAGCACCCCGGCGGAGAAGACAGGCAGGTGGACCCACTGCAGTGGGGCCTGGGGCCCCGGAGAGGCACAGGGGTCAGGACAGAAAGGACCCGCTCGATGCCTCCAGCCCATGGCTCATGCCCCGGGAGCAGGAGAGCCTCAGGGTGGCAGCAAGGGGAGCGGGGGAGGCCTGCCTGTAGTTTTTAATGTGCAGGTTACACAGAATTTTCTGATAGTTAAACTTTTTAATGTAAACATATAATAAATATCCTCAGACTTATACTTTGCCCAGTCCCAGAATTGCTGGGAAGGGAGAAGCATGGGAAGCGGTTCACGACAGGCACCCAGTTGCCTGGGAAAAGTCAAGTAAAGAAATGTTTGATTAAGGTGTTTTATGAATAGCGTGCGTTTCCACACTAAGCCTCTAGCAGATGCTGTGGAACCCAGAGCAGAGACAATCCACCCATTGTGTGAAATGCTGCCACATTCCCGTTCTCACCACACTCAAAACAATGACTGCTGAGATCCCATCTCACCAAACGTGCCGGAGCCTGGTTCCAGCCCTCCAGTTGCACGGAAACTATGGAGGCCGGAAGTTCCATTTTCTCCTTTGCTGAGGAAGCTCTGTAAAGAACACGAGGAAAAGCTGAAGGGCTTTCATAATCATAGGCTGCTTTTGCTGGAGATTAAAGGGCCAGCCCAGTGGGTCCATCACTTTGCTTTGCAGGCGAGGAAACTGAGACCCAGAGAGGCGGATGGTCTCCCGGAGGGCTCCCTGCCGGGGGCCTCCTGAGACGGGTCCCGAGGCCATTGGCTCTGTGAAGTGCACCCTCCCAAGGACATCCTGCCCTGCTTTGGGCTGATGGGACTTGAGAGTCAAGCTGCATGACTTGCAAATCTGGTGAAACTCCTCAAAGGTTTTCATTGCAAAGCTGTTTCATCACTTTCTCTGCCAAGATTTTAAAAATTTAAGATTGTAATAGAACAATTGATTGCTGGGTCACTACACCACATACTGTATTATGGCTGTTGGCAATACGCAGGCCAAGATCCCAAATCCCAGGAAACACACACCGAAGCTGGAGAGAGGCTAGGCTGCTGTTGGAGAGCGTATCAAAGTGTTCACCCTTTTAATGAGACTGACTGCCTTTTGGAATTTCACTGTGGGATGTATGGAGAGCCAGATGTGGTTCTCAAGCACAGAGATAGCTGAGGGCCGGTGGGCACAATGGCCAAGAAGTGAGGCCCTATTTCTATCCCTGGAAGAAGTGACCTGTTTAATAGAGGCACCAAGGGCTCTGGTCTGGGGGGCCATTACATTGGGCGATGCATGTACCCCCAAGTCCTCCTGGCACCAGCCACACCCCAGCCCTCACCACCCACCAGGATGGCACTGGGGGAGCAGGGAAGGTCTCTGTAATGTGAGGGGAAAGATTACGGATGGGCACTTAAGAAATTGACAGCCAAAGCTTAACTCATTGATTGGAAGCTTCCAGAAATTTTAACTGCAAAAATAAAAATCAGCTTTTCTTATAATTTTTTTAACTTTTACGCTGAGATTGTTATAGATTCATATGCCACTACAAAAAATAACACAGAGAGGTTCTTAACATCCTTCCCCCAAGCACGACATCTTGCAGGTCTGCAGAACAACATCACCACCAGGAAGTGGGTGCTGTTGTGACCCATCGATCCTTTCTCGGGTTTTGCCAGTTTCACGTGACGTGTGTGTGCACAGCCATGCGGCCACCGGCACAGTCAGGAGGCAGAACAGCCCTATCACCAGGACCCCGAGCTGCCCATTCCCCACCACAGCCTCCTCCTTCCTGACCCACTGCCCCGGGCTACAACGAATCTGTTCTCCACTCGGTAATTTTCTCATTTCAGAGTGCTCTAGGAACTGAAACGTACACTTTGTCACCTTTTGAAACTGAGTTTTTCCACTCAGGAAAATTCCGGTGAGATCTGTCCGTGTTGCTGTGAAAAGCAATCATTTCTGCCTTTTGATGGTGGATTTGAATTTCATAGTACACCATAGTCTGCTTAATCGTTTATCTCTCAAGTGACACTTAGGTTGTTTCTAGTTTTTACTATTACAGATGCATCTGCTGTGAACCTTCATGCACAGGTTTTTACAAATTTTCTTTTCTCTGGTGTAAGTGCCTGCGTGCCATCGCTGCAGCCCAGGATGGGCACGTTTTACAGGAAACTGCCATCCTGTCCCTTCGAGCTGCCTACATCGCTGGGTCTGAAGGGAGACTCCCCTTGGACAGGCTATTGTTGCATCATGGGTTTTTTTTAATCAATTTTTAACCAATTCTGTCAATCTCAGACTCACAGTCGTTATATCTGGACCCTTTACACTTACAGTAACTATTGATATGTTAGGGTTTATGTCAGCCATTTACTTCATTTTCTGTTTGTTTCTTATTTCTCATTTCTCTTTCTTGCTTTCCTGTGGACTTCTTGAGTATTTTTTAGGAGTTCAACTTTATTTTTAGTGTCTTTTGGTGTATCACTCTATATATACTTTTAGTTGTTACTCAGTATTACAAATACATACACAATTTACTACAGCCTGCTGGTGTCCACGTTTTACCACTTTGAGTAACTTTTGCAACCTTCATTCTAATACTTGTTCAGGCTCGTTCCTCTTTCCTCTCCTTCTGGGAATCAAGTAACATGTTAGCTCTTTTGATACTGTCCCGTAGATCCTTGAGATTTTTTTCAATTTGTTTTATTTTAGCTTGTATAAATACTATCGATATGTCCTCAAGTCTGATGACAGAACAGAATCAGCAGACTTGAGGACAAAGTCATGTTCATTGAGCATCATTACGTACACCTGTTAGTCCTGTCGGCGCTGGGGATATAACAGCAATCCACAGAGTACCCTCCCCTTGAGGGCTCCCACAGCAGCAGGTGAGGCATGCGGCTCGGTGAGTGTGAGAGGAGCAGGGCAGTGGGGTGAGTCTGTAGGAACATACACAAGGGGACAGACCCCAGCCACGGGGTCAGCGAGGGCTCCCCATGAGAAGTGAGACTCCAAACACAAATAGGGTTCAGGCAGGTGAGTATATGGTCATCTGGGTAGGTGAGAACCAAATAAAATACATAAACACAGAAGGCCCTCAGTAAATACGTAACCATTGACTGATCTGGTAACCAGATGAACTTTATTTGCAGGAACCAGAGGCGTGTGGGGTGAGGAGGGAACGAGAACAGTCTGGGGACTCAGCAACTACGGAAAACACAAGAGCCTGGGTTAAATCCTGAAGGATCATAGGGCATTTGTACCCCCCAAATAAAAAACAAACAAAACAGAATAAACCAGAGTCCTAATCTCCCCCCATCATCTCGACCTCAAAAGTAGAGTATCAGAACTAGCCTAGAAAAGATGCTGTCCAAGTTGCTGGGTTTGGAAGTTGAAGGAGAGATTCTTACAAGGGAAAACACATGGTGGCAAAAAAACAGAGGCGATGAAGTCCCCATTCCTAGAGGTCTGATGCTGGCACACCAGGGACCAAACCCTATGCAAATTCAGGAGTCAGAGGCAGGACATCAGAGAAGAGGGTAGGCCTAGGAGTTAGGCACCAGAATTTGAGCAGGTAAAGTACCGTCTAGAAGGGGAAAGGGTTCAAAGCAGTTACCCAAAACACCACCACGAGTTCCAGCTTGCCTTGAAGGGTGGGCAGGCGCGTCCTGCATGTCCTGCTGAGTTGGAGCACTGTCACACCCACATGGCTGGAGGACATGGAAACCCCACGTGACAGAGCACAGTGGAACCCACAGAGCCTGAGCCATCCATGAACACAGCCGTGCAGCGGCTTGAACTGACTGCACGCATGCGGGGCAGCAGGCTCTTGGCCCATTGACTCTCCCAATGCACTCATAGGATATTAGTAGTCTTGTTTTACAGACAAGGAAGCTGAGAGAAACGCTAAGCGATTTGCTCAAGGTCACACAGAGGTAGTTGGCAGAGCAAGGACTTCTAGCCAAAGAGCTCAGTAGCTCTACATATATGCAGACACACATACATACTAGTCAAATTTTAAAACAAAAGAGAAGCAAATAACTTGGCAGCGATAACCAAGGGTGTGTAGATTACATGCAGAGAGCTGCGGGTAGAGACGGCACTTCATCACTGTGCCCCTATGCCAAGTATATTGCTGTCCATGGTCCTGGAGTTGTTGGGTAACAAGGAGAGCTGTCCCTTCTCCTCCTGGTCACTAGGCACCCTGCCCTCCCTCCCCACTGGAGTGCAGGGCCCAGAAGAGCAAAGAGGACGTGTTCCCGAGAGCCCATGCCACTGTCAGGCGACGGGGGAGATGGCTTGTTTTCCAAGAACCACAAGTGATATTTAATTCTGGAAAAATCGGAGTGTACCTTTCGATTTCATTCCCTGCCCCCACACCCCCAAAAAAGGGTCATTCCTGCAGTCCTTTGAGAGCTGTGTCTGTATGAGTTTTCTCACTTTTCACTTTAGGTCCAAAGCTCCTGAGTGCTGGTCTCTCAACCATGTACACCTTTGACACAGCACCACCCCAGTAAATAAAAAACCACCAGGTAAATAAAAAATACCACCACAACACCAGGTTCATTTAAATGCCTTGTTATGCCGCTTTGCCTGCATTACTGCCTTCCAACCCATCTTCAGTTACTCATGAGGTCAACTTTCTTTGTGTCCTGGAAACTCAAATAGACTGTGTGCTACCTTCCCTCCTGGCAGCTCACTGAGCACAGGAGCAAGAAGAGCCAAAAAGACAGCAAGAGCCCCCAGCCGGGCCATGGCCTGCACACCGGACATGGGGCAGATGCACGGATAAAACTGTCAGCAGTGAAAACACAAAGAGAAATATTGCTATTTCCTATTCTCCGCATTGTTCCCATGAGCTGTTTGCCCAGTTGCTATGGTACAGGCAGTGAGATTTCATAACTTTTCTCCTGCCTGCCATGTGCTTATGCAACAATGTGAATTTAATCAGCCCAGACAGTTGGTTGGGTTTTGTCCATGTGAGAGGGATAAAACTTTCTCACCAGCTAAGCCCACAAATCTCTAAAAGCCATAAATAACTGGCCACTCCTCTTAACTTGCGCCTGCCGGCTTTATTTGATCAAGGCCATGGGGACACAGTTCCCAAGCGCTGTCTTACTTCTGTGGCCAATGTTACCCAAATGCATTTTGGGTGGGAAACGTCCATGTTGGGTATTATTTCTGAAGGGTGGAAACAACCCTGCTCCAAGGAATTATTTTAAATGGGAAAATCTGAGCAAATGTTCCTTTCATAGAGCAAAGAGAATGATCAAAGAAGGGAGAACCAGAAATACACTGGAAAGATGACCCGAAATGTTGGAGACTAACGGAGTGAATTTCACCTTCAGAGCATCAGAAGCGGAAAAGAAGGCTGAAATCCCAGTCCTGCTTTAGTGGAGAGATGCACATTCAGACGGCCAGTCAGGTGTGTTAATGACAGAGGACCCACGACTGAATTTCTTTGCCACACTTAGGCAATTTCAACTACTTGAAATTATTTGGATCTTTTCAGGAAATAATCTGCCTTACAGAGAAATGTTATCACTATAATGTGGTCAAGAGGAACTTTCTGTGAAAAAGAAATGACAATTGCATATCTTAAAAGTGTGGTACTAGATTTAAATTTGTAGTAGTTGGGATTTACATGTGTTTATTTGTATCTCTATATTCTGACGCAAGATTATTAAATTAAAAATATCTGCACTTTATGGTCAAATGACCATGAAATTTTTCATTGTGTTTTTGTGTACTGAAGATCCTGGAATCGGAACAGACATGAAAAATACTTCTCTGACACAGCACTAGGAGATAGGGTTATAATAAATATGTTTATGGATCCATTTTTCAAATTAATAAGTATACTTGCCATTATAGATGGCCAGAAGTCATTTCACTTCCCAGTGAAAGAGCAAAAGGACAGAACTATTTAAGCTATTTCTCAGTTCAGCTAAAATTAAAGAATAGGAAACAAACAATAGGATATTAGCAAAATCTTCCTTTAAGGTGACATAATACCAACTTTGACAAAAGGATGCACATGAAGGATGGACTCAGACAACACCAAATATTTGAGGGAGTGAAGGGAGATATCAGAGATAGGAGCTGTACTGCTGTCAATCACGCTCACCCTCCCTCCGCCATGCCAGTGTCCACCTGGAGCCTTTGATGCTGTTGTTACTGGTTCATAATAGGAGACATTAATTTTTCAAAAGCCTGGTCTATATTGAGACCCTTCCCAGAGAATGTTTGTACAATGAGGAAAACCCTAAGGCACTGGACATCCCACAGTGGAGCCAGAGTGGGAGCAGGGACATGCGTCCTGTGCCCCTGGACTGGTTTGAATCCTGGTCAGATTTGGGCAAACATCTTCCCAGATAGACTGGGTAATGACAGCCTTCCCATAATGCTATAGGATTCAATGAAATTGATCCACTAATTAAGGCCAAGTAAAATCAGGGAAGCTATCTTGAGAGCACACGTTCAAAAGGCCACCAGAAAAATGTTTAGTTGCCTTGAATGAACAGTGTTCTAAGAAAAAGAATTTGACATTAAATACTTGATATCTGGCACGTGGTAAGTACTCATTGTTTGTTCTGCTTTCTGCATAGAGTTTATACATGGATGAAAAGAAATAATTTTACTGGTGAACTGGCTCTATTGTAAAATTGTGCCAGCATTTAATAAACAAGGGGTCTGATGGACAGCACTAGTGTGGTGGGCCATGTCGTCACGTGCGGGAGCAATGTGCTTACTTAATATTACATTCATTAAAATTTTCCAGCTTTAACCTGTGGATTTTTGAGCAAAAATTCTCAAAATCTCCACTGAGCAGAGGGGCAGAGAGGGAAGACGGAGGGAAGGAAAGAGAAAAGGGAAAGAGAAGGATGTGCTGGTGGGGATGTGCCCAGGAGCTGGGTCCCGGGTTCCTGTTGGATATGCTCATTCATTTAAGACTCATTTTCATCCCCACTGAAGATGAAGGGACCGGGACTCCAAATGGTGAAATGGCAATGCTGTAGGCAATGAGTAAAAATGGAAACCAAATCTTCCATCAGAATGTTTGAAACCAGGTCACTGTCAAACTCTGGCCTGCCCTCCCCATGTGTGGGCCCACACTGTCTGCTTCAGCCAACTCTGCCTCCCCAGATGGACAGCCTTGCTCTGTAGCTCTCTGGATGTATGAGGTGCACCAGGTGGATCTAGGAGGGTTCACGCAATACTGAGACGAGCGGGGGCTCAGTGGGGTGTTTGCTGCTGCCCGGTTTTAGGTTTGAATTAACTATTCTCCCAAAGGCAGGTCCCACATTTTCAGCTCTCATCCATTTCAAGAGTGAACACTGTCCTTGAAAAGGCAGGCACTTGGGGGCCAGCGCTCCTGCCTCAAGTGGCTTTGGATGTCTGATCAGGCAGGGCCCAAGCAGGGAACCCTCCGGGTCCACCAGTGAGCACCCCCTCCCTCCCCATCATCGCAAGAGCAGAAAGGTGCGCACCAGAGCTGTGTCACCAAGGCTACTGCACCCGGGAAGCATGTAGGAGCAGGGGACGGTGGAAGCCAAAGAGAATACAAGGGAAAGCAAGGTGTCCACCTAGGCACCTGCCCCAAGGGCTGGAATGAAATGATCAGCCAGGACATGCAGTCGATGGGGAGCGGCAGGCGAGCCAGCGTCACCTCCCAAGACAGAGACTCCGTCCTAACGGGGAAGCCCGGTGTGACTCCTGCAGGGCGGCCCCCGGGCCAGGCCAAGTCTGGAGCTGCGAGGGCTGCCAGCACACGGCAGACCATCCCAGGGCTGCCACAGATTTCCAGCAGGAACATTCAGCTGCCTGGCGCAACCCAAAGGCTGGCTTTGGGGTCACATGATGCACACATGGGGTGGCATGCCGGCTCCTTCGTGCTTTGCTCTCAGGCCAGGTGAAGGCCACCCACGCCAGAGGGCACAGTGCACTCTCTTCATCAGCACAGCCCACACGGGGCACAGGGAGCAGCTCAGACACAGGCACACTGGCTCTTTCACACGTGACACATCACGTGTGAGTGGAAGCCACGCACAGCGAGCCCACTGTTCGGGTCTCACTCTGGCAGGTCCCTGGGCCATCCCAAGCGCCCGGCTCCTGGCAGCTGCAGGGGATCCCCCATCGGCTGGCACGGCTATGGTCTCCTGAGGCCGGAATGTTGGACTGCGGCTCTCGTGCGGGGCTGCGGTCTGCCAGGAGCTGCTCAGCTGCGGGGGATGCCCGGGGCTCGCTGCTCCCGGACAGCAGGGGTGCCCAGTGAGGAGAGCCCTGCCCTGCTGTGACGGTGCCTGGATGGGAGCCCCGGGCATCTCCTGCATAAACTTCTTGAGCTTGGACCTCTGACAATCTGTGTCTGCGTTTTAGTCTTCCACAGCCATTGTAACAAAGCACCGCACACTCAGGGCCCGAGCAAGAGAACTGTGCTCTCTCGGTCTGGAGGCCAGGGCGCCACTGGGCTGAGGGAGGGGATCCGTCCCGACCTTCTGCCTCCTGGGGTGCGCTGACAACGGGGCACCTGGAGTGGCAGGTGCACAGCCCCCGTCTCTGCTCTCATGGCATACAGAGTTCTCCCTGTGTGTGCATCTGTCTCGTCCAAATTTCTCCTTCTCACAAGGTCAGAGAGACCCTAAGGACCCCATCTTAACCTGATCATCTGGGAACACATGATTTCCAAGTAGGATCGAATCTCAGGTCCTGGATGATAGGACTTCCAGCGTGTGAACTTCAGGGGACTCAACTGACCCCACGAGAGGTACGCCAAGACCCGAAGGAAGAGAACAGAGAAGTGGGGGCGGGGGGTTCCACTTCAGAGAAAGTCAGAAGGGGCCTGCAAGGTCTCCCAGCCCCAGGAAGGCTCTCCCCGTCTACTCCTCAGGTCCAAGCCCTGGGGATCTGCTTGGCACCCTGAGCTGACCCACTCACAGCAAAGCACCTGTGTCCCAGCAAGGTCCCGGCTAGAGTGGGAAGTCCAAAGGAGACAGGGCAGACCCGCCATCCAGCATGAGAGGCTTTGCGCACAGCAGCCCAGGAGCCAGACCCCAAAGGCCGGCATGCAGCCTGACACCGCTTCGCAATCTGTCACACTCTAGTGTAAAAAGTGAAAAGAAACTGTGAGAAAAGGGACCGTCCCCTGAAACACCACCCTCTGTGGGTGCCCCACCGGCTCCTGGAGGCCTCACACCATCCACTTTACTCTTTACTGGGCCGGCTTTCATGCAGCTCCGTGGCTTCCCGTAGTGGCTGTGCGGCGGGGGGGGGGGCAGGCCATGGTCCTACTGCGGACTCCGCATCCGGGGAGGGCACATGCTCCTCCGAGGTGCACTGTGGGCAGCCCACCACCTGGGGGGCAGCACAGGGACAGTCAGAAACGGCCAAGGGCATGTCCACAGAGCCCCGGCACAAGAAACCAGGGTCCCTGGCAGACTAACTATTAAATATGAGGCCTCACATCCCCACTTCATGCAGCCGCAGGGCCAGCCAGGAAGACCAATCTGTAGGCAGCCAGGAGACTATTCATGTATTAGCAATTCACTGTCAAACGGCAAAGAGTTTGCAAAGAATAATAGGTGCTTTACATTTTATGCATAACTAGTTCTGAGACCAGGGCTATAAAAGTTTTCTATTAACATGTAAGCACTAAGACAAGGTTTTTTTTAAACTTGATAAATATACATAACTCCTTTACAATGGGGCCCTTGTGTTGCTAATGGGCACTCTTAATGGAGAGTTATATTTCCAGGATTATATCTTTATTCAGTTGCAAATGATTTTTGGGGGGAGTTTTAATACTCTGCTCCCGTCTATGAATAATAGTATCATTTGAATGCAGCGGACACCTGGCGCGGAGAGCAGGACAGTAGGGCCCTACGCTGACCTGGTAGCGCTGCCAACTCCACATTTTCCCAGCCTCTCCTATCCGTTCCATTCAGCATCTAATTTCATTCTCCCTCAGCAAAATGCTAGACACTTGTAACTTTATTCTCCCTCTGCAAAAACGTGCTCTCTTGTGAGGAAAAAGTCCTGGAAAAAATTTTTTTTCTCTTATCAATCTCTTCTTCTATGGAGTCTAGTAATTTGAAGGCTGGCTAAAGTTTCAGGAAAAACCTTCCAATTAAATACTGTAAAAAGATAAAATAACAGTGGCCTTGCTGCCGTGCAGTGGCTTTATTGAAGCGCGCTTTTGTTGATTTATTGTACATTAGCCACTGAGCCGTGCAAAGAACATTACGTTTCAGAAAGAGCTATTCGTATGCGGCCTGCGTCCACTCCAAAAACAATCAGGCCTGTATTGCGTTTTGCAAATTTATACCAGGATGTTGGTTTAGAGTGTTTCCCTGAAAAGTTTTTCAAGTAAGTGTCTGCTTTCATGGGGGAGAGTGGTTGGGGCACACAAACAAACCTTTGTTTCAAAACTCACAGATGTACGGCCGGGGCTGAGCTTTGTTTTCTCTTTAAGAAGTATGCTCAGATTTTTGTTTTGAGCACAACACAGGATTGTACAAAAAAAAAAAAATCCGCTTGAGGATGAATGTCTTGGACAATCTCAGGCTTTTCCAGATTTTCCCAGGGTTAATTTTTCTTCTCCTGACTTTGCATGTTGGGTAAGTTTGGGGGGGTTTTGTTTGTTTGTTTGTTTAGTTTTGTTTTTTTTATATTCAGATACACAACGGAAAGGAATTCTGGCTACTTCACTTTTAATGGCTTCAGGAAACTTCATTTCAAAGCTATTTGGGGGTTTGCAAGCTCAATATATATACTTCTATGCATGTTGTGACCTGCCCTTGCCAGCGTGCCGAGCGCTGTCCGGGGCCCTCCATCAGCCCCAGGCCACGGAACAGAGGGGCAGCGCCTGGGTAGGGCTAGGAGGAAACCCCGAAGGACAAAATATTTACACTCCAACCCAGGCATCTTGGGGGGGCACAAGACAACTCTTCCTCCCAAAGAGCAGTGAGATGCTTCTGCTCCACAAGGTCACGTTCAGATAAAACATACTTGAGCGTAAGTGGAAGTCAGGAACCAGCAGGCGAAGCGGCACATGGGGCAGAGCTGTAAGGCCACAGGCGTTCAGGCTGGCCAGTGCCGAGGTTGCCTGCAGACCCCAGGGCCTACACACGCGGGTGCCCTTGTGCACGGGGCCAGCAGTTCGCACAGGCGGAGGCCACACCAATGGCCGTGGCTTGGGCCTGGATGCAGACGCACACTCTGGCCCCTTCCTCTGACCAGGCCGATCAGCATGCCTGGGCCGCAGGACACCCAGGGCCTCGCAGCTGATGCAGGAAGCCTGCAGACAGTGACTGTGTGCTGCAAAAGTGACCTCCCATGAAGCCTGGTGTGGAGGGCCGGGCACAGGGACTGGGCGGGAGTGGGGACCGTGCGCGGGGACCAGGAGGGCGCACAGACAGACGCACATAGCTCGCGCGGGTGGATGGCAGCTGGGCGCGGCTGAGGCCCATGGAGCCGGGATGGAGGCCGGCTGGTCCTGACTGACTTCCATTACAATTTATGGAGTACCTGCCATGTCCTTTGCAGAATACTTTAATTTTTTAAATTTAACTCACAACATCCCAGCAACACTGAGATACGAATTTGGTTTTAGAGATGGGGAAATGGGACCTGGGGAACTTAGGTCCCCGGCCCATGGTGAACCAGCTGGCATTTGGCAGGACCAGCTCCACACTCAGGTCTAAGTGCAAAGCCAACTTCTGTCTGTGGCGGGAACTCCCTCCGAGCCCTCCATGGCCAAGGTCAGGGGTAATTCTCATCCCCCAGACAGGGTGTCAGGGTGCTAGCTGCCATTTGCACGTTCTCTTCCTTTTCTGCTTTCTCCCAGAAAATGATTTAATCGGCCTCCAGCTCTCGCTGGGACTGGCTGATTTTGGCATTCAGTCAGTCTGCGCCTCTGCTTTCATTGTTTAAAGACCGTGACTCAGCTGGGCCGAGCCAAACTGCGCTCCAGTGTGAAAATTTACTGCGGCCTTGTTATTAAAATTTTGTCTTCATCAACTAACATAAATGTCCTGCTCCCTCGGGATGTTAAGAGACATTATTGATCATCTCTGAGATGCTCAGTGGGACATAGGGGGCGCTAGGTGGTCTCTCAGAAGAAACAGACCAGACAGGACCAAGGGAGAGAACCGGCAGGTACAAGGGAGCCGCCAGGTGAGGCTCTGCGACCAAAGCAGCCCCACCCTCCCAGCCCGAGGCAGCCGTGGCCTTTCGGCTTGGCAGAGGCAAGCAATGTGGGGCTTTTCAGAGCGTGGGTGCCTCAGATTCCAAGTGGTTACTACATATGATTCCATCTTCAGACTCCACGGAAAACGGGACAGTGACCATCACTGTAAAGTCACTGATCACATCTCAGCAAAATCAGCGGGTCTGAAAAAAATACCTGGAATTATGAATAAAGTTTCAGAAGGATCAAGTGCTCCTGGGAAGCATTTGCAAAGTTAGAGGAAGGCCCCCAAAATAAAGCTTGCTTGAGATTCCTTCTTCTCAGGAAGCCTGAGTGGGATTTACATGCTTTGTCCCCCATCAAAGCCATGGGAACCTGCGCACGGATGGGGCATGCTCTCTCCCAGGGCTGCCCGGCTCTGTGCAGGGGAGACTGGCTGGATCTCACACCCCCAGTCCCACAGGAACACCTGCCTTCAAGCCCCGTTGCCTGCGGCTGAAACACCTGCCCTCTGGGTTTCTGACAGTTTGGGACCCGACACATAAAGTATTAATCATTCAAAACATTCGTTGCCTCAAATCTGAGACTCGTGACTCACTGTCTTACTCCTCAGGAAACTAACTCTGTGTGGGAGGGTTAGAAACAGTTCTTTTTCTTCCACGATTTACAACGTGCTGTTTACAAACCCCAAATCCCACACCCTTGCTCAGCCTCTCAGAGACTCACACATTTCTGCTATTTTCCAAGGAGCACAGATCCACACGACATGAGGGAAACTTCAGAGTGCAAATTTGACACCTCCCTGACGCTCATTCTCAGGATTCCAGGGTTGTACTTGGGAAACACCAGGCTAGACACCGTTGCTGAGTTAACCTACACTCCTTCCAGCACAAAGCTAGGAGTTTCTTATCAGCTGGAAGTCAATCTTCCAGCCATGAGCCATTAATGAAAAACTCTTTTGAGTACTGGGTAAGAATAAGGACAGATATCTGAAAGTGCAGAAATCCATAATTACCTTCTTATTTGTCCTTTTCAAGGAAGAAGCAGGGTCTGCTCTCAACGTCACCAGACAGGTGGTGATGCCGTCAAAGCCAAGTGGTCACCAGAATGCACCCCGGCTTCGAAGCCCCCAGGACAGCTGACAGGGCACTGATGCCTGGGTTAGTGGACGTGACAGCCACCCTCACACCACTTCTCTGTGCATCCCAGGAGCCAGGCCCTCAGCCTGCTACGGGCCCAGCCGGGCCCCCAAAACTGCCACCTGGCCAGCTGCCCCACTGTGCACCCAAGCCCACCCCCAGCCACTCACTGATGCTGCCAAACTCCCTCAGCCCCCACCCCACTGCGACAACCTAGTCCTATATTGCATCCCCACTATGCTTTCTCAAAGTAACAATTAGCCAATCTAGAAACTAATCTGCGATAAGGGAAAAGGCTCGAGCCTCTCCACCCCATATGCACCTTGCGCATCACCCCTCTGACAGGTCTAGCCCCAGGACCTGTAATTTCATCCAGTGGTTACTTTCCGAGCCCATGGTTATCATCTCACAGTGATCACCACTTTATCCAACAGGTTATTTGCCCAGCCAGCCCTTCAGGACAGTACAGCCTGAGAAAAGCATTTGAATAGAGGGACAGAGCACAGGAGGCCAGAGTCCCAGCCAGGAAGCCATGCAGCCATGCCCACTGGGGGTTCCCAAACGTGCGGGTCCCTCTCCAAAACCATGCTCTGAACTGTAGGGCCCTGCAGTGGTATCCCGTGGCTGACCAGCCTCCCCAGAGCTCATGCTTAGGCACGAAAGGTGTCCTCACCTGCTGGGAGGTCATACACTTCTGTAACAGTGCCTGTGGGGGGTGCTCACCCCCCATCCATCCTTATTCTCTCCCTGTCCTGAGCCACTCGGCCACTGTAACAAAAACCCCACGGACAGGGGCTCCTGAACAGCAGATCTTTGTTTTCTCACAGCCCTGTAGGCCTGCGTCTGAGATCAAGGGGCCAGCAGACCCCGTGTCTGCTGGGGACCCGCTTCTGGTCCACGGAGGGTGTCTCCTTGCCGTGTCCTCAGAGGTGGGAGGGCAGGGAACTCTCTGGGGTCATGTCAGGACACTGACCCCAGCGTGGGTTCCTTGCTCAAGACCTGACCACCTCCTCCTACCATCCTATTGGCGGTTTGGGTTCAGCTTGTGAATTTGGGGGGAACTGCCTGCCTTCAGTCATTCAGCCCCTCTCAGAGAGGAGGGAAGGCTTCTTACTCTCATGCCTCTGTTCTCAGTTCTGGTGAACACGAACGTCCGAGGTCATCCTGAGTCCTGGAGACACGGGCCAGGGGTGCAGGCGGGCTGGCCACCCAGGGGTCTGTGGGCCTCGCATGGATTTCTCAAAACTGCACCTGCGATATCCTTTAAAAAAACAGAAGTGGGCTTCCTCATGTAAGAAATGACATGAATGCTACAGAGTTGCTGTGTGGAGGGCGTTTTTAAGGTGCTCATGCCGGCACACGGAGGACAGCTGTGCACACGGGCGCCCCAGCCTACAGCTTCCCGCAAAGCAGCTCACACGGGTGTGCACACACCTGGGCAGCCGTGCACATACTCAGGAACATGCGCCATCGCAGCCCAGGGGCCCCCGTCCACATGCACAAGTGTCCTGCGGGGGCTGACGCAATCCAGAGGCCAGCACGTTCCAGCCTGGGTCAGCAGGGGGTCACCGCATAGCCCAGGGCTGGTGTCCTCACAGAAGCTGCTCAGAGGGGTAGCCAGGAGCAGCAAGGGTGCAGCACAAAGATTCTAGGGCTTGGCCGGTTCCCTGACACGCCGGTGTGATGGATGGCGGTGGGTGCCTCGCAGAACGATGCGGCTTCTCAAAATGGAAAGCATCATGTGTGGCTATCAATTTCTTACATTGAATTATTGGCTTCTGTCCTGAGGCTTAGCCAACATGAGTCCCGAAAAATTTTTTTTTTCAGGGGACATCTATGATAAAGAGCCCATCAATAAATATTTTCCACCTGAGAAATGTGCTCAGCCCACTCACCAGAAAGAGAGATTGGGCAGAGCAGCCCACCTGGAGCCTCACAGGAGCGCTTCCTGTGCACACAGAGCACAGACAACAGACCTGCTCGTCTGCCCCCCACGGGCCCTGAACCATCAGGGGCTCCTTGGCCCAGGTTACTGTATCTCCTCCCTGCTGGAATGTAAGGCCCAGAAGATGGGCACGTACTTGCTCACTGCTAAGTCTTCAACACCCAGCACACAGCTGGAGCTCAGCAGGCATCCATGCATGGGGGCAGCGGAGGGGACCGCGGGAGGGATGACTGCTTCTGCATCGCCATCTCAGGACACAGGCAGGAGCTTCAGGAGACCAGGTGACAGATCGCACCCAGTGAAACACTCATGTGGCAGGGGTCTCAGCAGGTGGTGGAAACCGTCCAAATGTCCGAGGGCTGGGCTGTGGCAGGTCCATGGGGAAGCAGCCAAGGATCAAGTCCCACATCAGAGGGGGGCACGTGGACCTGCCCCCGCAGCTTAAGGGCTGGGTTCAGGGGACCAGGGCCCCTTGCTCCAGGCCGGAAGTAGGAAAAGAAGCCCTCGGTGCCTCAAGCCGCCATCCTGGAAGACCACTGCCATCCAAGCCTCTCCACCCGGGGGGCACCCAGGCCAGCGTCACAGTCACGCTCGTAGCAATGCAACCTGCAACACAGCCCGGCTGCCCACCTGCTGGCTGTAAGAAAGGATGTGGGCCGCTTCCTGATCAACTCAACTTTCAGAAAATCCTGCATCAATTGAGAAGTTGAGCAAAGCCGAGGCAGCCCCGCTGTGGTTCCTGAGGGTCCTTGCTGAGCGACAGGAAGCCCCCAGGGCCGGGGCACCACGTGCTCCCATGGGCACACACCTCCCGCTGCCTTCAGGTGGAACCATTTCTGGGAAGCCATGTGGCTTCACTGGAAAACGTACGTTTGTTCTTGCCATGCAGCAGCCGCCCTCCCAGAGAATGGTTCGGTTCATTTCCTAGCATGGCTGTCCAGGAAATAACTGGTTCTGGAGTCCTATTTTACTGTTGATTATTTCATGGTTGAACAGCTATAGAGTTACAGGATTGGACACTATTATTTGCTTATAATCCTTTGGGGTCCAATTTGGGGTATGAAGAGAAAAGGATTCTCTCAAGAGGAAGAAACAATTCAGACACCACCATCCACACCTCAACCCATTCTGGGAATAAAGGACAGCTTGTCAGGGAGGCTCTTCAAGGTACAATGTTTCCACGAGTCTCCAGCAAATCTACAAAAACAGCCAATTAGGTTGAAATGTGCACATGTAACATATGTAATGACCCAGTAATTCCACTTGAAATCATTGGCGCTGGGAAGAACCTCACACATGTGCACAGGAATGCATGTGAAGAATCAGCACAGAACTGTTACAAAGAAGGAGAAACTAGAAATGGTTCAGAGGTCCCCTGGCCAGGGAATGAGTCCACAGAACAGAGCACTGGGAAGATGGGAGAGGCTGCCCGGTTACCATGATGGCAGGTGAAGGGCGGAGGGCACGGATGGTGACAGCTCTTCAAACCTTCAAAACCAAGTGCAGGTAAACAATGCAGCCTGCAGGTCGCTGCATACAGCCAGTGCCAACAGGTCTACTCGGGTTCAAAAGCCAGCGCAGTAGCCTGCTCTGAGGAGGGTAGCACTCCCAGGGGACACAGCGCCCTGCACCCCTCAGCACATGCTCTGTAACAGCTCCAGGTAGCAGGTCCTGTGCTCTGTTCTTAATCTACAAGACATGATCTTCCCCATTTGACAACCAGGGATTATCAGGCTGTACAATTCATGCTGCTAAAATGTGGGTTTTGCTGAAGTTTAATAAATAGCACTTCCATGCTCACCTGGACACGTCTGAGGAGGCAGCTAATGTGATACCAGGGAAGCACCTCCACCTCCTTACCAGTGATCTTTTATGCAATCGGTTTTCACACAACAATAATGCCCCAAATACTTTGTAAACTGACCCCAACTCCTGATGATTATGTGCATTGGCATTTGGGGGACATGCTCAAGTGTAGAAAGTTAGCTTGTAGACCATCAAGCGGGTTGCTGTATCACGAAGGCAGCCAACAGAGAAGGCGATGCTCCCACGGCTGGAGTCTCACCCCCACCCTCTTCTTCACTCAGAGTCCTTCTGATCACGGCACCTTTGAGGTTCACCAGTCTATGGAATGATATTTTTAACATGAGGCCAGATTTGCAATGATTCCCCAGCCACTAGAGGTGGCACAGCTCCCAGGAAATCAGGTTGCGTTCTCTCGGGCAAGCCTTGTTCAGTAAGGCCTCTCTCGGTGCTTCACCAGCGCGGCTGACCTGTCGCCGTTATGGTTATCAAATTACAGCATAAGTCAGCCACTGGAGATGAATCTGTTTCTTCATTGATGAGATATTTGCATGGGAAGATGGCTAGATTAGGGTATACGTAATGCCAATATAGTTTCCCCAAGAATCACCAGGGAAATGAGCCATGTTTTTTTTTTACTTACAGTCTCTCAGGATTCCCTACAAAAAGGCACAAAGTCCCCAAGAGACTGCAGTGGCCACATAGGCTGCTGTCTCTGGTGTTGCCCCCAGCTCCGATGGGCAGCCTCCTGGCAGGACGGACTGCTGCTGACACACTGAAGCGCCTCCCAGACACTCTGCAGGGAGCCACAAAACATCCCTGAGGGCAGGTCTGCTGTGGCTGAGGCAGCTGGCTTCCAGTTCTGCCATCTCCACTGCAGTGTCCCCTCTGCATCCCAGAACGCCTCTCAAATACTTTGACCATTTATACACTTTCATGGCCCCTCCTGAAGTTGTCTGTTCTGGTGAAAAACCTTGGAGGGGTCTCTGAGTGCAGGTTTTTTTGACAAATGCACAAAGGCCAGTCAGAGCCAGGCCAGGGAAACCCCAGTCATGCCACCGAGCCTGCAGAAATGGCAGGTCACGAGACGGAGGGACAGAAAACGGCAGACGCTCGTGACACCCCGCCCCAGAAACTAATCATTGGTGCCTGCCATTAAATGCTAGTCATGAGTCAATTATTTTTAGGATGGTAGCCCAGGATGTGGTTTTGCTTCCTTTTTAAAAATCATGGTGAAACATACACAACCTAAGATCTGCCACTCTAACCGTTGTGTGCACAGTGCCATGTAGGTGCGTCCCCACCATCCATCTCCAGAACTTTCTCATCTTGCAAACCTGAAATTCTGTCCCCATTAAACACTTGTCGCCCACCCCCCAGCCCCACCGTTCTACTTCCCGTCTGTACTGGTGACTCCTCGGACCGCGTCTGAGTGGAATCCCTTAGCATTTGTCTTTTGGTGACAGTTCTCTCAGCCACTGGCCCCTGGCTCACCCACGCTGTACCAGGTGTCAGGGTTTCCTGCCTTTTTAAGGCTGAATGACACCTGCTTATGGATGGACCACATTTTGCTTCTCGATCCATCTAGGGTAGGTGTTTATGTCACTACCAAATAGACATTTACTCTTCTTTCAATGTTCTCAATGAAGTTTTTAAAAGATCTGGGGTGTTTTGAGCTCTTCTTCCAGATTCTGTCACTGAAGAAGGTCTGGGGCTGAGGTTCGGGCTGGTGGCACGTGGCAGGGCTACCCTGCGTGAGGCAGCATCGGTCCAACTCCACCTCCATCCAGAGCAGAAATGGTATTTCTCAGGTACTCACAGCTGGGTCCGTTCATAGCTTTTATACCAAGGGAGTCAGACCTGCGATATGCTGCCTGAGGCATGGTGTCAACAAGAGGCCTTGCACACACGCAGACCCTACACATCAGACGTGGTGCGTGGCGATGCAGGAGGCTTCTGTCTCCAGCACTGACCATCTTCCCTCTGGGCCATTCCTCCTGCCTGGTCTGTGCCTCCCTCCATGACGCCCATTCACACCGCAACCAAAGCCTCCCCAGAGCAGCGTCTCTAATATTCCTGAACCTTGGCCCCAAGGGGGTGGGAACAACCTAAGCCCACCCCACACACCTTGAACACAGGTCCACTGCCATCTGATCGGGCTCCAGGCAAAGTTTTATGTGGATACAGAGTTTTATTTCCTTAATCAGTAGCCCCACCATCACCCTCAAACATAAGACAAGATAACATTGTAAAGCATTTCTCCACCAGAAAAGACTGACTGTGGGTCTTTTCAGCACACTCACGGGAGCTGCTGAGGATGAGCTCTGTTTAAGCCCTGGATCCCCGGACCTCTGCACCCAGGGCAGGTGGGCCCATGACCATGGAGTCAGACCGGCACTCTGCTGGACGCTTGGGGCAGAGGGAGCCAGGAAAGCCAGCCCTGCCCTTGTAGACCTGCGCCTACTGATGGGGGTGCACGCCCCTACAGCCAGTTCTCACATCGCTGCAAAAGCCATCTGCACACAACCCCACGGCCACCACTTCTGTCCAGCTGCTCCCACGTCCTGCCCCAAGGCTGCCAGCTGCCCCCCTCCCATGGCTATGCACCACAGGCACCCCCAGCTCCCACGTCCGGCGTCTGTGCCCCTTGCCTGGAATCCAGTGCATGTGACGGACTCACTGATGGGAAGCGGGCAGTGAGCCAGGTCAGAAGAGGACTTCAGCTCCTGCAGTCTGCCTGGAGCCTCTGTGCTCCCTCGAGGGGCAGCTTGGAGGGACCAGCATCCCTTTCCTCCTGCACATCCCACACCCATCAGCAAACCCGACCCCATTGCTGGACACACTGGAAGCGGGAGACTGTGCACTGCTCTGGGGCTGGCCTCCACGCAAACTGCCCCCTCCACAGCCTGTGCTCACCAGCAGCCGAATGGGTGCCGTTAGCCCATAAGTCACTGTGGCCGCCTTCTCCAGGCCCCTCAGGGAAAGCAAGTGTCCTTCCCTCCACAACAGCCCCCACTCAGGAGACCCCCTCCACTCTGCTCAATGTGGGGCTCGCACACCTGTGAGCTGTGGGATTCCCAGCAAATCAGCTGACCTCCGCAGGTCTCTGTCCACCTCATCTTCAACATGGGAGAAGCAATCCCCATCTGCCCTAGGACTTCTGTGGCAGCTACACAGAATGACGGCACACAGCAGGTGCTCAAAGCTTCACTTCATTCTTACATCTGCCAGCAAGATGGGTCGCCTGCCTGCATGCAGACTGACTTACCCACCCAGGTGCACACTTCAGGCGCTCCAGCTACAATTCACATTCTCACTGACATTTACATCAAGTGCCGGCAGAGTAAGTTGCCTGTCGACACAATATTGGTCTGAAGAAAAAAAATCAGCATGCTTTCACTTTTACTAGGAGCTTTCATCCCAGGAAATGTATTCATAATAATCACAACAGCAACCGTGTTGGGGCACGGGCAGTAACCCAGCTTCTGGGCCTCGGCATTTGCACACCCATGTTTCCAGCAGCTGCATGGCTGTAGAGGTGACGAAACCCCAGCCCTGGCGGGGTCTCCCCTGCACCCATGCAAGTCCACCTCTCACCAGCTGTGCGGCAAGGTAAACCCTTGGGACTGCGCTTTCATTCAGCCCCACTCACGTCAGGGCCGACGTGAACGCCCACCCCAGCTCCCCAGGTCCCCGCCTGGCCCCGCCGGCTACTGTGAACAGATTCACACCCCCACCGGCCCGCACGCACCTGCCCGAGGGACAGTCTTTTGAAGGGAATCGGGGAAGGCAGCAAAGCCACTTTGGGAACAGACAGCGAGTGAGCAGTCCATCTCCTCAGACCCCTTCCACAGAGCATTCGCTCGCAACGTCACGACTTGTGCATCAGCAGAGCCGACAGGGAGAACCGATTCCACGTCCTTTGCTGAAGCGGAAACACAAGCTGGCCGGAGAGAAGGGCAGGACTGTGCCAGGCACGGCTCCTGTCGCCCAAGCCTGTATGTTTAAGTGTCGTCTGCGGGCGGGGCTGGAGGACTCCCAGTCACAGGGCAGCACTTCAGGGTCGGATGAAAGGGGTTTGGGGACAATGAGTCCAGGGTCTCTTCCATGAGTGAGCGAGCGAGGCGTTCCGTCTCTTCCAGCTCCCAGGGCCCCCGTGGAGGCAGCCGTGTGAGGACCAGCCTCCCCAGGGAACTGCGCGGCCACCCAGAGTTCTGGACGACGGTCAAAGCTGTGTGCACATGTAATCACATGGCAGTATAACACCATGTTACATGCATGTGTGGAAAGGGATTCACATTACATACTACATATAAACTAAATACCTACCAGCCTGCACTGTCTCCTCCCCACACGCTCCCCCAGCAGGGAGGGTTGGTGGTGAGTGGGACATCTGCTTCCACACACTCACACTCTTCATTCCCCCCCGGGGAACCTCTGTCCCCATGCCTACAGTGCCAGGGCCCGCGAGCACCCACCTCGCTCTCTGGGGCTTCAGCAGGACCAGCTGGTGCCCAGGCCCACTCCCATGGCCTGGTCCAGCTCCTCAGGTGACCCCAGGAGAGCAGGCTGTGAGCCCCAGGCAAGCAGTGCTCACAAAGCCAGGAACAGAGAGGGCTCGTGGAAGAGGGCGGTACCCCCGGGACAGGGACTATGTCTCCAGAAGCTCCTTTCCTGGAAACACAGACTTGTCCCAGTGGCCGCTAGTTGTCATGCAGGGGGAGTATGCGAAGTCGGAGAGGTCATGCTTCACACCATCCTGAGGGGTCTGCCTCTGGAACCCTCCACCCGGCACCGCCAGCAAACAATCCCAGGTGAAATAGTTCTGGTTGTTCTTCTATGAAGTTTGAATCCAGGGGCCTGTAGCTCAGCGCTGTGACTGGTGCCTCCCCAGCCTCCTCAGGGGGACGTCCCGATGGAGCTAAGCTGCCTCCACCAGATGTCCCGGGAACATGCCACCATGTGGACATGTCAACATACACATGCAGCTGTGAGTTCTCGGGGTCCCAGCGGCAGTCACTGTCCACCACACTCTCGGAGGTTTCTCAGGGTGACCGGGGTAACCAGAGGGGCTGCTCTAGAATGCAGATTCCTGGACTTTGAGAACCAGAATCTCTGGGGTGAGGACTGAGGCTGGTCTTTAACAAGCTGGCCAGGTGATTTTTATGTACAAACGTGTGAAAACCAGGCCTTGAGGAAACAGTCTCATCTGTGGTCTGAGCTGAACCTGCCCTCGAGCAAGCCCAGGCGAGCAGGTGTACCTGTGGGCTGCTCCAGAGCACCAGCCACGCATGGCTCCTGTCCCACCTGCTCCTACTCCGTGAGGCCACCTTGCCTGCTCCAAGCGGGCAGCTGAGCCCAGAGGGCAGCGTGATGGAAATGCGGAATCCCCATCTGACCCCGGATCTGTAGTGTTTGCCAATTTCCGTGGGGTCAAAACTCCCACCATGGCAAGCTACCCACGTGAGGTCGGCCACAACTGCAGGGCCACAGCGAGGTGGCCCTCCTCCCTCCAATGGATGTGACAGGCAGGGCTGTCAGCCACCACCAAGTGGGAAATGCCGTGCACAACAGGAGGTGAGTGATTTGCTACTTGCTGGCTTTGTTTTTAAAATGACTTCTTTTTTAACTGTAAACTTACATAATTCAGTTTTCAGTGATGGCTCACAAAATTCCTGAACACTTAACAGCAGGAGCGGGGGGTCCAGAACCCCACGGTGAGAGGTTCCATGGCTCACCCATGGCTACAGGGGTGACTGCCCCTCTGGGCTTCAATGCAGGTCTGTCTGAGCCTGCAGTCTGCGGCCACCTTCACTGCCTGCGTGACAGCTGAAACAGAATGTCAGATCTGGTAAGACTATTAAAGGTAATCTAGTCAAAACCCGGGTAACAAATGGGAAAACAGAATCGACACAAGTGAAGTGACCTGGCAGCCCTGCACGTGCTCAGGGTGGAGTGGGCCTGGCCGGCCGGCCCCGTCCCACCAGCAGCTGAGGGCCACATGGGACAAAGCTCAGCCGGGGAGGAGCCCCGTGGGCACCGGCCCGGGAATTCTCTTGGGACACAGACCAGCCGTTGAGATGACAGCAGCCGTATCAGCACCACTTAAACTCTGACAAAGAGCAGTTCGGGAGGTGCAAAGCCCTCCCCTCGTCCATTCCCCTCCCAACACGGAGAGGCCTGCGACCCTCCCCGCACACGCCAGACCAGGACCCGAGAACCAGCCGACTTACCCAAAATGGTAGATTCGGGGTTTGGCCTCAAGGTTCCTGAGTTTGTCACCACGACCTGCAGCAATTCCCCTGGGTGGGGAAGACACGGGGAGCCTCGTAGGCGGCTTGTCGCCCAGAAGGGGCCAGTCTCCACACCTCCCTGACCGACTGTCCCAGGCTAAGGAGAAGTGGCATCAGATAAATGGGGCAGAAGGTGGGCCCTTTATAGGCTTGCATCCCCCAAAATGAGCAGCTCCAGAGTGGAGCAGAATCCTGCTGGGGACACTGTCCACAAGCCTCCGCTTACCGGCACCAGAAAGGCAGATACAGCCCCAATCTAGGACACGGTCTTGCGGGATGGCCTGAAGATCCTGCGATGAAGAGGCCTCGCGCCCACTCAGGAGAGGAAAACCGCCCTCCCGCTGAGGCTCGCCGGAGAGACTTCAAACGACTAAAACATGGCGTTGTCTAAAGTAAAGAAAACAGAGCAGGCAAGGTCCACATAAATGACCCCACGGTGCGTCTGTGGACGACACCTCCAAAACGAGGCCAGACGGTCCCTGTCCCCAGAATGCCAGCCGCCACACCTGCAGGGCACAGCAGCAGCATCTGTGAGCTGTCCCCTCCTGAACACGGCTGTGGGACGCGGGCCTGGGGCAGCTGCAGACACCATGCCCTGGGTCGTTGGCACGGCAGGAGGCCAGGAGGGGCACAGGGGGTCTCACTCAGGTCTTCCACCCAGCGGGAAAGAAGCTTCGCACGGCAAGGCACGCAAAACCTCTTCAAGAAAGGAATGTGTTGGGGTCATTTTGGGTGCCTTGGCGGCCCTTATTTCTCGACCTGAAACAGTAAATGGGCATTCCTGCCTGTCCAGTTGTCTCTTGGGAGTTGTGTTAGCTTGGACGGTGTTCACTGAAGTCACTGCCTTGAGAAGAACCAGCTCTGGAGAAAGCGCTGCCGCTGCGTTGCTGGGAAGGGGGGTTACAGCCACCTGCAGGGCCGCCCACAGGCCTCCTGGGCTCCATGCACACCATCACCTAAGTGCCCTGCCAGCCCCGGCCTCCAGAAAGCTCACACCACGGCGCCTCAGCTAAGTGCCTGCAGGTCAGCAAGAGTCTGGGGAGTAGGAGAGCAGGTGCAGCCCCACGGCACAGGACAAGGACAGCACCACCGGGCTCCACACCCAGAGCCAGCACCAGGGGCAAGACCAAGCCTGGCCCTTCCTAGAACGGTGACGGTGAGCATGTTCCTTTTCCACTTGAACCTCCATGTCTGCATCCATGAAACAGGGATGGCGATAGAGCCCGGGCAGGGCTGTGGAGGGACTGTGAGACCAGGCGCACGACCACCGCACAGCCCGCTGCTGCCTTCTCCTCACTGTGAAATAACGGGACTTATCAACAGCCCATACAGGCCCCCGTCAGGACGAGCTCAGCTGGGAGAAGCATTTACTGAGCGACTGCTCTGGGCGGAGCCCTGATCTGGAGCCGAGAGACCAGCAGAGCAAGCGTCACCCCAGCACACACACAGACGAGAAGCACATGAGCATCGGCTCAAACTGGGCATTTTTTTCCCCGAATTATAGACCACTGTGACTCAAACTCAAGATGTTGAGTAAGAGGGGGAGAGTCAGACTAAGTGGGAGGAAATGCAGCCTGGCCACACGGGCGGCGCCCCTGAGTGGGCGCCGGCTCCCTGCAGGGCACCGTCCTGTCTGCTCTCAACTGTGAGTCAGGGGCCCAAAGATTCCCCAAAGGCCCGGGGGCCCCACGCATCCCTGGTGGCTCCCATGTGACTTGCATCCAAAGGCCAACATAAAGAATACCATTCGTTTTCCCCTGGAGCTTAAACAACACCCAGCAACAGTTCCACAGTCACCTCGTAAGCACAGTATATTCACTCGTGCGGCGCCGAGTGGGGGCTGCCCAGCAGGGCTGAATCACAGCTGCGTGGCGCTCCTGGGCTCTGCCACCCCATCGGGGAGCCTGGCTGTTGTGTTCAGCCTTCGGTGTCCAGACGCCCCTCTGACAGCCTCGGGCTCCCTGTCAGGCTCCTCGGGTGCCAGCTCGGGGGCGGGCGGCCTCGCACACTGGGCCACAGGACGTTCTGGAGAAACTGTGGGGCAGCCCAAGCCTCTCTCGGCCTGAACGTCTCATCCAAACTGGCACGGGGCGTGGACCCCCACCCCAGCCTCCCTCTCCTGAATCCTCACAACGCCCGCTGGAGCCCAGCCCCTCCGGCCGTACTTGGGTACACTTGGATGAGCTCACAGGCCAGAAAGAAGAGGGACATGAGAGTAAATATTAGCATTCGGGTTCTCTGAGTTCTAATGATTATTAACTAAAAATATTACGGTAAGAACAGTGTTGCAAGTGACATAAGATCTGATACATATTTTCAGTTACAGAGATTAGATTCTCTGGGCAAACCAGAATCATGCAAGAGATTCAAACCCACTTGCGAGAACTATTTATCCTTCCTAGAAGCTGAAAAGGTTCTGTGCCCAAATGTGGCCTCTGACCACACTGAGGAATTCAGTGTGTCTATTGGCTGATGTCCCGGCTTCTGCTCTGAGATCTCCGTGCATCTCCAGAGTTCATCCAGGTGGAGTGTGAGCGCCCACATGCCCTGACAAGGTCACTCACTGCCCCCAGGTCACCAGCCAAGACTGTCCAATGGTGCCCCTGGAATCACACTTCTCCCCCAACCACCATCATCACTGCTTGAAGGTCATACTGCGAGGACTCAGCCCAGATGGGTCTGGACACAGCAGCCATGTCACTAGCTCTTGTGCTCCGAGGGTGGGCGCAGGCTGCTTGGGACTCATCGGGAATCAGGAAAGACAACCTCACAGCACTTCCTAAGTCTCACTGCCAAAGTTGCTGAGTACCGCGTTCCAGGTAGAAGCCAGTGGCCAGAAGCCTCTTATTGACAGTAACCTGCACACTCCCCGAGAAGCCCGCTCAATGCCCTAGCAGCTGTGCAGGCCACCTGGGAGGAAGCGGTCACCCCCCCAGGGCTGGGTGTTGGCATATGCATTCGGCCCTAAGAGATGCTGTAATAAACCACCCTTTTTATCCCACAGTTCTGGGGTCAGAAGTCCACACTCGCTGGGCTGAAACGAAGGTGTCACAGGGCTGCTTCCTCAGAAGCTCAGGGAGGGCTCTTGCTGTCCACTCTGGCTCCCGAGGACAGCCCACACTCCTCATCACAGTGACCAGGGCTCTAGGCACACGGCTCCTGCTCTCATGCCGAAGCCGCCCTCTTCCACTTTCCCTTAAAAGGACCCTTGTGACGATACCATGACCACCAAGGCACTCCAGGACAATCCTCCACCCCAAGACCCTTTGCCATGTGAGGAGGTGCACCCACCGGTTCCAGGGATCAGGAAGTGGCACCCATGGGGCCATCGTTCTGCCATGGCCAGTGCCCACCCCAAGTGCATGGAAAGCAGACGCCATGCTCCTCTGCCCGTACTGGGGCTGCTCCAGCATGCCTTCTTTCCAGCATGGCAGGTCCTGGGCACGGCCTGCTTTCTCCCTCGGCTGCTGCAGGGCACCACGTCCTCCTGACCAAGCACACAGATTGCTCGGCTCCATGCCTCTGCCCCCCACCAGCAGTCAGCACCCTACCCTCAAGCCCACCTCTTGCCACCTTTCCCAGCTCTTGCACAGGACCCAAAGGAGCCTGCTGGGAAGCCCTGTGCTTTCTACAGTAGTGGTGGCCAAATTATTTTGAATTTGGGTAGAACAAGCATAAACAGAGCTCTAATATATAAGACAGATCAAAGTGTAACTGACCTGCCAAAATGGGGAGACGTGCGCTCTTCCTTGTTCCGCACCCCCTCTGCCAACCCTGAGGTGGTCTCAGCCACCACCTAGGCTCTGGAATGAAACTGGAGGACCCCATGCCAAAGGAAGAGAGCCTGACTCTGCTGTATGCGCACAGCACCTGTGGCCTGGGCGCTGGGACTGCCTGCCTGATGGGAAGAGCGGGAGCCCATTTCACCGGGGAAGTCTGGAAGCTTTGGCACTAACCAGCAGAGGTAAGGCAGGCGGTGAACCACACACACAGAGTGCCCCGCTCACACCCCCACGGGGCATGAAGCCGCATGGCAGGGGCACGAAGGACACTCCCACCTCCAGAGGCCGGGCCCCGATGCTGTCACACTGGACGAGAGCTCCAGGTTCAGATCCAGGCTCTACCCCATCTCACCGTGAGTCTGCACATGAACCCAAGTGTCTCCGCCTGTGTGCGTGATCGTCAGAGCTGAATGAGAGATACCCGTAAACAGCTCAGAGTGGGTCTGGAACACTGTATGAATTCAATGAATGTTAAGTGTCATTTCTTTTTCTTGTTTTTTTTCTCAGTCCCAATGGCTACTACCCTTGACATCGGCAACTGCAAATGCCCACGGCTGCGCCCCTGCCTCTCACGGCCTGGATGGCGCCCCCCACACAGACGGTTCGGGTGTTAGGTCAGCTGGCCACCTTCCAATGCGGACCACAGTCTGGGATCACAGAGCTCCCGATGGAGCTGTTTCTCACCCAGTTGCACCCACGTCAGCATGATATGCCTTTTAGAGGTCTTTCCCTGAAAATTGCTCACTTTCAGGAAGGGTCACAAGCGTATCCTGACCACATGACGTCCAGCCTCTTAGAACTGAAGACATGAAGGTGTTGAGGACAGTGTACTGTGGCCTGGATTCTGTTCCCTGTGAGAATGCAAAGGAGCGTGCTGGCCACAGGCTGCCCTGCAAAGCTAACTGAACTTTCAGCCTTTTCTTAAGAAAAGGACGGAACTACACGAGTTGGGGAGAGCATTGTATAATGCATATAATTATCAAATCACTGTGCTGTATACTTGAAATTAATGTAATATTGTATATCAACTATACTTCAATTTTTTAAAAAGGAGATAACCAAACCTTGCACTTTGTTTACAAGATGACTCCAGGGAAATAATTTGTTAATAGAGGGGGATTCCTTCAGGAGCTCACAGCCACAACTCAAACCTCCGCAGAAACGGTCACAGCTATACGTCAGTCACTGGCAGCATATAGATTGTCGGGAACCATTACGCATGTTCTTCTCAGCCAAGTTTAAGGAATTCTTAAGAGCACTCTTATTGGTGACGTCATCGTCAAACCTCATCACCATCAAGCAAATACTCACAAAGAAAGCACAGTAGTCACCACCAATCAAGCCCAAAGTGAGCAGAAAACTCACCGGCAGAGCTCGCCAAGCTTCTCGCTGCTCCCAGATGAAAGCATAGGGGGCACGTCCGAGACCCAGGCAGTCTCAGGAGGTCGCTCTTTTGCACAACAGCTGAAAATAGGATTTATTTTTACTGAGCAGGTCATACAGCATGTGGTATGAAATGACACCACCAGTTCGAGGCAAAGAGGGCCCAGCCATGCAGACCTCACATGGAAAGCACTTCCAAGGTGTGCAGAAACGGGCTTTTTTGCTGAAATAGCTAGCCTACCATGTCATGTGTATGTTATGTTTGTATGTTTTCTTGGAGATCTTCCCGTATGAATGTGTGTAGAACTGCTTCATAGCTTTAACACCTAAGAGAATAGTCCAAAAATTGAAGGCACCATGAATCATTTATCTAGTCCCCTCTTCATGGAACTTTACATAGTTTTAATCTTTTACTATTAAAAACATAGCAATGAGGGGACTTCCAGGAAGATGGCGGCGTGAGCAGGGCGGCAGAAATCTCCTCCCAACACTATATTTATCTACGAAAATAGAGCAAATACATCTATTCCTTAAAGAGAGACGAGAATACACAGGAAAGCGCACAGCGTGCAGCTACACCCGAGAGGACTCGGCACCCCAAGAGGCGGGTAAGATACGGAGCCGTGACCCGGCGGGACCCGAGCCCTCCCCCACCCCAGCGCACCGGCGGGAGGAGAGGATTCAGAGCCGGGAGGGAGTGGAAGCACACCCCGCGAAGTAGCCAGCCCCGGGGATCTGCGCGGGGAGCGCTGACCCATATCGCGCAGTGCAGCGGAGATTGGAGAGACAGAGCGGCAGGATCTGAGCAGGGAATGCGCCAGGCTGCTTGCAGCTGGCTCCCGGGAAGGAAAAAAAAAGCACGCGCTTTCTTCAGCGGTCTTAAAGAGACAGGAGCCCAGCGGAGGAGCCGGATCGCCCCGGCACACTCAGCCCAGCAGGCTGGGAGTCCTGGGGAGTTTCAGATGCCTTAGCTGGTGACTGAGGAAGCGTAGCCATACTTAACACTTCTCACTGAGATCAACAGCCTCCTATTCGTTCCCACCCCTGCCAGAGCGATAAAGGGCCCTGCGGAGCGGCACAGTCACAGCTGTGGAATAGTGGGGCAACAGCGCCACCTACAGCATTCCCACAGAATCTACACCCAGTGGGCATTTTTTTTTTGTTTTGTTTTGTTTTGTTTTTTCTTTTCTTTCGTTTTTTCTTTTTTTTCTTTCTTTCTTTCTTCTTTTTTTCTTTTTTTTTCTCTTTTTTTTTCTTCTCTTTTTAAAGTCTTAAAGAGCCCAGCTGACATACGTGGCAACTACCAGCAACCACTTCTATAGCCATGAAAAGACAGAGGAATATGGCTCAGACCAAAATCAACCAGACAACCCCAGAGAGGGAGTCTGAAGGGATGGAAATGCACAGTCATCCTGAAAAAGAATTCAGAATAAAAGTCATAACCATGCTGATGGACCTACAGAGAAATGTGCAAGAGCTGAGGGAGGAAGTGAGGGAACTGAGGAAAGACAATGCAGAAATCAGACAAGCGATCGACAGGCTTAACAGCAGAATGGATGAGATGCAAGAGACTGTTCATGGAATAGAAAACAGAGAACAGGAATACAGAGAAGCTGAGGCAGAGAGAGATAAAAGGATTTCTAGGAATGAAAGAATATTAAGAGAACTGTGTGACCAATCCAAACGGAACAATATTCGCATTATAGGAGTACCAGAGGAAGAAGAGAGAGAAAAAGGGATAGAAAGTGTCTGTGAAGAAATAATTGCTGAAAACTTTCCCTCGCTGGGGAAGGAAGTAGTCTCGCAGTCCACCGAAGCTCATAGATCTCCCAACACAAGGGACCAAGGAAGACAACACGAAGACACATAATAATTAAGATGGCAAAGATCAAAGATAAAGACAGAGTATTAAAGGCAGCTAGAGAGAGAAAAAAGATCACCTACAAAGGAAAACCCATCAGACTATCATCAGACTTCTCAACAGAAACCTTACAGGCCAGAAGAGAATGGCATGATATATTTAACGTTATGAAACAAAAGGGCCTCGAACCAAGAATATTGTATCCAGCACGATTATCATTTAAATATGATGGAGGGATTAAACAATTTCCAGACAAACGAAAGTTGAGAGAGTTTGCCTCTCATAAACCACCACTACAGGATATCTTAAATGGACTGCTCTAGATGGAAGCACACCTAAGGCTAAAAAGATGTCACCAGAGAAAATAAAATCATAGCAAAGAAAGCAGACCATCCAAATACTAACTAAAGGCAAAGAATAAAACAGCTAGTATATAAAGAATGGAGGAGGAAGAATAAGAAGGGAGAGAAATAAAGAAACATCAGACAGTGTTTACATTTACTTAACAAGAAACTTAAGTTAGATTGTTAGATAGTAAAGAAGCTACCCTTGAACCTTTGGTAACCACGAATCTAAAGCCAGCAATGGCAATAAGTACATATCTATCAATAATCACCCTAAATGTAAATGGACTGAATGCACCAATCAAAAAACCCAGAGTAACAGAATGGATAAAAAAGCAAGACCCATCTATATGCTGCTTACAAGAGACTCACCTCAAACCCAAAGACATACACAGACTAAGAGTGAAGGGATGGAAAAAGATATTTCATGCAAACAACAAGGGGCAAAAACGTGTTGCAGTACTTGTATCAAACAAAATAGACTTCAAAACGAAGAAAGTAGCAACAGATAAAGAACGACATTACATAATGATAAAGGGGTCAGTCCAACAAGAAGATATAACCATTATAAATATATATGCACCCAACACAGGAGCGCTGGCATATGTGAAACAAATACTAACAGAATTAAAGGAGGAAATAGACAGCAATGCATTCATTTTAGGAGACTTCAACACACTACTCACTCCAAAGGACAGATCAACCAGACAGAAAATAAGTAAAGACACAGAGGCACTGAACAACACTCTAGAACAGATGGACCTAACAGACATCTACAGAACTCTACACCCAAAAGCAACAGGATACACATTCTTCTCAAGTGCACATGGAACATTTTCCAGAATAGACCACATACTAGGCCACAAAAAGAACCTCAGTAATTTCAAAAATATTGAAATCCTACCAACCAACTTCTCAGATCACCAAGGTATAAAACTAGAAATAAATTTTAGAAAGAAATCAAAAAGGCTCACAAATACATGGAGACTTAACAACACTCTCCTAATTAATCAATGGGTTAACGACCAAATCAAAACAGAAATCAAAGAATATATGGAGACTAATGACAACAACAACACAAAGCCACAACTTCTGTGGGACGCAGCAAAGGCAGTTCTAAGAGGAAAGTATATTGCAATCCAGGCCTATCTAAAGAAGGAAGAACAATCCCAAATGAATAGTCTCAAGACACAGTTACTGAAATTGGAAAAATAAGAACAAATGAGGCCCAAAGTCACCAGAAGGAGGGACATAATAAAGATTAGAGAAGAAATAAAATTGAGAAGAATAAAACAATAGAAAAAAATCAATGAAACCAAGAGCTGGTTCTTTGAAAAAATAAACAAAATAGATAAACCCCTAGCCAGACTCATTAAGAGAAAAAGAGAATCTACACACATAAACACAATCAGAAATGACAAAGGAAAAATCAGGACGGACCCCACAGAAATACAAAGAATGATAAGAGAGTATTATGAGAATCTATATGCTAACAAGCTGGAAAACATAGAAGTAATGGACAACTTCTTAGAAAAATATAACCTTCCAAGACTCACCAAGCAAGAAACAGAAAAACTAAACAGACCAATCACCAGCAATGAAATTTAACCGGTAATCAAAAAACTACCCAAGAACAAAACCTCCGGACCTGATGGATTCACCTCTGAATTCTACCAGACATATAGAGAAGAAATAACACCAGTTCTCCTTAAAGTTTTCCAAAAAATAGAAGAGGAGGGAATACTTCCAAACTCATTCTATGAAGCCAGCATCACTCTAATACCAAAACCAGGCAAAGACCTCACCAAAAACGAAAATTACACACCAATATCCCTGATGAACGTAGATGCAAAAATACTCAACAAAATATTAGCAAACCGAATTCAAAAATACATCAAGAGGATCATACAACATGATCAAGTGGGATTCATCCCAGGGATGCAAGGATGGTACAACATTCGAAAATCCATCAACATCATCCACCACATCAACAAAAAGAAGAACAAAAACCACATGATCATCTCCATAGATGCTGAAAAAGCATTTGACAAAATTCAGCATCCATTCCTGATTAAAACTCTCAACAAAATGGGTATAGAGGGCAAGTACCTCAACATCATAAAGGCTGTATATGACAAACCCACAGCTAATATCATACTTAATGGCGAGACGCTGAAAGCTTTTCATCTAAGATCGGGAACAAGACAGGGATGCCCACTCTCTCCACTGTTACTCAACATAGTACTGGAGGTCCTAGCCACGGCAATCAGACAAAACAAAGACATACAAGGCATCCAGATTGGTAAAGAAGAAGTCAAATTTTCACTATTTGAAGATGACATGATACTGTACATAAAAAACCCTAAAGACTCCATTCCAAAAGTACTAGATCTAATATCTAAATTCAGCAAAGTTGCAGGATACAAAATTAACACACAGAAATCTGTTGCTTTCCTATACACTAACAATGAACTAACAGAAAGAGAAATCAGAAAAACAATTCCATTCACAATTACATCAAAAAGAATAAAATACCTAGGAATAAACCTAATGAAGGAAGGGAAAGACCTATACTCTGAAAACTACAAGACACTCCTAAGAGAAATTAAAGAGGACACTAACAAATGGAAATGCATCCCATGCTTTTGGCTAGGAAGAATAAATATTGTCAAAATGGCTATACTACCTAAAGCAATCTACAGATTCAACGCAATCCCTATCAAATTACCAACAGCTTTCTTCAGTGAACTGGAACAAATAATTCTAAAATTCATATGAAACCACAAAAGACCCCGAATAGCCAAAGCAATCCTGAGAAAGAGGAATAAAACAGAGGGAATTACGCTCCCTGACTTCAGGCTCTACTACAAAGCCACAGTAATCAAGACAATTTGGTATTGGCACAAAAACAGACCCACAGACCAGTGGAACAGAATAGAAAATCCAACCATTAACCCAAACATATACAGTCAATTAATATTTGATAAAGGAGCCTTGGATATAGAATGGGGAGATGACAGCCTCTTCAGCAGCTGGTGTTGGAAAAACTGGACAGCTACATGTAAGAGAATGAAACTGGACTACTGTCTAGCCCCATACACAAAGGTAAACTCAAGGTGGATCAAAGACCTGAATGTAAGTCATGAAACCATAAAACTCTTAGAAACAAACATAGGCAAAAATCTCTTGGACATAAACATGAGCAACTTCTTCATGAACATATCTCCCTGGGCAAGGGAAACAAAAGCAAAAATGAACAAGTGGGACTATATCAAGCTGAAAAGCTTCTGTACAGCAAAGGACACCATCAGTAGAACAAAAAGACATCCTACAGTATGGGAGAATATATTCATAAATAACGTATCTGATAAAGGGTTGACATCCAAAATATATAAAGAACTCATGCACCTTAACAAACAAAAAGCAAATAATCCAATTAAGAAATGGGCAGAGGACATGAATAGACACTTCTCCAAAGAAGAAATTCAGATGGCCAACAGGCACATGAAAAGATGCTCCACATCGCTAATCATCAGAGAAATGCAGAATAAAACCACGATGAGATATCACCTCACACCAGTGAGGATGGCCAACATCCAAAACACAAACAACAACAAATGTTGGCGAGGATGTGGAGAAAAGGGAACCCTCCTACACTGCTGGTGGGACTGCAAATTAGTTCAACCATTGTGGAAAGCAGTATGGAGGTTCCTCAAAAAACTCAAAATAGAAATACCATTTGACCCAGGAATTCCACTCCTAGGAATTTACCCTAAGAATGCAGCAGCCCAATTTGAAAAAGGACAGATGCACCCCTATGTTTATCGCAGCACTATTTACAATAGCCAGGAAATGGAAGCAACCTAAGTGTCCATCAGTAGATGAATGGATAAAGAAGAGGTGGTACATATACACAATGGAATATTATTCAGCCATAAGAAGAAAACAGATCCTACCATTTGCAACAACATGGATGGAGCTAGAGGGTATTATGCTCAGTGAAATAAGCCAAGCCGAAAAAGACAAGTATCAAATGATTTCACTCATATGTGGAGTATAAGAACAAAGAAAAAATACTGAAGGAACAAAAGAGCAGCAGACTCACAGAACTGAAGAATGGACTAATAGTTACCAAAGGGAAAGGGACTGGGGAAAATGGGTGGGAAGGGAGGGATAAGAGGGAAAAAGGGGCATTACGATTAGCAGACGTAATGTTGGGGGGGCACGGGGAGGGCTGTACAACTCAGAGAAGACAAGTAGTGATTCTATAGCATCTCACTACGCTGATGGACAGTGACTGTAATGGGGTTGGTGGGGGGAGTAGTTTAATAACCATAATATTGCACATGTAATTGTAGACTAATGATACCAAAATAAATTATATTAAAAAAACATAGCAATGAATATTCACATACACCATTGCACACGTTTAAATACGTGTATGTGATAAATTCCTGTAGAGTGGCTGGATCAAATAGGCAACTTTGTAATTTTATTAACTGTCCTCAAGTGCTGCCCATAGACATTCTACAGTTTATACTATTACTTGCAGTGAATGAGGCTGTTTCTTTACACTCTTGCCTAACAGGTATGTTACCAAATTGTTGCTCTTTGTATAGCTAACAGGAGGAAAAAAAAATCTCAGTATAATTCTAATGCACTTCTCTAGTTCTGAGTGAAGTTGGGTATCTTTTAAAATGTCTAAGACCAATTTGCATTTCCTTATCTATAAACTGTTCATATGCATTCTTCTACTGTGTTGTTAAATGTCTTTTGACTTCTTTGTAGGTAATTATCACATAGTAAGAAAGTCAGCCTGGTGACTGTGATATGAATTACAAATATTTTCCCCAACTTGTCATTTGTCATTGTTTCTTGTGTTTTATTTGTCGTTAAAAATTATTTGATTTTAATGTAGTTGAGTCATTTAATCTACTTTATTACATTTTTTAGGTTTGGCTTCATACTTTGAAAGACCTGCCCCATCTCAAGATTCAGGGGTAAAAAATATTAATTTTATGTTGAACACTTTTATTGTTTTGTGTTATAATTTAAATCTTTTGTTCCACTTCTTTTTCTTGGTGAAGGTGTGAGGTAGGGGTCTTATTTTATTAATTTATTCTTAGAAGGGTACTATCCAGAGTCCAAATATCACTAAATAAGCAATCTGTCTTTATCGTGTAATAAATTGCAGTGTATATTTGAGACTATTTCTGGGCTCTCTCTTCTGAGCCATTGATCACATATATCTATCCAGGGCCATACAAGTACCTTGTAACATTACAATCTGAAGTCAAATACTGTTTGGTTGTATATATTTTTCCATATATTCCTAGATATTCTTTCTAATTTTTCAATACAACTTTGGAATCCCCTATTCTGTTGGGATTGTTACTAAGATCTCACTAAACTTAACAGGTTAGTTTAGGGAAAAGTGATTCCTCATGACAGATTTCCCAAGTAGCTATGCTTTTCCACTGTTCAATTTTTCTTCCATATTCCACACTATGCTTAAAATTTTCAGGCAGGTAAGACTTAAGTATTTTTTGTTTTATCTTAATTGCTGCAATTACAAATGGGGCTCTTTCTTCCATAATTTTAAAGGGATGCAGTTATTAATTTCTATTAAATATTTTATACCCAGCCACCTCACAAAGTTGCCTTATTTGCAATAGTGTCTCAATTTATTCTCTTGCATTTAAGTAAGCAGTTGTAATTCTGAAGATAGTGACAATTTTAACTCTTTCCCATTTTCAGGACTCCTCTGTCTCATCTAATTGCATCAGCTGGTACCTCCAGCAGGGTATAAAATAACAGTGATGATAATGGATATCCAGATTGATTTATTTCCTGAATTCAATGGGAATGCTTCCAGTGTTTTCCCATTACACGTGATGCCACATATTTGAAACATGTGTTCTAACACTAAGAGAATATATATCTGATCCTGAAATAAAAGAGAAATTGAATCATGAAAGTGTTTTAAATCATGTAGAAGGGCTGATTATTAATTCAAAAGTGCTTTTTCAAACTATGTAGATTTTTTTACTAATATAGTGAACACTGTTAACTAATAAATTAGTATTGAACTCCTGATACTGAGTTTCGGACTCCTGAAACGAATTCCCATCAGTTAAGTTATATTAGCCTTTTAATATGTTACCAGACTCTATTTTGCTCAGGATATTGTTGATTTTTTTATTAGTGAAATTTGGTCTGAAGTTTCCTTTTCTCTGCTATTTTTGCCTGATTTTGTTATCAATTTTTAATCCATCAGAAGAATTTGAAAATGTACCTTCTATTCCCACACTGTGATCCAATTTAAACAGCACTGCCAGCATCTATTTCTTAAAGATTTAATAGAATTTCATCTGAAACCAAGTCTAGCATATGTGGTTTTTTCTCTGTATTAATTGGTCCATTTATATATTTCCTAAATCTTTGGGACTCAGTGTTGGTAATTTGCATTTCTCAGAAAACCCAACTATGTTATTCAGGCAATTGAATTGATTTGCACAGATATGAGCAGAACTCTCCTGTGAGTCTTTAGTGTTTCCTCTGTGATCCTTATCTCTACCCATCTTCTCCTTTGAGCAGGAGTCCTTGGGGAGCATGAAAAGATTATAATAGGTCATTATTTTGCTTTTTTGTTTTTCCTCCAAAAAAGCAACCTTTGATTTTTATTTTACTGATTTTGTCTTAAAATTCATTGATTTCTACTATTGTCTTCCTTTTCCTTTCCTAAGATTTATTCAATTGTTAATTTTTCTAACTTTTTATGTTCAGTACTTAATTTGTTTTATTCTCTCTCATTTATTGGTATGGTATTATTATTTAAGGTTATGAGTTGTCCTCTGAGCACTGCTGTAGCTACAGCCCATTATTTCCAACATACAAATTTTTATAATCATTATTTCTGAGAGATTCTGAGATTTCAGTTGTTATTCCCCTTTTCAACCAAGTTGACTTATTTTTAATTTTCTAGATAGTGAGATTTTTGTTTGTTTGCTTATTTGTCTTATGATTTTATGGTTAGTATTTGTTTCATGAAGTTGTGGTTACTTCCTGGCTTTACTGCATTATGATCAGAGAATCATTGAACTATTTCCTTTTTTGTGAGATTTTTTTCTATAGCCATTTTTTGTTTGAGACAGGTTATTACTGACATAAAATTGTAATCCCTTCTTTTCAGATCACAGGTTAGATGAATGTCACTTATATACCATAAAGTGTTTTGTTTATATCACCTATATGCATATTTAATCTTTATGACCTTGATTCGCCCGGAGATTGAAACACTGGAAATAACATCTCCTATTATTAATGAGTTTCTGCATACTTTTTCTTATATTTCCTTCATTTGTGTTTTCTGACTGTCAGTGGACAGCACAGGTCACTGATACTCGTAAACGACATCTTGTCACCGCAGCCTCTGTGGCTGTGAAGTGTCTTCCACTGTCTCCTTCGACACTTACGGCCTGGTTTGATGTCACAGTGTCACTCGTATTCTCTCTGCTTATACCTGTCTGGTAGACCTCTGCCTGTCTTCGTAATTCCAACTTTGATGACTCACTTTGTTTCAGGCATGTACACATCATATAATTCAAAAGAAAAGACAGTCTCTTTTCCTTTAATAGTTTATCCATTTACAAATACAGATGCCAGAGATAGGCACAGGCTTACTTCATTATCTTATTTCATGGTGTGCTTTGTTTTTATTGCCCTTTTGCTTCTCCTATATTCTGTTTGCTTCATTTTCTATGCATATTTCCACAAGCATAAAGATTTTACACTTTAGTTTTAGCTATTACTTTTTTAACAGAAACTTAAACAACATACTTATTTATTTCTTTTAGGCAGTTTTTCCTGACTTCCACCATAAGCAAGGATGGAATTAGGGCATTGTTACTTTTCAGTGCCCCTCTCAACACATCACTGCCCAATTACAGTTGATTATACTTGGGTTTTTTTAGTATTTAACTTGTTACCTTGAAATAGAGTCTCCATGTACATCTGTTCATATACCTATGCATCCGCTACGTGTTTGCTTCAATGCTCCAGGTTATGTAAGATTGTAGAAGCAAGATACTGATCCTACCTTTCATCCTCCCTTCTTCCTCCTACTCCTAAATTTTGCTCTATGATGTCTGCATTTCTAGGTTTTGTATCATTACACTCTGTTCCACACCCAGCATTCTTTAGTCTCTGATCAAATCAATTCTGTGCTCACTCTTTTACCATAGTTTCTGTATTTGTCCCTCTGTTGGCTAGAATGTATCACAGCTAACTTTAAAATAGATCATGAAAGCTATAGTAATTAAGTCACTAGAAATTCAAAATATTTGTCTATTGTCTTCATACTGACTAATAGTTTGGGTGCAAAATCATTAGTTCACACATTTTTCCTTTCAGGACACTGTAGTGTTTTACTCCCTCAGTACTGCTCACTGTGTCTACTCTAGACCTTTGCTTTGGAGATGAGTGAAACTAGCCAGGCTGTTGGATGTTTTGTGGGTTTCCTGTCTGGATGCCCAAGCATTAATTCTATGTCTTTGAAGTCCAGTGACACCATTCAAGTAAGTTTCTCTCTTGGTTGGTCTACATTGTTTTATACTGAAACAATCTAAAACTTCTAGGCATTCCTAGGGAAAATGTTTAATTATGTTTTATAATAATTTGCTGTGTTATGTTTCTCTTTCAAAGTGCACTTACACATAGTTCATGTCTTATTTCTCACCTCCCAGGCTGTCTATCTCTTTTTAACATCATCTATCTTCCTTCTCACTTGGCCTTGGCTGCTTTTCCTGATCTCATTTTGTGTGTCCTTTCTTGGACTCAGCAATATCCAGTCATTTATGCTCCTACCCATGTGGCCTTCATTTTTCTGATGATTTCACTTCCCCACATCCACTGAGCTCTAACCATTTATGTTTTATCTTTTTCTTTGCCTCATTATACATGCTCTTCAATCTATCCTCTCTTCTTTGGCCTCTTGTTATGTGGATGTGACTGCTTCAGGAAATTGTGTACCCATGTTTCTTTAAGCTATGAAGTTATATTTGGTCACAATTTCCATTTTCTCTGTAACAGCATTTTTAAACCACTTTATGGAGGTATGATCAACATGTAAAAAGCTGTACATACTTAAGGTATACAACTCAGTGAGTGGGAAGAGTATTCACCCATGAGACATTGCCACCATGAGGGCCACAGACATGTTCACCACCTCCTGAGGTGCCCTCCTGCCCCCTCATTATTGTGTGAGTGGTAAGAACCCTTAACGTAAGATCTATGCTCTCAAAAAATGTTAAGTATACAATATGGTCTTGCTCACTACAAACACTATTCTGTCCAGGAAATCTCTAGAATGCATTCATCTTGTACAACTGAAACTTGTACCCTGTGACCATCGCCACCCCCTTTCCCCCGTCTGCCAGCCACTGCCTGCACAGATCTGCTCTGTGCTTCAGTGAGCCTGGCTGTCTTAGCTCCTCATGTAAGTGAGATCGCACCATATTTGTCCTTCTGTGTCTGGCTTACCTCACTTAGTATCGTGTCTCCAGGTTCCTCCTTGTTGTTGCAAAGGGCAGGGTTTCCTTCTTTTTTAAAGCTGAATAACGTTCCATTGCACATGTATCACATTTGCTTTATCCATTCACCTCTCAATGGACACTTAAGATCTTCCATATTTTAGCTATTACGAATGACGGGAAGGCAAGTATCTCCTCGAGATTGTTATTTCAGTTGCTTTGGTTAAATACCCAGAAGTGAGATTACTGGATCATATGATGTTTTTACTTGTAATTTTTTGAGGAACCTATATACCGTTTTCCACAGTGGCTGCACCAATTTACATTCCCACCACCAGGGCAGGAGGGTTCCTGCTTCCCTGCATCCTTGCCAACACCTGTCCTCTGGTTGTTCCTGTAACAGCCATTCTGACAGCTGTAAGGTGATGCTCACTGTGCTCTGATTTGCTTTTGCCTGATGAGTGGGGATGTGGAGCACCTTCCCATGTGCCTTTTGGCCATCTACATGTCTTTTTTGGAGCAAATCTATATTCAGATCCTTTGCCTACTTTTAATTGGGTTATTTGGTTTTGTTTTGGGTTTGGGTTTTGCTATTGAGTTATAGGAGCACCTTATGTATTTCACTACACATACTTCCTTATCAGAAATATGGTTTGCATGTATTTTCTTGCATTCCATAGGCTGCCTTTCATCATGCTGAGTGCCGTGCAGAGCGCTGGAGTGTGGTGTGGTCACACTCTGGCTTTGTTGCCTGGGCTTCTGGTGTCACGCCCAAAGAAATCATTTTTGCCAAGACCAATTACAACAGTATTTTCTGATGAATATTCTTCATTTACCATCTTTTCCTACTTTTTCTTCTTTTTTCTTATACTTTTTGTAGAGAACCACTGCTACCTCCTTCTTTCCAAACCAAAGGCTTGCAGAAAATTGATGTGGAGGGATTGTTACCTTCTGACGTAGACTAACAGGCATGCTTGTGGCAAAGGGCTGAGCGCACAGGTGTTGTTTTGGTTGACTTCTCACAGACTGGCAACCGGAGGGCCCCTGTCCTGACTTACTGAGAGACAGCCCACTCCCAGCGTGCTTTGTCTGCACCCATCCCTTTCAGCCACACCTTCCGCGCCTCTTGCAGCCCCTCCTGAGGCTGGCACCAGCCCCTACACCCATTTCTTCTTGTCCCAGACTCACCACCCAGCAGGAGGCTGAGCGCCGCCGGGCATGCCTGAGGCCCGCCGCTGGTGTCCCAGCATCCCAGCTTGGTCTGCACAGCGTCGGCGGCCTGTCCTCAGACATTCTTCCCAGGTCAGAGGTGCCTCCTGGCCTCACGGAGATGACGTCTGCACTTCACTTTCTCGGTGTCCTGGCTGCTTCTTTGTGTATCTTCTCACAGGAAGCAGAAAGAAGCTATCCTTTTGCCATCCTTAGGGATGCAGGAGTGTTCCCACGTCTCCTGCTGCTCAGCAGCTGTAGCCGATCCCCGTGGGTTCCCCTCGGGGCTGCTGCTCTGCCTCCCTGGCCCCATGTGTGTTGGCTGGGAGCGAGAGTCTTTCCCACATGCTCTTCTGCCTGTTCCTATTCTTTACCCATTTTTCCTACTGAGGATAATTGAGAGGAAAGGCAGAGAAACCAGGAGGTAAGGAGGAGAAGTTTACCAAACTGTGGTGGAGCCAGTGAGGATGCTGTCTTTGCAAGGGAGGAGACGGCTGAGATGGGGCACAGGACCGGCAGGGTTCCAGCAAAGCCAGGGCCTAGTGACCAGCGGTGGGGGAGGGAAAGCGCTCAAGGAACAGCCCAGGTGGTGTGACCTGAGACTGTTAACAAGGTCTGCCCGGTGTTTTCCCTACAAGATATCTGACCTTCTCTGCATTTCCGATCACATGATGCCAAGAGGAGCCATCACTCAGCATACAAGTTACCTTTCAATGCTGAACTCAAAGGACAGAACCCCTCCTGACAGCTGAGGTCACGGGGCTCCCACCTCACGCCCATGGCTGGAGCACTCTCCCACTGCTTTACCGGCCACATGCATTTTCGCCCCAGGCTTGGGGCGTATTTCTTCACCACCCCTTCTGTGATGTAAGGAGGCCTGGATCTGACTGCTGAGTTCTAGCTCCTGGACAGTTTACACCCGGAGGTGAGTGCACAGAGCCCAGGACCACCCCTCATCGGGGAGGGGCCAGGGTACCCGCAGAGCCGGGAGGGTCTCCTGGACGAAGCCCTGCTGGCTGCATGCGGTTCAGCAATGTGGCTGTTCCTGCTCTGGGCTGTTTAAAGTCACGGCCAGCAGAGTCTGTTAGTCCATCGGCTTCCACCGAGAGTGGCAGACCATGCTGTAACTATTTCAGACAAGAGATTAAGATCTGGGCTCCAGAGGGCTGAGACTTCATCAGGTCACATATAGTCTGGCTTGAGATCAAATTGAAAAATCAATTCAAACTGAACAGAAAAGCATGTCCATAATGCTGGAAAAAGCAGGGAAAGAAATTATGCCTCCCTTTGTAAGCCATCTGACTGGCGAGTCCTCTCCCTCCTGCCGAGCCTTCCCACCACCTTGGCAACTTGGTCTCACGTTTGGCAGTCGCAGATTCGCTTTTTCTTTTCCGCCATTATCAATCTGCTGCCGTATGGCTTTAGCACACAATGTGTCTGACACCCTCAGCGTGTCCCACAATTAGTTTCTGAGTGACCATGCTAATAACACTGACATTAGCCACATTTGTCTGAGTTTTATGCTGCTCTGCCTAACTCGATCTCGTGTCTATAATTAAAGGCTCTGGGTCTCAGTAACGTAGGGTCTTGGTACCCTGAGGTAGGGGTGCAAAGACATCTTTCTTATCCCTGACACACCACTCCCTTTGAAAGTCAATTAGACAGAATTCTACTGTTTTGAATATGAGAGAATAGAATATTATATCTTTCTCCTCTGCAGGAAATTTGCAAAACCTAGTTGAGTAGTTGATATACAGGATATGAGCCTAATAAATATTACCTGAAATTGATTATACTATGAATCCACTGGGAGGAATAAGAGAATAATTGTTAATGCATTATTAGCTACTGGCAAAATACTGTATTTTACATTTTACTGCACAGATTACATATCCTGGTGCTCATGGCCGCACTGCATGGCTTTTCTGCCAGCTTGGCGGTTACTTTCCAGGGCTTTCCATGGACATTACCCTGCGCCACAAAGCAAAATAAAGCTCACACAAGGATGCTCTCAGCACAGCCGTGGGTGACACCCCCGCCAGGTGTCCACCGACCACTCCTTCAAGCATGTTTTTTCTTTATTTCTCTTCTAAGAAAATAGTGGTTTTAAGTGTGATTTCTGACATGTGCCAATTTCTCACAAATATTTCTGTGCATGCAATTTCATTTCCTAAGTACAGCTCACACACACACAAAGAAGAGGTGACAAGTATGGGCTTGGGACTTTCCAGGCAGCTTAATGCACGGGGGCAATGGCGTTCCCCTACAGACTCGGGGACTGGGCCACGTGGGTGAGTTCATGCCAAGGGGAGAAGTGCAGCTCCTTGCCTGGAGCCCCAGCTGCTGCTGGGGGCCCCGAGAACGGCGGAGCTCCAAAGCCTCGCCTGCCCCGCACGCTCTGTCCTGGTCCCCAGCAAGCTGCCTCCGGCCCCTGGCCTAGTCCTGCTCTCTTCAGCTGTCTCTCAGAACTGGGGCCACACCACTGAAAATAAGGTCCTGGGATGACAGCACAGGACCCCTCTGGCTGCTTCCCTGTACGCACCTGGACCTCTGGGGCCATTTGTTCTCCTGGCCAGTGCCACGCAGACCACGTGTAGCCTGGGTCTGAAACCAGCAGGCTGGCGAGGGCACTGCTCTTCCCAAGGTTATCACCTGGTGCATACGATCATCACCTGGTGCTCACAGTCATCACCTGATACCCAGTGGTCATCACCTGCTGCCCATGGTCATCACCTGGTGTCCAGAGTTCATCAGTGCCCCAGGAACTAAAGCTTCACACAGCCCTGGAAGCTTTTTCCTAGGAATATTCTTCAGAATGGAGGTTTGTTAGCATATACTGAAAATTTTTAAAACAAAAAGCCCAGCTTGCTGTGAGCACCTTTTGTACACTCTGTTTGAGCAGAGTCCAAATATAAAACCCCAAATTCCATGCATTTTACAAATTACTTTTTGTTGTTGTTGATGTGTGTGCTTTTTTTTTTTTTTTTTGGTAATTCTTAAGCATGTGGTTTCTTCTATAGGGTTTTTCAAAATCTTGGTCCTTTCAGCTGCCAGTAATTAAAACAAAAAGACTGTATGACTCTCTTGTTCTGACTCCTGAGGTTTCAAAAAGGAAACTATTGTTAACCGCAAATTACATTGAATAACTCACTTGGTGTGGGTTTTTCACTCAATTCTAATTATTAATAATTACAGTAAAGTTTTGGAGCTGGATGTAAAAAAATATATATTCTTGTTCCTACACACCACAAGACCATGCGCCTTCCTTCATATGCCCGGTAAAGCTCCTGGGAAGGAGGAAGGGATAGTTATGCTCCTTATTGTATGAAATAAATATATTCACAGCTATTGTGGCAACTGTATCTTATTTTTAATGAACCAGAAGAATTAAGAGGACCCCAGCAGTAATCCTTTGATAGAGCAAGTACTCTCTGCAAATAATCGCCTTTTCATTTATCTGAAGGTCTTTAATCATATTTTTGTGTATTAGGTTTCAGTAAAGTAGGTCAAGTACATAATTAAACAAGAATGTAATTTTATCAGGGGCACAGTTTCCTTTTGGAAATGTAGCCCTCATACAGAGATCTGAAATAAAGACCCAAGCTTCCACCAGCTTCACAGGTGAGGGGCCCTAGAAACACATCACACAGCCGCAGGGTCCGCACTCAGGCAGGAGGACCCAAGGAGCCTGCCATCCCGAGGCTGGAGGGCGACCTGGCCACAGCGTGGCTCCTGGGGAGTGCCCCGCCCCAGCTCCGCGACCCCCCTGTGCCACCACGCATCGCACAGGCCGGCAGACCCACACATCCCAGCACCTCACTGTTGCTAAACTGAGGTCTGAAAACTGTCCTGACCCCCTGACCCTTCCTGGTGTCCACAACCATGCCCTTTCAGAAAATGGATTATCTAGTTTCAGATTTTGGTTCTATAAAAATATAGAACAAGAAAGAAATTAAGCTGGATGCAGAATATTCAGTTTTCAAAACTGCTTTTCCAAAAGAGAAAAAAGGTTTGTATTGATTGAGTACTGAAGTTCCAAAATCTTGGTTTTATAGTAACTATGGTTTCTTGAGTGGGTTGTTTTTGTTTTTTTGAGTCCATTGACACTTAACAGCTAATGGAGGTAAGAACCTAAGCAGCCCCTCACGGCTCAGTCAGGGGGCCTGGAGAGCTGCTGTGGCAATGACAGCGATTACCCAGAGCGCCCCATTCTGAGGTCCTGGTAGAGCCGGCGGGCAAGGGAGATGCCCTGTAGAGTTCTGGTCCTTCAGTGGGAAGCTGTCAGCCAGGCTGTGCTGCCTCTGGGAAGCTGCTCCGGGGATACACGATGAAAATCAACCACTACCTCTGATCAGCAGACTCGGGATCCGTGAACTTGGCGGTGGAGCAGAGCTGGCAGAATGGCTCCGCCACGGACCCAGTCAAAACGCAGGACGAAGCTCGGATTTGTCCCTGTGCCCCCGACCGCTACAGCACTGTGTTTAATTGACTTACAATTTTTTCCCTAATATAATTCTTTATGAAACCTGCCTTGAGCAATGGATCCCTGATTGTTCACCGAGGGTTGTGCCTCATTTGTTCCCGTAGATTGTGCCTAATTAACGCTAACTTGTCTGTACATAAAAAGTACAATAGGCTGTCCTTTCCAATTTAATTCCGACAGTTTAATCGAATCTGTATTCTTTCAAAAATAATTAGATCATTTACACTTCATTAACATGTAATGTAATGTTGAGACATTCATCATCATGATTTCTTATTTTTCTTGTGCAATATTATCTCCTCTAATGAAACTGTGAACACCATGCATGCCTTAATTAGCTGTATCATATCACTGACAATTTCTGAATAAGGCCACGTTTTTACAGATGAAATTGAATTATCGCGGTAGGTGTATTTTCAGCAGAATCTGCTCTTTTCTTATTGAAAAACACCTTCCCGCCACCCAGCCTAATGCTGAGGGCACCACTATGGTGGCTTCATGATGGCCTGATATGAAGGAAGGGCCCACGTTTCTCGCCACGGATCTGCAGAGTGGCTCTCCACGCAGCGTGCAGCACAGCCTCCAGGGCTCCATGGGAGACATGGCTCAGACGGCAGGCCTCCTCACTCTAGCTGAGACCCAATGCAGAGGTGAACCCACCTTGGAGGGGGGGATGAGGCACCCTGGAGCAAAAGGTCGAGGCTGCAGACCCGCCTGGCCCAGGTCTGGAGGTGGCCCAGGTAGGCAGGAACATGGCCTCCTGCCAGGTTGTGGCCGCCCTTCACCACGTGTGTCCTAACGTCAAGAACAGCAGTGTCTTCAGAAACAGGGACAAGTCACCATCAGAAGGACCCATCGCATCTGGAGCTGAGCAGTCACAGGGACTCTCCAGCAGGACAGATGAGGGGTGGCAGGAGCCCACAGGCATTCGGCGCACACATGGATTTGCTTGGGAGGAAGTGACTGGTTCCAAAGGCCAAGAGGCAAGGAAGGGGACGGGCTCTCCCCACCCGGAAGAAGCCGAGGTGAAAGGGGTCTGCACTCTCCTCAGAAGCCCCAGCTGCGCCCACAGCCCCATCCTCCAGCACCCAGAGCAGCCTTCATAGGAGGAGAGGTGGGGCTGAGGGACGCACCTGCACCTGCCTGCAAGGAAGCCCCAGGTGTCACTTCAAAGTGGAATGTCCCAGGGTGGCTTCCAAGCCAGGGCCGTGGGCTGACAGCACCACCTCTACCTGCTAGTGACCCAGATGGCGAGTGACCCGGATGGCGAGTGACCCCGAGCGGCCTGTGCCTCCGGCAGTGACCAGCATGCAAGCCTGGGGGAGCACAGGCAATAGTCAGCCTGCAGGACCCTCCACTCGGGAGTGTTCTTCAGCTGCTCACTGGAGGCAGGCACCACCTTGCCCCATCTTCCTTCACGGAGCAGCAGCCTTGCGCTCTCCGGGGACAGGCAGGATGGAGGACAAGGTGCTCTGCCCACACCACGACTACCCCACTGTATGCATGGGTTTGACATTGCATGTCTGGCCCTGACGGCCCTCCTGTGAGCAGCCCTGCCTGCTGTCTCAGAGCCCCACCATGAACTTGCACTTGAGCATGAGCAGAATTCATGCAAACACATGGCCAGACTTTTCATTATGGGATTTTGGGAAAGGCCCACCCCCCACCAGTCCATTGGATATATAACCACGTGCTCCCTGAAGCCAGAGGACCTTGCAGCATCAAACCAGAGTCCTGTGTGCACAAGACTTGTGGAAATGGTTAGATGCACATCCCCTTTTCCTCCTCAAGCAGATGGCCCCCAGAGGAGGCACCAGAAGGACAGCCTTTCCTAGTTCCAGTTCAGCCCCTGGCTGTCCAGGCCAGGCTCCTGCCTGAGCACCCGGCCGCTCCGTGTCCGACCTCCTCACTGTGTGGCTTGTCCCCACCACTCACAGACCTGTTCCAGGCGCTGCTGTACACAGAGGGCCCCAGCCTCCCACTTCACCCACAGTGCTCCAGGCAGGGGCCCCTCCACGTGCTCCACCCTCTGCCTCCCCCAGGCGCTCCCCCACCACTCTCTGCCTCCCGTGTCACATTAAGGTTTGTGTCTCCACCTTTCCTAGGCGGCTCTCCTGCCGTATCCCTCCCTGGGGAGCCGATCCCTCCTTCTGATGAGGCCCCTGCGGCTGCGGCTACCCACCCCCCACCGTCCCGGTCCCCACCTCTCACCACGCTGCTTGGTGTCCACCGTGGGTCCTACAATGCAGTGCCGCTCCACACCCCAGCTCGCCCTCTCCCCCACAAGACCCCATCCAGACCCAGGCTTAACTTCTGTGCTAAGCACCCTGCCAGCACTCACCAGACCTCCCCTTGCCCAACCCACAGCTGCCTCCTGGCAATCAGCAGGCCATCCAGGGCCCAGATGAACCCGTTCACTGGCAACTCCCCGCCCCAGGCCTAGGGCCCTTCTCATGGAGACCCTGCCCCACCCCCCAACGCCAGAGCCTCTCCTGCACCCGTGCTTCTTCCACCTGGACGGCCACCCCTCCTCACCCCACCTGGTCCTGCTGCCCTCAGGATCCAGTTAAGATGCAAGCCAAACAAATCACTCATCTGCCAACAGCCCACCGGGACTCCCCACATCATTCAGGATAAGTTGACCCCCAACGTTAGCCCAGAGAGGCCCCTGCTCGGACTACAGCCCATCTCTAGCTCACCCCATAAATGCTCTGCTGCCTGCCTCTACGTCTTCACAACACTATCACCTGCCTGAAATGCCTGCCCCAAATCATTTACCCAACTCCTACTCATCCCTCAAAACACAGCTCAAATAGTGCCCCTCCTGAAAGCTTTTCCAGACCTCAAATCTAATTCAAATGATGCTGTATTTCTCCAAAATAGGCTATTCAGGGAAATAGCAATTTTTTGCATTTCATTTAACTCTTGCAACTCTAGATATGATATTCGAATAAAGTTCTTAATATAAAATGGATTCTGGACTCCAAAGGATTTATTCCCCTGAAGCGTAAGAAGGTACCCAATCCCACGTTCCCCCAGTTACTACCCCCTGTGGCCATCATTTAACCTGTGAGAGTCTCAGCTCTCGAGTGTGTAAGTGGAGGTAACAAAAGCATGTGGGACAGGGCAGAGACACACCATTCCCCTGAGTGCGAGGACCCAAGTGTGATGAGCCACACACGCATCGAATTCAGTCCTGGAGAAGACCTGGTGGTCTTTCCTGTGCTGCAGTCCACTGGGCTCTGCAGAAGCCAGGACCAGACAGCATCCAAGCAACCAGCAAAAATACTGCCCCCCACAAAACCTGATGTTTGACCCAAAATCATCTATACACACATTATTTTTATTGTTCTGAAAATGATATGGGAACAGGAAATGAGAATGTATTCATGCAAACCTGGGTCTGAAGTATCACTGGTCCAGTCAGACCCAACTTTTGCCCTCAGACAGTAATTCTCTGTCTTCATCAGGCTGGTTACTTGCAGATAATCTAGAAGCACAGGAACTAGGAAACCAAGCTAAATTGGATAAAACCCCTTAGAAACAGGAAATCTCTGAGACGGTACAGTAACTACATCTTCAGTGTCCAGAGCAATGTGCTGTCCCTACAGGATGGGTGCATAAACACACCGTAACCCAATCGTCCTTCAATTTGCTGCTGAGGTTGCTGGATGCAGGTCTGGGGGGCAATTGGACACCTGGCTAGATGCAGAACGCTCAGCCCAGGGTGGGCACACAGCGCCTACACCTGCTGTGTGCTTGTCGCTTCTACATCAAAGCATTTCTTCATCTCATTCGACTTAATCTTTTGCCCACCATTCAAAAAACAAAAAAACAGATTTTTATCTGGGCAAAGAAAACAGAGGAAAGGGTAGAGTGCGTCAAGCTCAATGTTATTTAGGCACCTTTTATTTGCGCTCTCTTCCTCAGAATTGCTTGGGCATAAGCGGGTGACCACGGGATGGTAGGAGAGGTGGACGAACATCACCCTCAGACGCCGAGGCTTTGGAAAGCCACACAGCGTAATTGTCCTTCAGAGCACTTGCAGAAGCCAGGCTACTAATTAACCGCTAGTGCATCAATTAGTTATAATAGCTGTAATAACACACAAACAATGGTGTGAAGTTATGTGCCTCACTATGCCCTCCTTTCCATTTGGTGAGCTTTTCTTGTTTTAAGCTTTTGCTTTGAAGATTTAAGTTAATAATTTGTTCCTAATGAATTTGGTCTTTTCTGTTTCTCCCGTATGCAGGGCCTTTAAACAGCTAAAAGAAATGATGCCATTAACACAATCTTGCTTTAAAGAAAACTTTCTACATTAGGAAAAATATTTTCATATGAACATTGCTAGTTTAGCAAAGATATTAGAAACAGGTCGAGGTGGAATGAAATTATATGAAGTTCACTTTTCTTTGGCTGGTGATTGACACCACTTGATAAAAATGTAGGTCATCTTCTATAAGCTATAGCAGCATATGCAATACATACATGATCTCTGAAAAAAAGCAACTCACACTAAGGAAAACTTTTTGTAAACCTAACTTGTTTTTATTTTTCTTTTTTGATAGGGGAAAACGGCACATAAAAGTAAATCCATTTGCTTCAACAACTGCAAGTAGTAAAAAGGCTTTCCAGGATGTGTCCCCCACTGTCCAGGCCCTAGACAGATGTTCTCAGAGACCACAAGGCCCACCCGCCTCCTGTCTCCCCTCCACAGCTGTCCCCGGAGGTGGCCAGCCCTGGTGGCAGGTACCCTCAATGGTGGCCGTCCTACGCAGTGGCTGTCACCGGTGGCAGCTGCCCTCGAGCACCCGTGCCCTCTGTCACTCCCATTTCCCAGCGCCCACAGCCCCTGGCCACGCCTTTCCGCTGTTTGGCGAGCCGCCATGGCAGGCTGTGCCCTCTGGCTTCAGACACAGGCACATACACCCTCGGCAAGCAAGGGGCGGGACCCTGCAGGCACACGAGCAGGCTCGTTGTGGACAGGTAAGTCCGGTTGAGTGAGCGGGCAGCTAAGAGAGTCCGCACTCAGAAAAAAGCTGACCCGTTAGCTTCAACGTACGTATGTTATCAAAGCGCCTCAGTTGACTGGGGGTACTTAAAACAGTGAATGTTGAGGGGCACAAGGAGCGCCATATTTCTGAGGCTGCATTCCCCCGTCTAACTGGGGCTCTCCCAAACTCTAGACTTCACGAAACCATTACAGCTCTAAGCTGTGGTCGCTAAGTAGGCCTGTGTAAGCAAAATGAACACATCCTGAAAGGGAAAGGACTTTTTGGGTTTTTTTACTTTTTAAACTTTTTATTTGGAAATAATTACAACTTCGCAAGGAAATGGCGCACAGTCCAGGGACGTCCCACAGTCTCCCCCGAGCTCGCCCGAAGCTCACATCTTTTTTCCAGCTTTGTTGAGGTGTAAGTGACATACAATGAAAAGGTTTTCCTAATGTAAAACACTAAGAAGGGAAGAGTGTCCAAATCTTTCCGTTTCTTACTTTACTTACTCCTCTCATCAATGATTTGTCGGGCAGCTTTCTGAGCAGCCGCTCTGACCAGTTCTCAGTTCCGAGCATCAGGCTGCAAGGAAAGAGGCGGGCGAGCAAGACGCAGGCCCTGACGTGGGGCGGCTCGGAGCCCGGGGCAGACAGCGCGCCTGAGTCAGGCAGATTCGGGCACGGCGGCTGTGGGGGAGGGCCGGCCGCGCTGACTTGGCTTCCTGAGGGCAGCCCGGGCCGCGCACTGGTGAGATTCAGATCAGTGATTATGGGAAAGACGTTCGAGATCGCCGGACAGTCCCAGGGCCACGGGAGAGAGCAAGCCACACCCTCGTTCTGACCACGCCAGGCTCTGCAGGATGCGCACTCTCAAGCAAATGAGAGGTGCCCGATCAGGACGGTGACCACTGAGGACGCCGTTGGGGGTCGGCAATAGGGTCAGGGAAGCAGTGTGGGTCGGGGAGATGCTCCAGGGGGCGGGAGGTTGCTGGGTGCAACCCCTACTGACAGCGGAGGCCGAGGCTGGCCGAGGGCAGCGGTGCCCGTGGGAGCCCACAGAGGCAGGGCTGGCCTGGCCACTAAACACAGGGGCCTGTCTGCAAGCCGACTTTTCCCAGACAGGGGCTCCATGCACATCATTCTTCTGTGTGAAAGTTCAGCCCCAGCGGCATGACGAAAATGTGAGCATTGCTGGCTGGGCGCACAAGGCTTCTCGCTTTTTTAGCCACAGGCATGGTGAACAAGTGTTCATCTAAATCACAGCGCAGGGAAATGATGCTAGAGTCTGTGGGGGCCACACGGGTCTGAGAATTCACTGTATTCACCTTCAGGGTTTCAGTGCTCTTTTCTAATTTTCAAAATACTGTAGATGAATGTGCATAGGCAGATTACATAGAATGGCCATGGCCTATGGAAAGAGGAGGAAGAGGCGCCCATGGGCATGCAGGGTGCACTCAGGTCCCCCACACACAGCCAGCTACTCACCAGGCGGCCTCACCATGTGGCCAAGAAGAGAATGAACCAATCATCGGCTGTGGGTTTGCCAGGGTGGCTTGGCTGAAGCAGCTGGGAAACAGCCACACACGGCCAGCTCAGAGCTCCCCGCAGGCCATACACCACCAAAGAGGAGCTGGGACAGAAGCAGGGAGGGCGCCTCCTCTCCTGCCACTGTGCAGGCCACAGATACCACTCCCCCAGGGGCTGTGAGGGAAAAGTCAAATGGACCAGTGACCTATGGACCTATGGCCTATGACTCCTATGGACCTGTGGCCTATGACCTGTGACCTAGGGACCAGTGACCTATTGACCTGTGGCCTATGACCCCTATGGACCCATGACCTATGACTTGTGACCTAGGGATGGTGACCTATGGACTTGTGGCCTCTGACTCCTATGGACCTGTGACCTATCACTTGTGACCAAGGGACCAGTGACCTAGGGACTGTGGCCTGCACTGTGGCCAACGACCCAGCTGGCCCTGCCTTCCCTTGGGTAAGCCAGCAGCCCCGTGAGGCAGGTCCCTCTCTGGCACAGTGCAGGAGCAGGGAGCGGCCCTGGGTTGGTCCCCATGCAGCCGTCCAGTGCATTCCCAACTGCCTGCAGAGCTAGCCAGGTCAGACCTCTGCCAGTGGGGCTTCCTGCCCTGGGCAGCACCAGAGGGACCCCGCCCAATGGGCAGCCTCCTGTCCTGGGCCCGAGAACTTGGGCGTGACCAGACTCACGGGCACAGAGGCTGATCCTGGGTGTTCAGCCACCAGCCAGTGGCCAGCGCCCCCCTCCCAGCCTGGTGTCATGGGACCGATGGATCCTCACTGAGCTGTGGGCACCACACACAGCAGGGCCTTGCCTCCTGCTCCCTGGGCACCCCTGGCATGTGACCCGAGGCCCCAGGGCCCTGACTCGGGCCATGCCTCACCCCAGCCGAAGCAACAGCTGCTCCCAGCGCCCATCTCTGCAGGGTCAGTCACACGGCTTCAGAAATGGGGAGTGCAGTCCCATACTGCCAGCTTCCTCACCAACAAGGCGCGCCCCACCATCCCTGCCGCGAGGCTGGCCCTCCATACTGGCCGTGCGAGCACTGGGAGCCACCGGGCAGTGACCTGGACCCACTGAGAACACGCTGGAGTGGCCGCACCCAGGCTTCGCGCCTGTTTCCACACTATTGGACCCAGAACATTGAGTCCATGTTTGATGTGAAAAGAAATTAAAGCTCTGGCTTCATTAGATAAACAGGTTATGGTTAAAGATCACAGGGAGACACCCACCCCTTTGGCCACAGCAGGCAGCTCCTTGCCTGCAACTGATTTCAAGAAGTTTTATCTGAAAGATGCTTCTAGATCATGGCCAGAATGATTCTATAATTCCCCTGCCCATGCCGCTATGTTTACTGGACGCACAGCCCTTGTTGCTGATGGATAACGCTGAGCTCCAGGAATGCTGAGCTCGCCTCCGGGCAGTGCCGAGCTGCACTCTGCCTGTTTGCTCAGAGTGTCCCACGTTTGCCAGTGAATCTGTAAAAGTGGCTGGGTGGGCAGCCTGCTGTGGGTTTGCTCTCAGCCTGAAGTGCCGGCTGCTGGTTATGTGATCAGATCAATAATAACTTCCGCTGGGCTCTGACTCATCTCCGGGCCCACCGTGTAAGCAGAACTCTGCACCCCAGCATGGCAGCCCGAAGTGCTTTGCTGCTGAGAAAAACGCCAAAGGTGAGGCAGGTGCTTCCAGATCTCTTTAGAAAGCAAAATATTATAATAGCTCTGCAGGCAAACTAGCAAGTGGGACTCAGTGCAGGAGGGAGGGAGGACAGGTGTGGGCGGGGCTGGTCCATCCACCTGACCGGCCTTCCCTGCAGCTCAGGTCCCTGCCTCACAGCCAGCAGACGCCTGCCTTCCCTGAAGGGGGTTCACGTCCAAGCAGGCAGTTGGAGCACGGGCCGTGTGGTGTGCGGGGCCTCCCCCTGCCGCCTCGTCCTCTGACCCTGGGCAGGACACTCTCGACAGGAACGGGAGCCCAGGTCCCGGGGACGCATGCATGCCCCTTTCGTGGCTTTCTTAGCTCCGTGTGTCCTTAGTGTCACTCTTCCATCCTGCAGCACCTGCACCAGGAATGCTGTGCGTCCTGTCGAGTGTCGGGCTGAGGCAGGCTGGAGGAGCCCGCAGCGCGAGGGTAGCTCCCCCTCCCCCGACCCCACTCCCAGGGCGCGCTGAGGAGCTGCGAGAGCTGCCCTCTGCCAGAACTCCTACACCACTCGGGCTCTCAGAGCCCGACTCTGGGATAATGCACTCTCCCAGCGGAAATCACCGGGACACCTACAGGGCCTCTAAAAATCAGAACATCTTGTCAGCCACCTTCTCCCATATGGGTAAACAGAGCTTTGTTAACAAGGCCACATCAGGAAACCCGCAAAAGGCAAAGCTAGGCCTCACGGACACAGGACCGCACCTGGCTGAGGTGTCAGTCCTGGACCAGCACCCACAGCAGTGGACAGCTGCATTCACCAGCTCCTCTAAAAAAAAGTACTATTTTGTTGTATTTGGGGCTGGGAAGGGAGAAGGAGTTCCATGTTTCAAGTGGCTAAAGTGCCACTTGCCCACACAGACAGCCCGGCCCGCCACCTCCCAGATGGGTGCTGGCTGCCCACCTCCACCTTCCCAGAAGGGCTGGTGGTAACTGGCCGCAAAGCCGCAAGCGTGACTGTGCCTCTCCCCATTGTTGGCATGTCTCCATAAGAACAACAGGACATCTCCAGCCAGAGGACACACACGGCCCTGGGGCCAGTCAAGGGGTGGCTGCAGCCCCCACACCCCACAGAGCACGGGGCCCTGGTGGCTGCCCTTCCACCCTGAGAAGAGTCCAGAGGAAAAGGTACTTATGAAAATAGAAAGAAGGGGACGCTGGACAAGCACCGGGGTTGTGCGGCCAGCAGAACCACATCCCCAAACACCAAGTGGGCTCCAGGGCCACCCTCACCCCAACTCCCCGCTCTCCGGCAGACAGCCTGTTCCCACCACGGCCACTCAGGGGCACCCTCGTGAGAACTGGCCCTTCACTGGGCCATAGACCACACAAGCTGGCCGCCTGCTACGGGACTGACAGGGAAGCACACTCAGCCCTGGGCTTCGGGATGGCTCCGAGTGCAAGGGGCAGATAACCAAAAGCCAAAGCTCACCCTCTGGGACAGCCCGGAGAACGTGAAGTGTGGCGAGCCCACCATCCTTGGAGCCTGAGCAATGAGAGCGAGTCCAGGCCAGCACCCGGGGGCCTTAGTGCCACCTGCCAACCCTGGGGACGTCCGGCAGCGGAAGTCACAGCTGAGCTGTGTGTGACCATGCTGTGTGCTCTGCACAAAGCTGGCTTATCTCCCTTGACCCTTAACTCAGGACTGCTTCCTGGGCTCCAGAGGGCAGACGGTCGGACCTTGTCCCCTTTCTCTCCCTCCGACTCTTTCCACCCTCCCTGTTTCCTGGAGGGGGGCAGGGTGTCACACTGGAGAGATCAGCTGTTTACCTCAGCAAACCTGGGCTGCCCTCCTGCTCTGGGGGCTGCTGAAGGTGCTCCCCAGCACGTCCTGGGCCAGAGTGCACATTCGCCACTAAACACTCTTGGTGACACTTTTAACACCTTCCTCTGGACTCATATGCTAGGAGCTAGAGGCACCGTCCAGATGGGGAAAGTCCAAGTCCCAGAGCAGGTGGCCCCCTGGTGTCCAGGAGGAATCCACAAGGAGACTTGGCTGACCTGGGCCAGCAGCCCACCTGTCAGAGCACTGTCTGTACCTATGGAAGGGAACGCCAACGCTGACCCATGCAGGCTCAGAGAGCTTTACGTGCGGGGCCCTGTGGGGAGCTGTGGACTCAGCCTGCCTGATCACCAAGCTATGGACTAGCTCTGGTAGGGAAGGTGGGCTGTGTTTTGAAACATTTTCAAAATGTCATCTTCGTTAAATTATTCAGGTAAATAAGCATCCCTCAGAATTAGCACATAGTCTGAGTATAAAACCCTTCGTTGTCCCTATCTTCTTCCTTGGTTTTCGTCTAGACTTTTTATTATTAAAAAAGACATTTTTGCCTCAATGATACACCTGCAAATACATTTCCAATCCTCATTGACTATACATAGATTCTGAAGAAGTAAAATCCCACTTATTAGGATTTTTACCATTTCCACATGCACCTGCCCTTTTCAAACAGCTATTTAAATCTTGTAGTTCAATCCACATCACAAGCTTCAGTCCCCTGGTTGGGGTGTTTTCAGAGCCTGGGGCCAACCACAGACACGTTGGTGTCATATGGAGCACGTGGCCTCCACCCGCTCTCACCTGGAGGGACTCAAGGGTGCACCAATGGCTCCTCCTGTGGTCACCACATGTCGACACCTCCAGCCACTACTCCAGCAAGTTCTGGTAAGGCCGGGAGGGTCTGGTGTCAGGGCATCACCCTGTCTGGCCGTTGCCCCAAAGCAAAGCCCCACAGGATGGGTTTGAGGGCTTTCCTTTCACCATCAAGCCCAGGAGGACACACACCTCTTGCTTCTCTCTGGGGTGAGTAAGGAGATCGCACACATTCTTTCAAAAGTGCTCAAAGCGAGGACGGCTCAAGATGGCGGCGTGAGTAGGGCGGTGGAAATCTCCTCCCAAAACCATTTATATTTTTGAAAATACAACTATTGCTAAAAGAGAGACCAGAAGATACAGTACAACAGCCATATACAGGCTACAGCTACATCTGCGAGAACTCAGCATCTCACGAAAAGGGTAAGATACAAAGCCGTGACCCAGCGGGACCCGAGTACTCCCCTGACCCCAGCTCATGGGTGCGAGGAAAAGAATCAGAGTGAGGAGGGAGTGGAAGCACAGGACTGCTAAATAACCAGCCCTAGTAATCTGCACCCACTGGAAGCACAGACACACATTGCATGGTGTACTAGATATTAGAGAAACGGAAAAGTAAAATCTAAAATGGAGACTGTGAGCAGGTCCCCACAGCCAGCTCCCCTGGGACAAAAGAAAAACAGGCTCTTTAAAAGTCTTAAATGGACAAGGGCTTAACAGGTGAACAAAATAAGCCCAGCACACTCAGCCCAGCAGGCTGGGAATCTTAAGGAACTTCAGGTGCCCTAAACCCCTGGGTGGCTACGCAGCTCCGAAGCACCTCACGGTGATAAGTAGCCTGCCAGTCATTACCCCCTGCCAGCACTGCAAGTAAACTGGAGGACCCACCACAGCTGCAGGGCAGCGAGGGAGCAGCCCTGCCCACAGCAACCATACAGAGTCGTCTCCCAGCACACAGCTAACCGGGACAGATCCAGAGGCTGCCATGGGCACACAGCTGCCCGGCACAGAGGAAGCCAGAGCAAGGTCTGGCAGGCACGAAGGGGCGCCGTTCTCGCAGGAGAACACACCCGGCGCGCCTGCGACACCCCACAGGTCCCTAGGCTCTCCTGAGGGCCACCCTGCCCACGGCAGCTCAGGGGATTAACCCAGAGGCTACGCCCTGCACCTGATTGACCAGTATAGGCAGAGGAAGCCCAAACAAGGTCGGGAAGGCATGAAGGGGTGCCATTCTCACAGGAGAACACCCCTGGCACATATGCGACCCCCCACAGTGACTTAGACTATCCCAATGGCCGCCCTGCCCACAGCAGCTCAGGGGATTATCCCAGAGACTGATCCCTGTGTATGGGTAACCAGCACAGGCAGCACAGAAGGGCAAGGTGACCAGCAAGCAGGAAGAGACTTTGTTCTCCCAGCTGACACATGTACCACTTGCTGGCAACCACTTCTATCACCATGAAAAGGCAGAAGAATCTAGTCCAGTCAAAAATCACTCAGAAAACCCCAGAGAGAGGGCCTGGTGAGATATATATAACCAATCTTTCTGAAAAAGAATTCAAAATAAAAGTCATAACCATGCTGTTGGAGCTGCAGAGAAATATGCAAGAGCTAAGGGATGAAGTCCGGAGGGAGATAACAGAAATGAAACAATCAATAGAAGGACTTAAGAGCAGACTGGACGAGGTGCAAGAGACTGTTAATGGAATAGAAATCAGAGAAGCTGAGGCAGAGAGAGATAAAAGGATCTCTAGGAATGAAAGAATATTAAGAGAACTGTGTGACCAATCCAAACAGGACAATATTCACATTATAGGGGTACCAGAAGAAGAAAGAAAAAGGGATAGAAAGCATCTTTGAAGAAATAATTGCTGAAAGCTTCCCCAAGCTGGGAAAAGAAATAGTCTCTCAGACCATGGAAGTCCACAGATCTCCCAACACAAGGGACCCAAGAAGGAAAACATATAATAATTAAAATGGCAAAAATCAAAGACAAGGACAGAGTATTAAAGGCAGCTAGAGATAGAAAAAAGATCACCTACAAAGGAAAACCCATCAGACTTCTCAACAGAAACCTTACAGGCCAGAAGAGAATGGCATGATATATTTAATGCAATGAAACAGAAGGCCTTGAACCAAGAATACTGTATCCAGCACAATTATCGTTTAAATTTGAAGGAGGGATTAAACAATTTCCAGATAAGCAAAAGTGTGACCACAAAGGTGTGAAACTAGAAATAAATTGTACAAAGAAAAAAAAAAGGTTCACAAACACATGGAAGCTTAACAACATGCTCCTAAATAACCAACGGATCAATGACCAAATTAAAATAGAGATCAAGCAATATATGGAGACTAATGACAACAACAGCACAAAGCCCCAACTTCTGTGGGATGCAGCAAAGGCAGTTCTAAGAGGAAAGTATACTGCAATCCAGGCCTATTTAAAGAAGGAAGAACAATCCCAACTGAATAGTCTAAAGTCACAATTATTGATATTGGAAAAAGAAAAACAAATGAGGCCCAAAGTCACCAGAAGTAGGGACATAATAAAGATAAGAGAAGAAATAAATAAAATTGAGAAGAATAAAATAGAAAAAAAATCAATGAAACCAAGAGCTGGTTCTATGAGAAAATAAACAAAATAAACCCCTAGCCAGACTTATTAAGAGAAAAAGAAAATCTACACACATAAACAGAATCAGAAATGAGAAAGGAAAAATCATGACGGACCCCACAGAAACACAAAGAATTATTAGAGAATTCTGTGAAAATCTATATGCTAACAAGCTGGAAAACCTAGAAGAAATGGAAAACTTCTCAGAAAAATACAACCTTCCAAGACTGACCAAGCAAGAAACAAAAAACCTAAACAGACCAATCACCAGTGACGAAATTGAATCGGTAATCAAAAAACTATCCAAGAACAAAACCCCCGGACCTGATGGATTCACCGCTGAATTCTACCAGACATATAGAGAAGAAACAACACCCATTCTCCTTAAAGTTTTTCAAAAAATAGAAGAGGAGGGAATACTTCCAAACTCATTCTATGAAGCCAGCATCACTCTAATACCAACACCGGGCAAAGGCCTCACCAAAAAAGAAAATTACACACCAATATCCCTGATGAACGTAGATGCAAAAATACTCAACAAAATATTAGCAAACCGAATTCAAAAATACATCAAGAGGATCATACACCATGATCAAGTGGGATTCATCCCAGGGATGCAAGGATGGTACAACATTCGAAAATCCATCAACATCATCCACCACATCAACAAAAAGAAGAACAAAAACCATATGATCATCTCCATAGATGCTGAAAAAGAATTTGACAAAATTCAGCATCCATTCATGATTAAAACTCTCAACAAAATCGGTATAGAGGGCACGTACCTCAACATCATAAAGGCCATATATGACAAACCCACAGCTAACATCATACTTAACAGCGAGAAGCTGAAAGCTTTTCATCTAAGAACGGGAACAAGACAGGGATGCCCACTCTCTCCACTGTTATTCAACATAGTACTGGAGGTCCTAGCCACGTCAATCAGACAAAACAAAGACATACAAGGCATCCAGATTGGTAATGAAGAAGTCAAATTGTCACTATTTGCAGATGACATGATAGTATACATAAAAAACCCAAAAGACTCCATTCCAAAACTACTAGAATATCTGAATTCAGCAAAGTTACAGAATACAAAATTAATACACAGAAATCTGTTACTTTCCTATACACTAACAATGAACTAGTAGAAAGAGAAATCAGGAAAACAATTCCATTCACAATTGCATCAAAAAGAATAAAATACCTAGGAATAAACCTAACGAAGGAAGTAAGAGACCTGTACTCTAAAAACTACAAGACACTCCTAAGAGAAATTAAAGAGGACACTAACAAATGGAAATGCATCCCATGCTCTTGGCTAGGAAGAATTCATATTGTAAAAATGGCCATCCTGCCTAAAGCAATCTACAGATTCAATGCAATCCGATCAAAATACCAACAGCATTCTTCAACAAACTGGAATGAATAGTTCTAAAATTCATATGGAGCACAAAAGACCTCGAATTGTCAAAGCAATCCTGAGAAGGAAGAATAAAGCAGGGGGGATCTCACTTCCCAATTTCAAGCCCTACTACAAGGCCACAGTAATGAAGACAATTTGGTACTGGCACAAGAACAGACCCACAGACCAGTGGAACAGAAATGAAAGTCCAGATATTAATCCAAACATATACAGTCAATTAATAAATGATAAAAGAAGCCACAGCTATACAATAGGGAAAGGACAGCCTCTTCAACAGCTGGTGTTGGCAAAACTGGGCAGCTACGTGCAAGAGAATGAAACTGGATCATTGTCTAACCCCATACACAAAAGTAAATTCAAAATGGATCAAAGACCTGAATGTAAGTCATGAAACCATAAAACTCTTAGAAAAAAACATAGGCAAAAATCTCTTGGACATAAACATGAGCGACTTCTTCGTGAACATATCTCCCCGGGCAAGGGAAACAAAAGCAAAAATGAACAAGTGGGACTATATCAAACTAAAAACCTTCTGTACAGCAAAGAACACCATCAATAGAACAAAAAGGCATCCTACAGTATGGAAGAATATATTCATAAATGACATATCCGATAAAGCATTGACATCTAAAATATATAAAGAGCTCACGCACCTCAACAAACAAAAAGCAAATAAGCCAATTAAAAAATGGGCAGAGGACATGAATAGACACTTCTCCAAAGAAGAAATTCAGATGACCAACAGGCACATGAAAAGATGCTCCACATCACTAATCATCAGAGAAATGCGAATTAAAATCACAATGAGATATCACCTCACACCAGTAAGGATGGCCACCATCCAAAAGCAAACAACAACAAATGTTGGCGAGTATGTGGAGAAAAGGGAACCCTCCTACACTGCTGGTGGGACTGCAAATTAGTTCAACCATTGTGGAAAGCAGTATGGAGGTTCCTCAAAAAACTCAAAATAGAAATACCATTTGACCCAGGAGTTCCACTCCTAGGAATTTACCCTAAGAATGCAGCAGCCCAATTTGAAAAAGACAGATGCACCCCTATGTTTATCGCAGCACTATTTACAATAGCCAAGAAATGGAAGCAACCTAAGTGTCCATCAGTAGATGAATGGATAAAGAATGTGGTACATATACACAATGGAATATTATTCAGCCATAAGAAGAAAACAAATCCTACCATTTGCAACAACATGGATGGAGCTAGAGGGTATTATGCTCAGTGAAATAAGCCAGGCAGAGAAAGACAAGTATCAAATGATTTCACTCATCTGTGGAGTATAAGAACAAAGAAAAAAACTGAAGGAACAAAACAGCAGCAGACTCACAGAACCCAAGAATGAACTAACAGTTGCCAAAGGGAAAGGGACTGGGGAGGACGGGTGGGAAGGGAGGGATAAGGAGGAAAAAGGGGCATTGCGATTAGCAGACATAATGTGGGGGGGGGGGTATGGGGAGGGCTGTACAACACAGAGAAGACAAGTAGTGACTCTATAGTATCTTACTACTCTGATGGACTGTGACTGTAATGGGGTATGTGGTGGGGACGTGATGATGGGGGGAGTCTAGTAAACATAATGTTGCTCATGTAATCGTAGATTAATGATACCAAAATTTTTTTTTTAAGTGCTCAAGGCTTCCAGATGCACACTGTCTGCTCCTGGGGTGACCCATGGCTACTCTACACTTTGTCCAAAGATGGTTTTATTTCTGTCCCTGTGAGGAAGTTCAAGATCCAGTGAGCCAGGGCTGGACACTGGAGCAGCTAAGGAAACAGATGCAATTTTTTTTTAATTGTCTGGCCTTAATCCACAGTGAGTGAGTTGAACCCGGTGTCAGGCTGGAGCCCCAGAGTGGCTTCCCCATGTAAAGGATGGGAGGCTTCTGCTCCAAAGGGGTCTCTTTAAAGACAGTAGTGCTACCTTCTCGGATGTTCAGAGACCCAAGAGCTCTGCGAAGACTGGGTGTTTGCAAACACCTGCCTCCAAGTGAAACTCCTGCCCGAGCGTGAGCTGAGCACAGATCCAAGGACGGGGGTGCAGAGGAGAGGCACTGCCCTACCTGAGGGATCAGATCTGCAGATTAAGTAAATAAGACAAATTAAAACATTGCATCCTACTTTTGGAGCCCCATCTGATCAATGTCATACACCACCACTGTGTTTGGGATTTTCTCCAGGTTCTGGTGGGATTTATGTTAAGAGCCAAAAAAGCATACCCTTTGGCAATTATTCCAAATATAACTTTAAAATATTCCATTATTGTATGTCATTTGGTTAAATCTCCACCAAACTCTTTTCAAAGTCAAAACAGTCAGCCCCACTGAATAACTACAGCCCAGAATCAGTGACCACATCACTTTTCTTGGACTTAATTGAAGCTGATGTGCTTTGAAATCACAGTAGAAGCACCTCAAGGAAAGTGCTGTGTGTTATTCCTCAAGTGTGAAATGGGACAAAATCACCAGGCTACAGCCCAGGATCAGCCCCTTTGGCACTGGTGGGCCCGAGCCTTACAGCCTCCCACAGTGGGTAAATGTTTAAGTTATACGTATGTCAATGTTCTTTCTCCTCCATCATCCGGCCGTGAATTTTGAATAAAACTCTAGGCTTTATTCGCCCTTCTGTACACTCAGGGCTAACTGTCCTGTGGGGTATAGCTCACTTCTGCTCCAAAGACTAATTTCTCCAAGCATGGTGGGAGCATTTCCAGGTAACAGCAGTGTAGTTTGGGGTCACAGCTTTGCAAAGTTTCAATGCTAAGAAGGAGATATTAGAATACTTGGTGGCAATAATACATAAGCCACAGGAAAAGGGCATGCCTGGTCTGGTGGGCTGGTTGGAGCCACTTCATTTTATGGAATTCCATGCCAGCTACACTCCATAAATTTTTCACAATAATCATAAAATTCCTTTTTATTTTATTCTCATTCCTCCACCCCTTTCGTTGCTTCCAGAGTTTATTCGTGACATATGACACATATCTGTGCTGGGAAATCCGCTAGGAAACACCTGCACACCCATCATGGCTCTGAACTGAATGAGCAATATCCAGCCTGGCCCTGGGAGGACACTGGAGCTGGTTAATCAGCATGGCGGCCAGGTCACGCTTCCAGCGCTGCGTGGGTAAGCAGATCGCCTCCCAGGCTGCCGCCTCGGCGGGAGGCAGTGTCTGCACGCCGACACCACGGCTGGCTCGGGGAGCAGAGACCTGGTCCTCAGGGCAGCCACACCCGGGGAACTGGGGCGCCTGGAGGCTCGTGGGGTACCAGTATTTGAGGTAATTCCAGGGAGAGGTGATCGGCTCCATCAGCAGACTTCAGGTGTTCGGTGAAGGGCCCCTTGGGCTGATCTTGCTGGTGGCGCAGAATGGAGCCAGATGAGGCTTACAATGTGCTCAAGAGATGCTTCTGGGACCTGGGATCAGAATTCAAAACCCCCAGACTTTTCTCCACATCCACAAACTAAATAGAATTCTTGAAACCTTGTTACCACATTTTCAAAAATCCTTCATTTTTCTACAAAGGGTGCAGAGTGGTCTCAGCTTCGTGGGTAAGGCTGAGGGCAGGTGGCCCCGGCCCGAGGGTCTAGGAAGCAAGCCCCCGCCCGCATGTGGCCGCTCAGCCGAGGCTGCGCCCTGGGCCACACCCCTCTTCCCCAAGCCCCGCCCTCCGCCCAGGCACAAGGAAATCACCCTGGCTCTGCTGCGCAAAGGATGCCTTCCCGAGCCCCCCGGTCCTCTGACAAAGGAGGACATGGAGCGCGTAAGCCACATGCCGTCCAGCGTGACGGCAGCGACTGACGCACAAGGGGAAGCCAGGCCCTTCGACCCCACCCCCTGGCGCGCTCCCCATCCAGGGTGACTCGCGCTTCCGTGAGACCGGTCCCTGAGGACCCCTGGGAACAGATGCTTCGCAGCACCACTTATCTAGGAGAAAGACTGTATTATTTGATGTATTTTTAAATGTAAATGAACTTTCTAATTTAACGTTTAATTTGACCATCAATCCTTACCTTCCAACCAATGTCAACCAAAAATGTAATGCTTCTTTATTTTTTTGGAAAAAGAGGGGTTGGCTCTGTGCTCTTGCTACCATGTACACGTTTAGAGCGATGGCCTCCAGGGGATCTTGCCCTCTCCTCCCACCGTCGCCTGAGAGCTTGACGAGACTGATAGACCAGCAGCGAGTGCGGGGAGTCACTCCACCGTAGATCTGACCTCTCCTTGGAGACGCCATGTTTTCTGGGAAGTTCCAGATGGTGGCCTTGCTCAGATCGGTGCCTGTCGGCACAGCGTGAGCCCTGGCGCTCGGGGCCAACATCAGGCAAGCACGTGGTGACGAGAAGTTGGTTGTTCTCTTACATTGCCTGTAGATGTTATCTTTGGCTCTGAAATCACTGGTTTTTTAAAAGCTGAGGACCTTCTGGATCAAAACGAAGTTGTCAGGGAGCGGCTCCTCCATGGAAACATTTTTAAGAGGCAAACTGACACACCCAACATCCCACCACTGACGAGCAGAAACTGGTGGACGGGCCGTGCCAGGTGGAGACGCAAGAGGCTGACCATCCAGATGGGTCCTTCTGTCCAGCAGGAAACCGACTGCCCCACCCACTGCGTCCGAGCCGCTGCCCGCCGATGGCCAGAGCCCCCGGCAGCCCTTCGAGCAGGGCGGCGCCAGCTCCAGCCGGCCGCAGACGCCGGCCACGGCGCGAAGACAGGAGGGCGCGTACGCCGGGGCCTTGTAGAGCGGAGCCGTGGGCCGTGCTAGAGCAGCTTGCATGCATTACTAATACAGACAAATGTGATCGAGCCACTTACCTACCGAACTGCTACTGTTGCCTGAAAAAAATGTGATTTTTATCCTGCTTGTATTTAAAACTTATGAAGGAAAAAAAAAAAAAAAAAGGACAGACTTGAGAGGAGAAAGGAGCCAGTTATGGGAGCGTGGAGGCGATGTTCCCATGGGGCAGTGCCCCTGGCAGAGACCACAACCAGTTCAGCGCTTCCTCACACACACCAACCGTGTGACAGCAAAGGGAAAATCTCAGTCTCTAAAATCATGATTTGCCCAATGATCTGAAGCAGGCGAATGACATTCATCTATGAGCCCCACAATCGCAGCATGTGCCACAGCAAGCTGAGATCCAAGGGCCTCCGCAGTGAAGGCTTGTCCCTGGGAACAGCAAAGGCACCAAGAGACCACAACTCCAGGGGGGTTTGCTGGGCTGGGCGGTGGGAGTATTTTTGTTTAGTAATTTGAATGAACTGCTGAATTCCGATGAGTGACCTCCCCTCACTGAGAATAGTCAAGTAAGAGCTTCTAGGCATTTATGGTTATGACAAAACCCCCATAACCCTCACTTCCAACAAAGTCCAAACATTTTTCATTTCTTCTGGGTATAAAGATTTAGCAAATTAAGGAGCTATTTTGTGTACCTGTGATCTTTCCATAAATTATCAGCACAGCCTCTCTACCTCCAACTTATTTTTCAGTTTACTTAGGGTTTGTATTCTTCTGATGACATTGGACTGCCGTTTATGGGATAGTTTGGCCCCTTTTCTCTGCTTTAGTAAAACTGCCAATGATGGAGTCACACAAAACTGATTCTCTTCATACTTTAATCATTTCCAAGTTTACCAAAATCCTAACCCCAAGCATTTCAAGAGTCAAGTCTCCACCAAGCCTCCAGAGGGCCCATGACACAGCGTGAGGCCTTGCCGAGAAGGAGGCGTGCTCACTCCACTGTGCAGAGGGTTCCAGAGGCGCTCCTCCCTGTCAGGGGACTTGCTGTCCAAAGATCTGCCCCCTAAAAAAGCAAATCGGACTTACGCATGAGCGGCCCTTTTGTTTTTAAGAAGAAAATCACCATATTAAACCTAGACAGAAAATAGTGAGGCTGATGTCTGCATGCCAGGATGGTGGCGGCACCTCCCGGACAGGGTGCACTGAGGGCATGGCAGCTTCTCCGCGGTCGGTCTGAGATACCCCCACCGCATCCAGGCTTCCTCCAATCATTCCTCATCCAGAAGGCAAAGATGTATCGCCCACCTGTCTCCAGGCAGATGATTTGCCTCTTGGAAGCATTCCTACCTCTCAGGCGCCTCTTGGGTGTCTTCACGCCAAGCCCTGACCCATCAGCCAGCCAGTCGAGCTGAGCAGGTAGCTGCGGCCATGCAATCACCTACGTGCCAAGGAAAGCAAGCCAGGCAGCAGGGAAACCACAATGATGGGATGGAGAGCCCAGGTGCAGACCAGACTCCGGTCGGTGGCCACATCTTCAGAGGGAGTCGTGGTGGACGAGGTCGTCCCCTGGCATCCTGCAGCCCTGCCTGTGGCCAGCAGCCCTCACCAAGCTGGCTTTCTCAGTTCCTGGCGCTGGAGCTGTCCGGAACTCTGCCTCGCCTGGGCCCCCTTCCCTCCTCCAGTTCTGTGAGCAGAGGGCCTTGGACTTCCTCTGTTCAAGGCCCCTCGGACTGTGTTTTGTGGGGTACCCCTGGCCCAAGGAAATAACAAATCATTCCATGTATTAAAAAGTCAGGCCCAGACTTCCAGGAAGATGGCAGCATGAGCAGGGCAGTAGAAATCTCCTCCCAAAACTATATATATCTATGCAAATACAACTATTCCTAAAAGAGAGACCAGAATACACAGGAAGGCGCACAGCGTGCAGCTACACCTGAGAGGACACAGCACCCTGCGAGGCAGGTAAGACACGGAGCCGCGACCCGGCGGGACCCGAGCACTCCCCCACCCCAGCGCACTAGCGGGAGGAGAGCATTCAGAGCCAGGAGGGAGTGGAAATACACCCCACGAAATAACCAGCCCCGGTGATCTGCACGGGGAGTGCTGACACACATCGCGTGTTATAGCGGACATTAGAGAGACAGAGGATGCAGGATCTGAGCGGGGAACATACCAGGGTGCTTGCAGCCGGCTCCTGGGAAGGAAAAAAAAAAAAAGCACGTGCTTTTTTCAGTGGTCTTAAAGAGACAGGAGGCCAGCAGAGGAGCCGGATCGCCCCGGCACACTCAGCCCAGCAGGCTGGGAGTCCTGGGGAGTTTCAGACCCCTTAGCTGGCGACTGGGAAAAGGTGGGCGCCCTTAGACTTCCCACAAAGATCAACAGGCTCCCATTCGTTCCCACCTCGGCCAGAGCTATAAAGGGCCCAGTGAAGTGGCGCGGCCACAGGTGCAGAATAGTAGAGCAACAGCGCCACCTACAGCATCCCCACAGAATCTAATCACGGTGGGCGTTTTTTCTTGTTTTTGTTTTGCTTTGTTTTGTTTTTTCTTCTCTCTTTTTTCTTTTCTTTTCTTTCTCTTTTTTCTTTCTCTTTTTTTGTTGCTCTTTTTCTTCTTAAAGTCTTGAAGAGCCCAGCTGACATACGTGGCAACTACCAGTGACCACTTCTATAGCCATGAAAAGACAGAGGAATATGGTCCAGACTAAGATCAACGAGACAACCCCAGAGAGGGAGCCTGAAGGGATGGAAATGCTCAGTCTTCCTGAAAAAGAATTCAGAACAAAAGTCATAACCATGCTGATGGATCTACAGAGAAATGTGCAAGAGCTGAGGGAGGAAGTGAGGGAAGTGAGGAAAGACAATGAAAAATCAGACAAGCGATCGACAGGCTTAACAGCAGACTGGATGAGATGCAGGAGACTGTTAATGGAATAGAAATCAGAGAACAGGAATACAGAGAAGCTGAGGCAGAGAGAGATAAAAGAATCTCTAGGAATGAAAGAATATTAAGAGAACTGTGTGACCAATCCAAACGGAACAATAGTCACATTATAGGAGTACCAGGGAAGAAGAGAGAGAAAAAGGGATAGAAAGTGTCTTTGAAGAAATAATTGCTGAAAACTTTGCCATGCTGGGGAAGGAAATAGTCTCGCAGTCCACCGAAGCCCACAGATCTCCCAACACAAGGGACCCAAGGAAGACAACACCAAAACACATAATAATTAAAATGGCAAAGATCAAAGATAAAGACAGAGTATTAAAGGCAGCTAGAGAGAGAAAAAATATCACCTACAAAGGAAAACCCATCAGACTGTTATCAGACTTCTCAACAGAAACCTTACACGCCAGAAGAGAATGGCATGATATATTTAATGCAATGAAACAGAAGGGCCTCGAACCAAGAATATTGTATCCAGCATGATTATCCTTTAAATATGATGGAGGGATTAAACAATTTCCAGGCAAACAAAAGTTGAGAGAATTTGCCTCTCATAAACCACCACTACAGGATATCTTAAACGGATTGCTCTAGAAGGAAGCACCCCTAAGGCTAAAAAGATGTCACCAGAGAAAATAAAATCAGAGCAAAGAAAGCAGACCATCCAAATACTAACTAAAGGCAAAGAATAAAACACCTAGTATAGAAAGAATGGAGGAGGAAGAATAAATGAGAGAAATAAAGAAACATCAGATGGTGTTTACAATAACTTAACAAGAAAGTTAAGTTAGATCGTTAGATAGTAAAGAAGCAACTCTTGAACCTTTGGTAACCACAAATCCAAAGCCAACAATGGCAATAAGTACATATCTATCAATAATCACCCTCAATGTAAATGGACCGAATGCACAAATCATAAGACAAAGAGTAACAGAATGGATAAAAAAGCAAGACCCATTTATATACTGCTTAAAAGAGACTCACCACAAACCCAAAGATATACACAGAGTAAAAGTGAAGGGATGGAAAAAGAATTTCATGCAAACAACAAGGAGAAAAAGGCAGGTGTTACAGTACTTGTATCAGACAAAATAGACTTCAAAACGAAGAAAGTAGCAAGAGATAAAGAAGGACATTACATAATGATAAAGGGGTCAGTCCAACAAGAAGATATAACCATTATAAATATATATGCACCCAACACAGGAGCGCCAGCATATTTGAAACAAATACTAACAGAATTAAAGGAGGAAATAGACAGCAATGCATTCATTTTAGGAGACTTCCACACACCACTCACTCCAAAGGACAGATCAACCAGACAGAGAATAAGTAAAGACACAGAGACACTGAACAACACACTAGAACAGGTGGACCTAACAGACATCTACAGAACTCTACACCCAAAAGGAGCAGGATACACATTCTTCTCAAGTGCACATGGAACATTTTCCAGAATAGACAACATACTAGGCCACAAAAAGAACCTCAGTAAATTCAAAAATATTGAAATCCTACCAACCAACTTCTCAGATCACAAAGGTGTAAAACTAGAAATAAATTTTAGAAAGAAATTAAAAAGGCTCACAAATACATGGAGACTTAACAACATTCTCCTAATTAATCAATGGGTTAACGACCAAATCAAAACAGAAATCAAATATATGGAGACTAATGACAATAACAACACAAAGCCACAACTTCTGTGGGACGCAGCAAAGGCAGTTCTAAGAGGAAAGTATATTGCAATCCAGGCCTATTTAAAGAAGGAAGAACATTCCGAAATGAATAGTCTAAAGACACAATTACTGAAATTGGAAAAAGAAGAACAAATGAGGTCCAAAGTCACCAGAAGGAGGGACATAATAAAGATTAGAGAAGAAATAAATAAATTTGAGAAGAATAAAACAATAGAAAAAATCAATGAAACCAAGAGCTGGTTCTTTGAAAAAATAAACAAAATAGATAAACCCCTAGCCAGACTCATTAAGAGAAAAAGAGAATCTACACACATAAACACAATCAGAAATGACAAAGGAAAAATCACGACGGACCCCACAGAAATACAAAGAATTATAAGAGAATATTATGAGAATCTATATGCTAACAAGCTGGAAAACCTAGAAGCAATGGACAACTTCTTACAAAAATATAACCTTCCAAGACTGACCAAGCAAGAAACAGAAAAACTAAACAGACCAATCACCAGCGATGAAATTGAATCGGTAATCAAAAAACTACCCAAGAACAAAACTCCCAGACCAGATGGATTCACCTCTGAATTCTACCAGACATATAGAGAAGAAACAACACCCATTCTCCTTAAAGTTTTCCAAAAAATAGAAGAGGAGGGAATACTTCCAAACTCATTCTATGAAGCCAGCATCACTCTAATACCAAAACCGGGCAAAGACCTCACCAAAAAAGAAAATTACAGACCAATATCCCTGATGAACATAGATGCCAAAATACTCAACAAAATATTAACAAATCGAATTCAAAAATACATCAAGAGGATCATACACCATGATCAAGTGGGATTCATCCCAGGGATGCAAGGTTGGTACAACATTCGAAAATCCATCATCATCCACCTCATCAACAAAAAGGACAAAAACCACATGATCATCTCCATAAATGCTGAAAAAGCATTCGACAAAATTCAACATCCATTCATGATTAAAACTCTCAACAAAATGGGTATAGAGGGCAAGTACCTCAATATCATAAATGCCATATATGACAAATCCACAGCTAACATCATACTTAACAACAAGAGGCTGAAAGCTTTTCACCTAAGATCGGGAACAAGACAGGGATGCCCACTCTCTCCACTGTTATTCAACATAGTTCTAGAAGTCCTAGCCATGGCAATCAGACCAAAGAAACACAAGGCATCCAGATTGGTAAAGAAGAAGTCAAACTGTCACTGTTTGCAGATGACATGATAGTATACATAAAAAACCCAAAAGACTCCATTCCAAAACTACTAGAATATCTGAATTCAGCAAAGTTACAGGATACAAAATTAACACACAGAAATCTGTTGCTTTCCTATACACTAACGATGAACTAACAAAGAGAAATCAGAAAAACAATTCCATTCACAATTGCATCAAAAAGAATAAAATACCTAGGAATAAACCTAACAAAGGAAGTAAGAGACCTGTACTCTGAAAACTACAAGACACTCCTAAGAGAAAGTAAAGAGGACACTAACAAATGGAAATGCATCCCATGCTCTTGGCTAGGAAGAATAAATATTGTCAAAATGGCTATACTACCTAAAGCAATCTACAGATTCAACGCAATCCCTATCAAACTACCAACAGCTTTCTTCAATGAACTGGAACAAATAATTCTAAAATTCAAATGGAACCACAAAAGACCCGAATAGCCAAAGCAATCCTGAGAAGGAGGAATAAAGCAGGGGGAATTACGCTCCCTGACTTCAAGCTCTACTACACAGCCACAGTAATCAAGACAATTTGGTATTGGCACAAAAACAGACCCACAGACCAGTGGAACAGAACAGAAAATCCAAACATTAACACAAACATATACAGTCAATTAATATTTGATAAAGGAGCCTTGGATATACAATGGGAGATGACAGCCTCTTCAGCAGCTGGTGTTGGAAAAACTGGACAGCTACATGTAAGAGAATGAAACTGGACTACTGTCTAGCCCCATACACAAAGGTAAACTCAAGGTGGATCAAAGACCTGAATGTAAGTCATAAAACCATAAAACTCTTAGAAAAAAGCATAGGCAAAAATCTCTTGGACATAAACATGAGCGACTTCTTCATGAACATATCTCCCCGGGTAAGGGAAACAAAAGGAAAAATGAACAAGTGGGACCATATCAAGCTGAAAAGCTTCCGTACAGCAAAGGACACAATCAGTAGAACAAAAAGAGATCCTACAGTATGGGAGAATATATTCATAAATGACATATCTGATAAGGGGTTGACATCAAAAATATATAAAGAACTCATGCACCTTAACAAACAAAAAGCAAATAATCCAATTAAGAAATGGGCATATGAATAGACACTTCTGCAAAGAAGAAACTCAGATGGCCAACAGGCACATGAAAAGATGCTACACATTGCTAATCATCAGAGAAATGCAGATTAAAACCACAATGAGATATCACCTCACACCAGTGAGGATGGCCAACATTCAAAACACAAACAAGAACAAATGTTGGCAAGGATGTGGAGAAAAGGGAACCCTCCTACACTGCTGGTGGGAATGCAAATTAGTTCAACCATGTGGAAAGCAGTATGGACGTTCCTCAAAAAACTCAAAATAGAAACATCATTTGACCCAGGAATTCCTCTCCTAGGAATTTACCCTAAGACTGCAGCAGCCCAGTTTGAAAAAGACAGTTGCACCCCTATGTTTATTGCAGCACTATTTACAATAGCCAGGAAATGGAAGCAACCTAAGTGTCCATCAGTAGATGAATGGATAAAGAAGATGTGGTACATATACACAATGGAATATTATTCAGCCATAAGAAGAAAACAAATCCTACCATTTGCAACAACATGGATGGAGCTAGAGGGTATTATGCTCAGTGAAATAAGCCAAGCCGAAAAAGACAAGTATCAAATGATTTCACTCATCTGTGGAGTGTAAGAACAAAGAAGAAACTGAAGGAACAAAACAGCAGCAGACTCACAGAACCCAAGAACGGACTAATAGTTACCAAAGGGAAAGGGACTGAGGAGGATGGGTGGGAAGGGAGGGGCAAGGGGGGAAAAGGGGCATTACGATTAGCAGATGTAATGTTAGGGGGGCACGGGGAGGGCTGTACAACTCAGAGAAGACAAGTAGTGATTCTATAGCATCTCACTACGCTGATGGACAGTGACTGTAATGGGGTTGGTGGGGGGACCTGATGAAGGGGGTAGTTTAATAACCATAATATTGCACATGTAACTGTAGAATAATGATACCAAAATAAATTATAAAAAAAAAAAGTCAGGCCTGAACAACCTAATAAGTATTCACGTTCTAACAAGGAGTAGCCATTTGGAAAAATGACATATGTAATTGTAAAGAAAAGCAGCTGTTCCTTCCTTCTTACCGGGGCTGGTGTGAACCTCTGAGCCTCTCCTCAGGGCCCACAGGACACCCAGCACTCACTTGCCATCCTCCACTTGCTTCTGCTCAGAGCTTGACTCTTACTGAAAATCCAGCCTCGCAAAACATGCCATTACAGAGGGGGTGTGGTGTGAGCTATGGTGCACGCCATGTACGACCTTGGGCCGGCATTTCATGCAGCAACCTCAGCTGCCAGGCACCTGTGTTTTCCTCCAAAATAGAAAACACATCATGGCACCCTATGCATTTACTGTGGGGGTGCGGGTAACCCAGTGTCCCAGAAGGAAGCACATTCAGGCCACTTTTCAGCAATTTCTCCCCAAGGCGGCCGTGCAAGGGGCTTGGGTGTCGCTCCGTGAACCACGAGAAAGGGAGCCGCTCTCAGCCTCAGTCCCCTGCCCTGGGACCCCGCACAGCCACCACAGCCAATGCAGGACGGGCCTGGGCCCGGGTGACCGCCTTCGGGACTAGCCCGCTCAGGACTGCTGAGCACAGCGTCGTGGGAATTCGGCTGTGACGGCCGATGCAGTGAGTCCCTCAGGAGAAACGGGAGAGCAGCCCCCCACCCCCCTGTTCTCTGTGAACTTGAACACGGACTCTCAGGTGGTATGCTCACTGGACAGAAGATGGAAAGTTTGGAGAGGATGACTTCACGCCCTCTGGGTGGGGCTGGCTACGTGGCGGCAGTCTTGTCTTTGAAGTAAGACGCACTCACAGCTGGGGTTACTTCCCCACACAGAAACCACCATGGCCCCTCCACGAGGCAGGTCTTCTAGCATCTGGACAGAAGGGGCTGCACGCACAGCCACACACATCATGGGTTTGGAAGCGTGTGGACACGCCAAGCACTGGGCTCAGAGTTGCTGAGCCACGTGTCTGCCCCACGAGCCCATGGTTGCTTTCTGGTAACTGGATTTTCACACACAGCCCAGGGGGCCAGGAGGCCAGACCGGGTGGGGTCATCAGGGGCAGATCCAAAGGTTACAGCCGGCCTCACCCAGCAGATGCCATGGTGCAGAGAGCCAGGAGTCCCCCCACCTGGCCAAGGAGGGCTGCACTTACCTGGGGGAGGGCGGCTCCTGGGGGCACCACCAGGGTCAGAGAGAATGCAGGGTCAAGGGCATCTGCGGCCAAGACCTCAGCCTGCTCTATTCACCTCTCCCCATCCCCACTGTCCCTGGAGGCCACCAGCTCACATCACAGGAGGACAAGTGAGGGGAGACGGTCTGTACCCAGACATGCCATCTGTGTCATTTTGAACTGGCTAAAATGATACCTAGATTAACAGTCCCCTGGGAAGAGAGGCATGTGTTTTCTTTCTTACAACCTTAAAATGACGTCTCTGCAATGAATCAGTTGCTGTGTTTGCAGCCAATGAGAGAAGCCCAGGTGTGCAAGACTTTCTCCTTAATGCCCTCAAGGGCTCTAAAACAGGGTCATAAAATCCCCACATGTGTTTTCCATCCCAGGCTCTGCTCCACCTCCCGTGCCCACTGACGAGGCCCAGTTTCCCAGAGAGGCTGCCTGCTGCAGACCCCAGCCTGCTTCCCGCCTAGCAGCTCTGAGGGCCGCCCTGCACTTGAGCCTCCTTCCATGTGAAAGTAAAGGAACTCCAAGGAATTCCCTAGGATGGAAACAACAGGGGGTCCCGTTTAAAGTGCCTCCTGTGGTCGTCCTGAGGGTGAAAGGCTGGCAGGGCCTTCGTGACCAGCCCTCCCTGAAGAGGCCACAGGGCTTCAGCACAGCAGTCCAGCCACCATAATGTAGAAAGCCCGTGGCGAGGGCCTTAGCTGGGACGGTGCACAGACAGTATGAAGTGCTGCTAAGTGGTCACCTTTCCTTTGGAATTCAAATCCCCTGGACAAAGAACACATAGAATTCACAGAAAAAGAAATACATGTGGCCAATGTACATTTTTTTAAAACTCACCTTTGCTAATAACTTAAAAATGCAAATGATAGCAAAAGTGAAATGTCATTCTCACCTTTCTAATTAGCAAAGATCGTTCAAAATAATGACAATCAATGCCAACTAGGATTGGCGACACAGGCACTCACACGTGGTCCTACAGATGCAAACCAGATCAATCTTTCTGGGAAGCTATTCAAAAATACATGTCAAGGGCCTTAAAAATATTCATATCCTATGAGCCTGAAATCCCACCGCTGCTATCCTGTCTTAAGGAAACCATCAGAAATGCAGACAAAGATTTATGTACAATATCTGCTATTGTTAGAACAATAACAAGCCAATTGAAACATTTTACATTTCAGAAGAGCAAAAGTTTTTATTAATTATGCTACGTGTGTGTGGGTGACAGAATCCTGGGGTGCTGGTGCTTATCAATTGCCTCTTCAGAAAAAGAAAAATAAGCCCGGGTTTGTAGTGGCTGACAATTTCCTCCATGGCTAGTTTCTAGACACTAACATGACACAAGTAAGCAGGGGTTTGAGAAGGCATATCGTGGTCCCAGCTGCTGTAGACAGTGCCCACCCACCCAGTGCCATGGACACCAAGGAGCCACTGAGAATCACGCTTGCAAAGAAAGTTTAGTGACATGCAAAACTCTCCACGGCAAAGTGTTATACAGAAAAGCAGGCACAACACTGCGTTCTCTGCGTTCAAACTTTGCTTTATAATTTATACATTTGACATAGTACCACAGTCTTAGGCATGGACACATGAGTAGATGTAGATATAAATGTTTATAAGCAAATAGCCCAAAACATTAATGGTTGTCTCAGGTGATATAATAATAGGAGAGTCTATCTTTTTATTCCCCATTTCCAACTTTTTAAATGCACTGGCAATATTTTTAACTCAGAAAAAATGTTATTTTAAAATAGAAAATGTGTGGGACACTAGTTTTTTAATCAATGTTCTGAGAAGCTCTGCCAAAGAAAGCTCAGACAAGGCCCACACTTTGTTCAGAAGCAAATTTGGACACTTTAACATCAAAACAAAAATTCTTAATGACAAGACATGAGCTGCATTCTTTGGAAAATCCACAGCCCAGAGCAACTACTGCTTTCCTGTTGGCCCAGACCTACACAGTGGCTGTGGGGCAGCTACCACCCATGCTGGTATTTGAGGTCACTTTGACCACAGATAAAACTCTACAGCTGATCCTGCCTGACTTCCCACAAACATTAAACATTTAGTACTTCCCACACCATGTGGCTGGACAACAGAGATGACCCTGGGCATCATTAACAGACAACTGGGTCATCCCTAGTGGTTAGCATTGCCCTGTGGGCACTTCCTTTGCCTCCTGGAAACTAGTCTCTCCTTCACATCCCTTATCTTCCTTGTTTTGTGCTTGTGTGTACATGCATGCGAGAATACATGCATGCATAGACACATGCATGTATTTGTAGATACATGCATGTGCACATATAACCGTGTGTGTGGGTGCATGCATACGTGTGTGTGTGCATGTGTGGAGTGCGTACGTGTGTGTATGCATGTGTGGAGAGATGGGAGGAAAGGGGGGGAGTTGGGGGAGGGGAGGGATGCTCCCATGCTTTCCCCTCACGTTCTGCAGGGTCCTGCCTCCTGCCTGGCCTCCCTCGACGCCACCATGGGATGCTCGTCACCACATCAGCCTGTCCACAGCCCCAGCCCTGTCCCTACATCACCTGCTGTTTCTCTGACGCACAGCTCAGGAAAGGGAGCTACCAGCAGGCAGAGCCTAGAGCGGCCCCAGCCCCTCTCATGCCCTCATAGTCCCCCCGCCCTGCCATGTCCAAGCCAGGACCCCGTACATGCACCGCTGCACCTTCTATCTGCTGCCCTCGCCCTGTGCCTCCTCCAAGAGGCCTGTGCCCTCCAGCCAGGTCCTCACTCCCCTGCCTCTCCTGCTCCAGCCCCCTTGCTCTGGGACCCTTCAGGACCTGAGATGCAATACCTCGACACCCGGACTGACACCAGCATGGGCTGGTCTGTGCCACGCCCAGACATCCCTCACCTCCTCAGCTAAGCCCTCGGCTGGCCGGTTCTCTGAGTGCTCTGGGCCACCTTGTGCCAGTCAAATCCCCTGGACAAAGGACAATGCTGAGCAATGGGTCACACTGTCTGCCCCAGGCACCTGGCACCTGCCTGGCTGCCTGGACCATCGACTTCCCAACATGTGAACAGGACAGACAAGGACCAGAGCCTGACGCAGAAGCCATGGGGGCACCAGAGGGCAGTGAGGTCGTGCTCCTGGGACAGTATGTGCAATGCACACCCATTGTCACCACTCTCAGCTGGAAGAATGCAGTGCTAATGTGGCTTCTCCGTTGTTCTAGGTAGCTATTCCCAAGTTTCCTAAAACATCTGCTCTGAGTTGCTTCTAGGAAAAAAAATAGACAAACACTACAAACAGGACTCCCAACGTGGTAGGAACGGTGAGATGCTCCCCCCACAGTCCATCCCACAGTCTACATCCAGAGTCCTGAGTGCCTCCGTTCTCAGCTACTAAGAATAACTGATTGTTAGAGTGCTTTCAAAAATAAAGCTCAGAGTTGTTGCAATTGTCTTCCCATGAGTCACCCTCTCCAAAAAATGAAACAAAGCGATAGAAAATAAATTTGACTTTTTGGGTTTCTAATGGGAAAAATAGCTCAACAAGAAAAAAGTGTGTTAGGTCATATATATAACAGGGCTACGTAGGAATCATTTTGCAACAAAGGCAATATTTAATTTGGAATTTGGTGATAAAATGCTAATTATAATGTGCAATGAGTGTCAAGGAGGTGGTAACATCATTTAGTTCACCTAAAGTGAAAGTAATAACAAAATGAAATACATAAAGTCTTTGAAAGAAGCAATCCTGAAAAATATGTTTGTTTCTGAAGTTGTATTTCCCTCTTAGGAAATCAAATAGTTCGTAAACACTCAACAAGAGAGAAATCTCTTACTCTCTGTTCTCCAAAAGACTTTGTGTATTTTCTTCTCTTACACAATATGCTAAAATAGAACAATGTTACTGGGAATACTGAAGAAATACCCGCACTGTGACCTGAGGCACACTGACAGCATTTCTCCCATGCCCTGCTTACCGGGAAATGGCACTGAGGCCATTTCAACCACAAATTGTTGCCTTACAACTAGTTTGGGTTCATCACAACCTGTGTTTTTTATTGTTCTTCAAAAGATTTTGTGATAACTTAAAAATAAGCCAGAAAGCTTAGAACTACTATATATTGGTCCTATATTTAGTACTAGTGATTGGTAATTTGGTAATGAAGTCACAATATTATGTAGTCTGTACCAGAAATCTAACACCAGGACAAACAGCTATTACAGACCCTAAACTTAATGTAAAACAGTTATGTTCACAGAAGTAACTCACATTTCTCATTTTAAAAAGTAGAAAATATTTTATTCAGAAGTTTCAGATTCAATATTTAATGTACTCCTTAATATTTCACAATTTATTTTTCTGATAAAGTACAAAGAAAAAGTATTTCCTGTCCCCAAACTTCTCATAGTTGCACCCACGCCCCTCAAGCCCCCTCCAGTATCCCTCAGAGGCCCACACACAGCTTGCTCGAAGAGTCTAGAGACCTTGCTCAGCTATCCCAAAGCCTTTCTTTCCTAGTGATTGTCAAACCTAATTCGCCTTTCAAATCGGCAGTCCATTAAGTTTCTCTGACACTGGGGAGGCAGCCGAGCGCCCCTCATCCCATTCCCATGGGCCTCACTGGTCTAAGGGCATTCCTGCCACTTTGCGGTGTGACACCTGGAGGGGAAGGGAAGCCCTCGGAAGTGAGCATCGGCTTCTGGCCCAACACCTGACACAGTGCTGGCGTGTGGGGGTGCTCAGCCCTGCCCAGCGTAGGCACCCCGCCTCTGGGCCGCTGAGGCCAGGCTCGATGCCCTTCTCCAGCAGTACCCAGCTTACTTCCCTCTTACAGGGCCCCTCAACTGTAAAGGCCAGGAGGAGTGGGCAGTGTGGCAGCCCCGTGCCCCTAGGGCTGTGGAATGTGAGAGACTCCAGGCATCGCACGGAGAGGGCCAGGGAGCTTAGGGATCTGGGATAGAGAAGGAGACCCCTGCGACACCAGGACGTATCCCCCAACATGGCCACGGCACCCTGGCGAGGACCACTGGATGCTCAGATTCCTTCGCACCAGGTACATGGGCTTCAAACCTGCCTCACTAACGTGAGCGATGCACCCACAGTGACTGACGGCCGCCTACCTACCCGCCCTTCAGGGGAGCCTGCTGGGGAACACGGCGCAGTGCCTGCTCCCCAGGAGGCGGACAGTGATGGGGGGCACAGTGTGACGGGTGGGGAGGACAGGTGGTGGCTGGGTGGCACTAGTGGCAGAGCAGGACTGACCTTGGCGTGGAGAGACCCCTTCCCACTGCAGACAGAGGTGACATCCACAGACATCTCTGTGGTCCAGTTCTCAGCTCCATATGGAAGTGGGTCCCTAAGGCATGTCGTCTCTTCTCATCAGTGCCCTGTGAACCTGATCTGAAATAACACACTGAAACAGGACAAGAGTCACCTCTAGGGTATAAAGCTAGGGGGACACTCAGCTTGGACCCCGTGAGCCATGTGGACAGCCGCGTGCATGGGGAGTGGAGGCCTGGTGGTGGGATGCGGGGGCCTGGAAACAGAGGCTCTGGAGTCCCCTTGTGGGAGAAGCGAGGTGAGCCCTGGGGCTGGCCAGGCAGAGGAGCAGGCGGGGAGCGGGGCAGCACAGGGCTGGCACCAGCCCCACGGAGACGTGCAGGGTGAAGAGAGGAGAGGGAGGAGAGCGACCAGGACCGAGAAAGGACCCGAGCGGCGGTGAAGGGCCCAGAGCAGATGGCTGCTCATGGCTCAGCAGCGGCCGCTGAGCCGAACTGGATGCGGCCCGCGGGCCTGGGCAGGCGGCTGGACAGAGCCGTCCGCTCCGACCGCCCAGCCCAGAGGCAGCTGGCTGAGCACAGCCTCGCTCCCCACCTGCACCCGGTGCGGCCGCTCCTCCCGCCTTCCTCCTGCCTGTTCGGGACACAAGCTCTTTCCACCCTGTGGCTCTGATCTCCCCGGGCCCCAGATGCCTCTTCATTAAACTAACAAAGTAAAAAGACGGAGAAGACCCGTGTGCTGGGCCCTCAGCCCCAGCCGACAGGCGGCATTTACGCACAAGTGCACCAGTGACACCAGGACATATGAGCACATGGAGACGCGCCGCAGCCCCGTCCAGGGAGCTCCTGGCACAGGAGAGAGCAGTACACCGAGGCCCGTGGTGGTCTCTGCCCCAGCCCTCTGGCTACCAGATCCTCCTGCACCTTCCCCCCTTCACCCCACTCCGCACCCAGACTTCGCTTCCCGCTCACACTCCAGGCGCTCTGGCAACACACGGCCCTCCCGTGGGGGTCCAGGTGGGTTCTAGGCCGAGGCCCCTCTGTCCAGCAGAGTGGCGGGCCCTGGGTCCACTCCCGGGGGGACTCACACGCCTGCCTCTGCCTCCAGGAGACCCTTCCTGGCCCCTCATCCACGGGCCGCGTCTGAGGTTGGGTGGGGGAGGGACTGCCTGGGCGGCTGACACATGCCCTGCAGACTTGGGGCCTGGGGGCTCTGAGGCTGGGGCACACAAAGGCCTTTCAGTACAAAGCCTTGCAAGGATCTGCAGGCATCTGGCCTGTCTGCTCAGTCGCTTCCATAGCCAGAGGCCACGGCAACAGTTCTTCCCCACACCCACCTCAGAGCTGCTGGATTCAGCTTTGCTGCCCTGACTGCCTGCCGCCCTTGGTCCCCCACCCCGATCCTTACCGGCCACCTTGAGACCATGGGTATGACAGGTAGAACCCATTCGGCTAGTATTTGCACAGGGCTGAGTGTTTCATTCAACAGAGAAGCCACTGTATCAAAGTATTTTTCAGTCTCATCTCCTACTCTTTAGGTCCAGAGCAATTTCTCCCAATCTTAAGCCTCAGCTACTTCCTTCTATTTCTGCTTGAAACCCACCGACTATTGCCAGGCACACCTCCTCGCTGCTGATGGGGAACCCAGGCTCCCGCAGTGACCCCACGGCAGAGGCCAGCGCTGAGGCGGCCTGCCCCCCAGGTCCCTGCAGGGGGCAGCTCTGCAGAGTTCTGCTGGGGCCACATGCACTTGCCTGCCTCCAGCCCACAGTGCCCACCCCCTCGCCACCCATCAGCAGGCCACAACCACGCCATGGCTCTGGGGCTTTGTCACATCTGCGCCCCACTTCCCCGATCAGTAGCAAATGAGGCCCCAAACTCCAGTGGTTTAACCAATCCAGACTTTATTTCTCCCTCGCTTAGCAATCCAAAGTGACTCTTTCCACGGGCTGCTGGCTGTCTTCCACACGGCATTTTGGGAACCAGGCTCTTTTCACCCATGGCTAAACCCCCACCCACCCCAGCGTACCACACGTCTCTGCACTCAGCCACGGATGCGTGCGGACCACCAACTTTTATAACCACTTTTCCCAGAAGTGACCCACATAACTTCTTCTCCCGTTTGCAAGAGAACTGGCCACTGGACTCCACCAAAGCTCCAGGCAGGCTGCAGATGTCCCCTGTGTGGACGGCTATGCCCCACGGCAGCTCCATCCTGGGGATGAGGGAGCCCCAACCTCCGAGGCTACCTCTACAAAAAGTAGAATGAAAATGTTTCAGAAGAGTTGCAACATTGTTCACAAATTTTTCTGCCCCAGAACATTGGGAGCTAAATAAAAGTGCAAACTCCTCAATCCCATGGCCAGAGGTTGGGTTCAACAGGTCTGGGCGTGGGGTCCTGAGACGCTGCATTTTTAACAAGCACCCCCAGGAGACTTTGCTGAGAGCACTTGGAAAATACAGCAATAGGGAGCATAAGGCAATTAATGAAAGGATTGACAAATAGCATTGATCGGTAGAGAGGGCTCACTTCAGCTAAGTGCATTTATTTCTAGTGGGTCCAGCATGGTGTCAAGAGTCTGCACTGTTCCAGGCTGTGTGACCTTGGGAAAGCCAAAGTCATTCACAGGCGCCTACAGGCCAGTCTGGAGGTGCCTGATAGCTTTCTCTCCCATGAGATCAAGCAGCACCGATAGCAAAATGAGGGCTCACACATCCTGGGAAACGTCACTCAACAGTTTCTAAATAAATATATCTTCATAAAAACAGCTCCTACTCCACTGGAACATTTTGCCTACACATTTCAAAGTGCATCCATTACCAAGAACTTGACAGGCAGCTACGAAAGGCCCTGCCCATGCCAACCGTGGGGCTAGAAAGGAGAAAGCAGACTCTGCCAGGCAAGGGGGCACATGCAACAGTGAGTGACAGTGCAACGTGTGCCATTTGACAAGCCCAAATGGACCTTGGGGGTGGCACCAAGGACAGAAGATGGTGACGCAGCTCAGATGTGACCATGACACTCACTTAACCCCACTGTGTGCCCAGAACAGGCACATTTGCTCATTCAGTGTCAACTGGCACCTAAGAGCGAATGAAAGCGTCAAGCAACGTAAGCTGAACTATAGTATGTAATGTCAACTAGTAACCAAAACTTGGAATTGAGAGAAACAGGTTCTTATTTACTCGTTCATAGACATGTGGTGCGGTACCCGCCGCGGGCACCAGAAGGAGGAAAGAGCAGTTGGTTCTTGCACTCCCAGGAGCAGCTGACAACCTGGCCAGCTCATGGCCTGTTCCCGCCCCTCAGGGTGTGTGTGTTAGACAGACACACTGTTCCTATGTGAGGAGGGTGGCATGGGGACCCGCGTCTCCAGGTGAAGGGGACTCGAGCAGCCTTTGTGTCCGCCCCCAGCCAGCTCTTCAGTTGCAAACCCGGCTTTGTGGCCGTGGAGCTGTCCGTGGTGCTGGACATTCTCTGGCCGCACCCCTTCAAGTATTGACAACATTTCCACTAAACTTTTCTTTGTATGCAATGTAATTAGCCATTTCCCCAATGCAGAAGCACTGAGTACATTGGTAGGCCTTCCATGCAGGTAGAGCGGCAACAGAGATAACTGCCAGCTGCCTCAGGGATGGGTCCTCTGGAAAGTTTATTTGCTATTCATCATCTGAGCAGCAGAAAAATAGGACAGGAAGTTTTAATTATCCTGACAGCCAGGTTTTCAAAGGCATAGAGACTCCGAGGAGTCTGACAAGAGCATCAGATGAGCTGAAGTCACCAAGGAGGACAAGCGTGTATGTGCAAGGCAGAATTTTCTCTTTTAAAAAGATGGACCTTGATTATCTCCCCTATGCTTTCAGTCAAAACACATCATTTCAGCCTGTTTACAATATATTCAGAATATAAGTGAGTGGAGACTGATTCTTTATAGGGCATTTTGAATATCTAAAAGGTCAGATCCTTCCTACATGCGTCCTAGGCTGGGCTTCCCGGGACACAGACTCAGAGGTGAGAGGCAGCGCTGCAAGAGGTGAGGGAGGCAGGGTGGGGTATGGGCATACCCGGCTGGGGTGCAACTGTCACAGACCCCTCCCCCAGGGGGTCCACAGCACCGTCCCACCTCAGCCTCCGTCAGCCAGTATCCCCTCTCCAGCTTGGCCCAGGGCGATGGTCCGCACGGGGGGTGGGGGTGGGGGGCCTACACCATGAGCCCTGGGCTGTCAATACCCTCTGCAGCAGCAACCGGCGCAGCACACACCACAGCCTCTAGCTTCCAGCTCTGCTCTGCTGAGTGTGACTTTCCGTCCACTGTTAGCTCTTGCGTGTCTTCCTACTGTGAAAACGACCTCTGGATGCATGGCACTGGGGCCAGTCGTGGAAGCCTTGCCTCTGCGCCCGCCATCCTGACATCAAATCCTACTGGCTCCACAACAAAACTTCCCATTGGTTAGATGTCTGTGCGATTGTTTTCCATCAGATTAATGGAGAATGAGAGTGCAAAACTTTATCTTCTTCTTTTAATGTGATATTTTATGTACAGAATTATGTTATAATAAAAAATTCTCTGTGCTCTATAAAACAACTGATTTAAAGCTTAGAAAGAAATATCTTGGTTTCTTGGCTAACACCAGCTGCTAAGGGGCAGTAAAACATTTATATGCATAAAAACACACATCCGAATCACCCAATCTTGCAAAAATATTCTTTAATATCCATGTGTCATTTCTGCAGAGACAGAAGAGTGAGACAGACAGCGCCTGTAAAGATGTTTTTCCAAGAGTTCCTCCTTCTCCCCATCATTTCTGACTTAGCCACTTTCACTGATAATCTTTTAGCTTTCTCTGCATTTTTCCACTGTTCTATTTAAATATATGGACTTAAAATGGAAGCCTATGTGATTATTTCAAAGAATTTGGGTTAATACCCTGGTTCTGAATCACAAGAGAATGTTATAACCCATTTCAGTGGGTGCTTGTCTATCACACTATTGAATACAGAAAAGTACATAGAAAGAGGTCATGATTCAAATAGAAAATAAAAAGATATCAGACACGCGCATGTCTCCTGAACAAACCCCACAAGAAGACTTCAACATTTCACCCAGTAGAACAACATTAATACATGTTCAGACCAGTCTCAAGGTTCATAATTCCTACCATGGAACTGAATGTATTAAAATAATGAGAGGAAGGGGTAACCCTTCCTTACAGAAAAATCCCAGTTAACGAATGTAGAAGCAACTGGGGAGAGAAATCACCACTGCAAGAGCACACGGACAGGAGATGCTGAAGCTTGAGGAAAACTGAACATCTGTATAATTTCAAGCATTGCCCCTTCCCCAGGGCACCTCTTAAGTGGGAATGTAGTGACCCTGCAGTGAGGAAGCCTGGCAGACACCCTTTAACCACCCGACCAGGGCACGGCACATCACCAGGCAGAGGACTCGCTGCCACCACGTGCCTTCCAAGCATCGCCCCAAGTGTGCCTGACTGCATCCCCTCGGCACTCTTGCCAAAATGCACTTCAGTCTCATCAGGAAGGGACATCAGACAAACGCAAACTAAGGGACCTTCTACAATGGAGCTGGCCAGAACTCTTCAAAAATGCCAAGGGCTTGCAAAGCAGAGACTAAGCTCCCTGGGCGGGATGCGGGGGCCCACGGAGAACATCACTGGGGAAGCTGCTGACGGCAGGCTGCCTGCTCACCCCAGGTCTGACCGCTGTGTCCTGGTAATGCACGACGTCACATCAGGAGGCGCAGGGTGAAGGCCCCACGGAACTCTCTTTACGGTCTTGGTAACTTCTCTGTAAGTCTAAACTTACCTCCAAATTTACAAGAAAAAAAAAGCCAGACACCTCAGGCCGCAGGTGACCTGACACACCATGTCTGTTCAATGCACTTGTGGAACAACCCGCTGTCCTTCATCCTGGAAGAAACAAGTGCGTCATGGGATTTGACAGGGAGGGGCTTGACGAGAAGGACCCCAGCAGTGCTGGACTCTGGGAGCAAGGACCCAGCTCCTCCCTGCTGAGGACCCAAATGGCACGGCAGTTCGCGGCCCCTGGTCTCTGTCCTAATAACAGACTCTTCCAGTGCCATCAAAGAACGGGCCATCTTGATGACGAGCCACTGGTCACAGACTGACCACTGAATAATGAGAACAGTAAAAGTGGACACGTGGTTGCTGGAAACACGGCAGCTCGGAAAAGGGCTCAGAAGTACAATGACGCCTTCTAACTGACCCGCCTGTCATCTGGGAAACCATGGCCCATCACCCCGGCTCCACGCACACCAGTGTGAATCCAGAGGTCCTGCACCTACGAAGGAGAGGGGTCCCAGCACAGCCACAGAAGCGCATCAGTCAGGCAGTGCCTTTCTATACCATTAACAAGGGTAAAAAAATCATCCCTTCCAAAACTGGCCCAGAGTCTGGGGTCGAACATGTGAAGAATCCTGAATACAAATGGGAGGTGGGTATGAGGGCAGAGTGAGAAACAGGCCATCAGTGATGTCCTCGCACCTCTGAGAACCTTCAAAAGCACACCTCACATGAGCCCCTGACCGCAGGTGCCCCCCATGACACTGACCGTGAGACCTAGGCCTACGCATCATCAGCCCCGTGGCACCTGGCCCTGAGCGGCTACAGGTGGAGTCTACAAGCCCACATCCGTGCGCTACTACCAGGCTCTTTAAGTGCTTGCCCTGAGGTGGTCAAACACTTGGGCACAAAGAATCTCAGATCAACACTCAGAAATATAATTTCCAAATGACTCGAACACCACCCAAAAGAAAGGCGGCAGTGCCCCAGCCCGGGTACCACTCATGCAAGCTGTGGCCAGCAGGCGGAACCCACTGCTGTCCCGACCGAGACACTGCAGGAGCATCTCTACGGGGCACCAGTGACAAGCAGATGGGACATTTCCTGTACAAATTCAGATAAAAGGAGAAATGATATTTTCAGAGTAAAGTGCCTACAAATCCGTCTGCTAGAAGGAAAATCACTTCATGGAGGCTTGTTCTACGGCAGTTTATTGAAGGTTTCAAAGAGCTGAGGTTACTCTTCAGGCACCCAACATCATACTGGGGCAACAGAGAGAATCCTGAAATATTTATATGAATATAACATGAAACAATTAACAGCATCTACTTCAATTACATGCATTTTCATATTGCTGCTGAACGGGAAGCCTCTCAGTATTTTACAGGCCGTGAGTCCCAGGTGGCCAGCCGGGCCTCTGGCACCCCAGGGGCGCTGCCTGTCACTTATTATGGGGTAGATATGCCATGGGAAATCACATGGAAAGGTAAAAAAAACACCTTTACATTCTCCACTAGGATTTTTTTGTTTTTTGAATGCATTGGTTATGTGAAGAAAATAGATTTGTTGATAAATTTCGGAAAATATTTTTCTTCCTCCCAAAAGATTTCCGCAATCATAAATAAGCAAAGCATAAAAATTACAGCTACAATAATTTGTTAATTCAAAACTGGATCATTGCAGACAGCTTGCTGCTATAACCCTTGATACTGTCTCAGTACCAGACATCCCCCTCAGTCCTTTCCAGCTCCAGCCAGGACCTCTTGAAAGGAGCACGGGCCTGCCAGGCCCTCGGCCACCCCTCCACTCACACCTCAGCGAGAGACCTTCAGCTATCAGGACTGTACAGCGACCACAGACTGGCCTCTGCACCAGAGAGATGCGCAGGAGCATTCCATTCTCCATGTCCGCATGCGTCCCTATTCAGCGCTAATGAGAGTTACACATGCTTATCCAAAATGCAGGCCCCATAATGTTCAAGTTAATGTGGGGTAAATTACAGCATGGGAAAACCAACGCTTCTTAAAATGAATTAAACAAGCTGCAAGATTCTGTTGGCCAAGAAATATTACACATACTCCCAGGCCATCAAAGGCCCAAGCTGGTTCTTCCCCGATAGCAGAAAGTGCATCTGTGGAGCACCTTCTGAGAGGCAGGGCCTGCGTGTGGTCAGGCAGCCAGGTCTGGCATCGCCAACCCCAGCTGGCAGAGAGAGAACAGTGCCCTGAGGCCCCCGGGCCCTGAGCCCTTGGATACCCACAGCCTCCCTGCTGGGCTCAGGCAGGGCTCATGGCTGCATAGTCACTGTGGATGGTCAGATTTTGTCCTGCCCACCCTAGGGCAGAGGTGTCTCAACCCACCCACACAGGCCCAGAGCCACACCATGCAGGCGGCACAACCCGGGCGGGCACGCAGACCTCACCCCAGGGCCCACCGATCTTGCCTTGCCCCCCACTCCCCCCATGCAGTCCTATGCAAAGTGCTCTTGGTTTTCACACCTAAAGTCTATCCGCGCCTGTCTCCAGCTCTCAGCCACCATCACAACCCTGGCTCCAGCCGCCACCATCACGCATCCCACCGGAACACTGGGCTTGCCCACTGAACGTCTCCCTCTCCCTCGGCCACCCCTCCACTCACACCTCAGCAGAGGGACCTTCAGCTATCAGGACTCTACAGTGACGCTGTGTGGACAACATCCCACTGCCCAGCCACCACCCACACACACCCAACACAGCCTCCCTGAGCACAGCCGAGCCCGTGCCTGGCTCTGGGAGGGACTCTAGTGCACCCACGAGGGTCCACCTCCGGCCTAGCACCCTGGGTGGCCACACAGCTGCTGCCCGTAGACAAAACACCCACCTGCTGGTGCAGCCCCCGCACCCAAGAAGGCCACATGCTGAGGCGGCCACCCAGGAGGACGGAGCCGCGGGCAGCCTGGGTCGGCGGTCAGCCTGGAAGAAGAGTGGCCCAGACTCACAGCCAACCTGGGAAAAGAAAGAAAGAAACTTTCAAGCTGTTAAACTTCTGAGATCAGACTGGCTTGTTCCCGCAGCACAACTGGGCCCACCCGAGACGCTGCCTCATCTCCACATGGCCACGCACAACAGCCGCTCCCGCCCCCATCTCCTTTCACTGGCTAAGGACTCCCGGGGAGGCCAGCACAGAGCTGCATCCACCATCAGCTCACATCATAGTCGAGGTACTGCTAATACGTGTATCACTGATCAGCCAACATGTCTGAGCAACACAGGCTCGAGCCCCCAGTCGACGCTCACACTGTGACCTCAGCACATTGTCATTTCTGTATGTGCTCAGTAATACATTTATCGAATTCTGAGTTGGTCCCAAATTTCAATTCTCCTACCAAATCAACTTTCAGAGAATTAATAACCAAATTTCAAAGTAGGCCACAAAGTTCCTTCATGATGCCAGTTTTTGCAACATAAATGCAAGTCACTATCTTCTGGTTCTGAGGACTTTTTTTCACTTTTGAGGATCAGTTTCCCTAAAACAGTTTGGGTTATAACATTCAAGCTGGAAAATGCATCACTGATTTCAAAGCTACACTTCAAGCTCCAGTTCTACAGGGTCTTGGCCAACAAATGCATAAGTAATGAAACCTCACGGGCATGAGGGTGGGCGGCCTCCTGACCATCCCCCACAGCCCATGTTCCTCTTGAGGGACATCAGCGGGGACACTGGGGCCCAGGGAAGGTCAATGGCAGGCTTGGTGTCCTGCCCCAACGGAGGGTCAGAGGTGAGAACCAGAGCTGGGGCCCCGAGCCCCCACCCCTCGCCTCCGAGGGGCCGGCCCCATCCCCGCCACCCTGGGGCCACCAGCCTGCTTCTGGGCAGCACCACTGCCTCCTCGGGCTCCTGCTGCAGGCGTCAGAGCAGGCGGGTCGGCAGGCCTGTGGGCCTGCGACCCTGTACCGGTCCTAGCCACAGGTGCCCAGCCTGCAGAGGACGCACAGGCTCCGGCAGGTACCTCCTGTGATACCCAGGCTGGGGGCTGAGCAGGGGCCGAGCGCGGGAGCAGGGGAGCGAGGGTGTGCCCAGAGCCCCCTCCTCGTGCGAGCCTCGGCTTCCTGCACCCCTCCCAGGCGCCACGCTGAAGAAGCCCTGGTGGCCTCAGCAGGAGGGGCAAGGCTGACAGAGCAGGGCAGACTGGAGGCAGTCTCTCTCCCTGAACCTTCTGCAAGCGCGGAACAGTACAGCCCACCCTTGCCTGAGACCCGCTTGGATGGAGATTGCTGTGTGGTGAAGCCCACCACACCTGCCTCCTGATTTCAGCTGCGGGCCAGCAGGACTGTTTTGCTCAGAGCCACGCACGCACGGTGCTTACAGTAGCGGCCAGGTGTGCCTCCAAACGGTCAGGATGCCCCTCCCTCAAGCTCTAGCAGCACAGAACAGAAGGGAACACCCCAGGGTCAGATGGAAGCCTGAGGCCGTGAGAAGGCTCGGAACCCCTTGGCCGGGTGGGGCAGGAGTGAAACCCTGACAGTCTGCTTCCAGACCCCATGCTGTCTCTCCAACTCCTTCAAGAGACACAACCAAGGAAAACACGACCACAAGTCATCAACGGCACCGGGTCCACCCCAACCCGAGAGCCGCAGAGTCCTCTAAGATGGCTGAGCCACAGCCAGAGCCTCCCCAGGCTGGGTGCCTGCCAAGAGGTGGCCCGGGGGTCCCGCACCGGCTGGCGCAGACCTTGCCCGTTCTCCTGGGAGCCCTGAGGTCAGGGATGCTCAGTCCTTGTCCCAGATTCCAAAGGAGAGTCCGGCTTCTAGCTTCGTAAGGCAATCCTCACCTGTATGGCGGCCAGGACATGAGCACACACAGCACGCGCACACACACACACACAAACACATGTGCACACACATACACGGGCACTGTCACGCATGTGCCTGCACTCTCACACTTGTGCACACATGCTCACACTCACATGCACACCCATACCCGTGCACGCATTCACACACGTGTGCTCGTGTTCACAAACATGCCCGTGCACTCGCACATACATGTGCCTGCATGTGCTCACACATGTGAATATACACACGCCTGCACTCGCTCACACAGGCTGCCCACATACAAGCAGAGAAAGTTGCATCACCCAGGCTCAGGGTGTGGCCCCAGGACTCAGCTGGGAGCAACTCCACTGGAAGAGCGGAAGCCCGCACTGCCTCTGGAACTTCCCCTCAGTGAACCCCCACTCCCCGACCCCACCATCTGCCATCATGGGAGGCAGGCTGCCCGGGGAGAAGGCGTGGCCTTCAGCATCATCACAGAGGAGCCTCTGGGGCCCGTGGCTGGGTAAGTGGGGGCTCAGACCCAAGTGGGAACCCCAGCTCCATACGTGTCCACAAATTATTTTTAACGAAGCCAAGAGTGGGTGCCTTTACAAATAGGGCCATGCCCCAGTGGGCTCCTGGGGGGTCCGTGGGGTTCCCTGGAACGTCTGTGGGGGTACCTGGCCCCGCAGATGCAGGGCATGGGGAGGTGATGGCAGCAGGTACCTCGCCAGGGTCCGTGAGCAGCTCTGCCTCTCAAGTATCAGGGAGACATAAGTGTCTTCCGGCACGGGGACCTCGCAAACGCCATCAGACGTGAACTCAGCCCAAGCTAAAACAGCCACAGATTTAAGCAGACCAACTTTCATGGATAAAAGGAGGGCTTGTGTTCAGTGGAGAGCAGGAGAGGACTGAAGCTCAGAGAGTGGATCAGGGCAAACGCTGGGTGCTCAGGTCAGCCCGTGGGTGGTCAGAGGGTGGGTCAGGGCCAACCCTGGGCGCTCAGGTCAGCCCGTGGGTGGTCAGAGGGTGGATCAGGGCCAACGCTGGGCGCTCAGGTCAGCCCGTGGGTGGTCAGAGGGTGGGTCACGGCCAACGCTGGGCGCTCAGGTCAGCCCGTGGGTGGTCAGAGGGTGGATCAGGGCCAACGCTGGGCGCTCAGGTCAGCCCGTGGGTAGGCTGTGCTGCAGCAACAAAGCGGCCCCAGTCTCAGCAGTTCACACAGAAAACGACATTTCTCACTCAGGGGATCCTCGACCCTCCCTCAGCTCTACTCCACAGGAACGCCGGAGCCTGAGCTCCTCACCAGGACAGAGCAGGGGAGGTCAGCAACTCGAGCTGCCCCGCCCCAGGAGAGGCCCCGGGCGCCCACGCACGGTTCATGGGCCAGAACTAGTCACAGGGACTCAGCTGTACTTCAAGGGAGGGCAGAAAACATGAGGGCACTCAGTGAGGGTGCCCTGTCCCCAAGCAGTTTCCCTTTCAGATACCAGAGGACTGGCCTCTGGGGTTCAATGGACGGGAAACTACAAGGTGAAACTGGCTGACACCTCAGTTCTAATCTTGGTCATTTCCCTCCACGTGTAGATTTTCACTGTATAATTTCACCCACACTCACAGAAATGGTCCCCTCTGATGCCTTTGACTATGCCAGGCCCAGCCCCCCTTGCACTGCACCCCTGCCCTGGTGCAAACGTGGGAAACCGGGACCCCACGCACCCTAGAAGCTGGCCCTTGCAGACCAAGCTCCCGGGGTGAGGCCACCTCCTCCAGGACACAGAGGAGGGTCCAGGCACAAGATCACAGCTCCACGGACTCTGCAGGGAAGAAGTGGGACCCAAGACAGGGCAGGTTCTATAGGTGGAGAGACAGCAGGACCGCCAGGCGCTCACCTGCCATCATCCGTGGGCACGCCCAGGTCCTGAGGTCCTGCCCACACCTCCTTTTCCCCCTCAGCCGTTCCCTCCACATCTCCCAGAGTCTTGAGTGTTTGCTGAGTACCAGCTGCAGGAGAGGCACAGGCATGAATGAAACAAACAGACGCATTTGCTGTGACTCTAAAATTAAATGCATTCTGCACTTGGGAAGAAAGGAGCTAGGTTAGGGGAAAAATCAATTTAATCCATTATCCCATGCTTCTAAGGACCCTGTGGCAGAAAAGACAGCGAGACGCTGCGGGTCCCTGTTCCTTCCATGTCTGTCTTCCCTGGAGCTTCCCCCTTTGGTGGGGACTTGTAATGGAATCTGGGCTGCTACTTGCAACGCAGCGATGATGTCTGAGGCACCCTCTGTCCAGGGTCTCCAGCGTGGGCGGCAGCCACGGGACGCCTGCCCAGCAGCCCGCCCTCTCAGGGCACCCCCTCACCGGCCAGTTCAAGGAGGAACTGGACACGGTACGGAGCAGGGTAGGAGACAGCACGGAGGTTAAACTGCCTGCGGCTCCCAGTGGACGGGGACACGGAGGAGGGCACTCGCCATCGGGGCACTGCACGGGGGCAGACAGCACCGACCCGCACAGGCTTGGCCACCAGGGAGAGCCAGCTGCCTGCGTGCTCTTTTAATGCTATTGATCGCATCCCCCAAAGGTCATGGATTACAGGAGGAATGACTCCTATGGTGTTTGTCCAGCCCGACCTTGTCTACAGTTTTCTTGCCACTGACCATCTAGCTCAGAAGGATTTTCACTTCTCAGCTGTTGTTAGAAAGCCCCACCTTGTCCCTAGTAGTCAACACAACTTCTTGTGGAAGACAAAGCCGAGTCCAAGGCTGGGGCGTGCTGGGAAAACCACGTTCTGTGAGCAGCTCAGGCCCCTGGACGTGCCGCCCCTATGCCCAGGAGGCCGCTTGCAGAGGGGGCGCTCGGCACAGAGGAACCACAGCATTTGAGACATGTCACCATTCGTGCCTTTCCATGGCTGCCTCACAGCGAGCACGGTATGGAAGGCCCATGTTTACAGTGAGCCCATTTTAGAAGCCTCTGCATTGCAAAGGCCAGTTACAGGTGGGTCAGCCACTAGGAGGGGGGGACAGCAAGGCCTCCTGACGCAGAGTCACCCCTGGTGTGCAGAGTGCACAGGGGCTTTGCTCCCCACATCGTCCAAAACTAACAAGTAAAGCTCCAGAGGAACCTAATGAGGAATCGCTTTCCACCTTGTGAGCCACCCCACGTGTGCACAGATACTGTCCTAAGTTGCCCCTTGGCCAGTTGGTGAATCTGTTACCTTTATTGTAGGAGGCTTATTATGTTTCTTTCTTTGACCACTTAAAGTTTGGTAAATGATACACTGTAATTCATTATTTACACGCTGTCCTTCATACAGGGTATCACAAGTGTTCTGCAGCAAGAGCAAGACAGAGTGGCAGACTGCGCTAGCAAGCCCTTCCTGGCAATGGGGGCAGGGGCCACGTGGCCGCCCCTAGAGGCAGGACTCTGTCCCTCGGCCTCCCCTTCCGTCTGAGCCCATCTGTCCTTGAACTGGCCCAAAACACACCCCTGTCGGAGCCCATGGGGTCCCAGCAACACACACAACCCTGGAGCGTGTGAGTCCGCAGCCTTTGGGACTCAGTTGAGGCAGCAAACACAGGGACAGGACTTGGCCCAGCAAGAGCGCCGCCCGGTTCCATGGAGTCTGGTTTTGGCATCGTCATGTTGTTTATTCTTAGCGGCAGAGCAGATTAATTTTACTGCAGTTGGAAATCATGCAAATATAGTTGAGAAAGACGCATTTAATTCTTTATTGCTCTTGCACACAACACAAATGCACCTCCAGTGCTCGCGCTGCCGAGCGGTTTTAGTGTTATTCCATATACAGTACATCACAATGTTAATTTCCACATTACTTTATCCCTTCTCCAGACCATATTTTACAACAGAGAAAACAAACTGCTTGTAATTACACTGCATGCCAGGACAAATTAAGTAAACACGCATTTTGAATGCTTCGGGCTGTTCGGGTACAAAACAAAGGGCTTCCGTTAAGGTCAATATTAGCATCATGCGATCACCCAGGGATGCGAAAGACAAACCCTTGATTGAAAGTGGGTAAAATGGAAATGGTTCCGTTCTGTGCGTGGAGCTCGAGTCTCAAAAATGATATGCCGCCAATGAGGCCAGGACATTCTTCCTATTTTATATTCATTTTCTTGGAAATTAATGCTAATGCCAATAATAAAAAATAATAACAAGAGAAGGCAAACAGTGAATCTGTGGCATCTTACTACACTGATGGACAGTGACTGCGCTGGGGTATGGATGTGGACTTGATAATATTGGTAAATATAGAAACCACATTGTTTTTTTCATGTGAAACCTTCATGACAGTATATATCAATGGTACCTTAATAAAAAAAATGAAAACAAAACAACAACAAAATAATAATAATAATAACGAACTAACAGGAAAATCCATGTGTCATTAGCAGGGACATAATTCAGCTAAACCAAGTGTGCTGTGTTCACACCTGCCTCTCAAACTCACATCTGAACAAAAATGTGAGATCGATGGAACTTAACGGACGCTGACAGTTACAGGCTCTCCTTTCTTGTTCCTCTGCTGCAAAATATTAGTTGACAAACCACACCAAACATTCAGAATGCAGGAGATGCAGAACTGAGACTGTATCAGGGGACTGATTTCATGACAGAACACACACAGCAAGAGCGATGCCCAATGAGATTCATTCACAGAGATCGGAAGCAAGCGTCCCTGCTTCCGCCAGCCGCCCGACCACAGCAGGTGGGAGCGTCTTTGCAAAGGAGGTGCACATGACGTGCGGTCCCTCTCAACGTCCCCAAACCATGGACAGAAGTGCATTTGGAATGGCCGGGTCTGGGCTGTTGGCCTGGCTCTGCCGAGACACGTGCTTTAGTTTTCCCTACAAAACAGAAATATTTGTCTTCCCCTATTTTCAGGAACTTCCTAAATATAACCAGATGCAGCCAATCCTCATTATTCATAGATTTTTATATTTCCAGACTTGCCCACTCACTAAAATTTATCAGCTGGAGATCAGTTCTCAGGGTTCCGTGGTCATTCGCGGACATGTGCAGAGCAGTGAAAGGTGCATGTATTCAAGCTGAGGCCCAGCCAGGCACTGCCCCACCTTCTATCCAGCTCTGCCGCTGAAAACATGAGTCCTTCTCAAGGTCAATTAGCTACCACATCTGCCACATTTTTTAGCCTTTTGTCGATGTTTCACCACCTAAGTCATCCCCGAGAATGGTGCTGGAGCCGTACCTAGTGTCACCAGGGTGAGGTGGCTGTGACGTGCCTCAGGGAGGTGTGTGTGGGGGGGAGGGTGTTCATTAGTGTCCTGGGCATGTGAGCCCACCATATGTGCTCAACACGTGTCTTCAAATGTAAACACACATAAGGTAAGGTGATAACAACATGGATGGAGCTAGAGGGTATTATGCTCAGTGAAATAAGCCAGGTGGAGAAAGACAAGTATCAAATGATTTCACTCATCTGTGAAGTATAAGAACAAAGGAAAAACTGAAGGAACAAAACAGCAGCAGACTCACAGAACCCAAGAACAGACTCATAGTTACCAAAGGGAAAGGAACTGGGGAGGATGGGTGGGAAGGGAGGGATAAGGAGGGAAAAGGGGCATTATGATTAGCACACGTAATGCAGTGGCAGGGGACACAGAGAAGGCAGTATTTATAGAGAAGTAGTGATTCTATAGCATCTTACTATGCTGATGGACAGTGACTGTAGTGGGGTATGTGGGGGGGACTTGATAATAGGGGGTCTAGTAACCATAATGTTGTTCAAGTGATTGTACATTAACGATACCAAAATAAAAAATAAATTTAAAAAAAAGATAAGGTGATGAGTTTGTCTGTTGACAACATGTTGTGACCAGAGGCTCTCAGGAACGTAACCTCATATTCCTCAAATATGGAGCAACAGTTCCATATTTGCTAATTCAGGGTTCATGGTGACTTTATAGAGCATAACTTCCCCCAAATGACAATCAACTATAGTATGTATTTTGTATGGACATGTAAGAACAGGTGTAAACACACCTGTAACCTTTATTACACAGAAAGACCGCCATCCAGCACATGGGTGAATCCTAGTCTGGAGGAGGATGCACGGCACCCCGTGAGAGGGACCCTTGACGTCCGTCCCCAAACTCCACCTGCCAGGACCTCCTTCCTGACAAATGCAAATAACAGGGGAGAGGCACTACGACCTGTCCACGCTGTCCTCCTAATTATCATTACATGTATATACAGCACCTGCAGTTCACATCTGATTTCTCACACCATGAGAAAGGAAATTTTGAATCAACTCAAATGAGTACTTCCCCTCTGCCTGTATTTCATTACAGCCTATAAATTCACTAGCACGCCCGTGGCAAAGGCCGCTGGGCTAACTTCCTCGCGCCAGGTCTTCAGGCGTTCTATAATCCTGTAATTGGCGATTAAATTTGTTTTTGCAAACCGAAACCCAGCAGCACTGTCTTAGGCCCTGCGGTCACCCAGCTGGATGGATGGTCTCTTCTTAATTTCGCTGCCTTCTTAATTCTCGGTCCACACAGCAAAAATTAAGGTGTCTTATCTTCAGTGATGAGGACAAAGCTGGGCTTAATGATGAAACAGTGCTAATGCTGTGATTATTTTTAACCATTTAAACAAGATTTTTCTGTGCTTGAATAGGGATCTCACTTTTAACCCCATCTTTCCACTGAGAGTATCTGATAGTTATTTGGGGCAATGAAGACTTGAAGTGGAAACAAAAAACAAAAAAACAACTCCACTCGCCGTTTCTCAAATCTGCGAACTCCAATAGAAAAGCTGTTTAAAGAAAACAGGATCTGGAACGATCCATCCACCTCAAAGGCTCAACACAGAGCCAGGATCTGAAGTGGTTTGTCTTATTTAGCTCCAAACTTCCTCTGTCAACCCCAGTATTTTCCAACATGAGAATGTAGGCATGAAAACATGGTCATGATAGAGAAGCAGACCCCCTCCAAGGGACCCCACAGATCGTAACCCTAACACAGCATCAGGAACACTGTGGAAACTTCCTTCTGAGGATTCGCTCTGCTTTACAAAACGGAGCTGAGGAAGCATGCGCGCCTATCAGAAAAGACCCGTTGTGCCCCGAGCATCCTGAATCTGACCCAAACTGCCAGCCCCTGGGACCTGAGCACTGCACCCCTGCATGCGTCCCCTCTGCACGTGTCCCGCTCTGCATGTGTCCCCCTCTGCACGTACCCCCTGCATGCGCCCCAATGCAGCAGCTGTGTTGTTATTTGTAAGACACCTTAAAATTCATCAGCTTTTCAATATGACTTTCTGTTATTTAAATTCTTCTGAGATCAAAATTATTTAATGAGTAAGTATACAAAGCCAGACAATATGCAGCTTAATCAACCCAACCTGACAGCACACACACAACCCACACACTCACCACACACATGTGTGCACATACTCATAAACCCACACTCACAAATGTTCACACATGCACATACAATCTCACACATACACTTGTCTGCTCACAGATATACGCTCCCATACTGGTTACGCAGACCACACACATGCATCTACACGCTCACACATGAATGCACTTGTGCCCACATGCACACCACACACATGCAGTTACACACATTCCCACATGTGCACATGCAATCTCTTGCCACACTGCACATACATGCATATCCTCACCCATTCACACACATATGCACATAAACATACACATGCACTTACACACATTTATCAGCCAGAAATGAGCCAGATGTTTTCAAAAATTGTCATGAGAAATAGCACTTGTACAAGGAACGTTTTATGCACAATCTTAATTTTTAAAGGTGAGCGAAGAGACCCAGAGAGCACTACCAGTCACACGTAGCTACCTCTTCCTTCATGTTATCAGTGCATAGAGCCAGTTCCCAAAGGATGCCCTGTGCCTGAGGCACTCTTGAGAGTCCTGGGGCCCAGGCACAGCCACGGCGCTGCAGGGACTCTGCGTACTGTGCATACTGTGGCTGCCAGGAACAGAAGCACTGAGACCCCGAGAGGCCCAGTGAACAGTGCACCAATCCCCCACTGGGGTCCAGACCGAGAAGGTTGGGAAGTTCTTCCTGCGCAGCCAGGCTGACAGGCAGGCCATTGGATACCTGTAACACAGCCATCTCACAGGCGACAGCGAGTAACCGCAGTGGTTATCTGAGAGCTTAATCAGTCTCATTTCGCTGGTTTACAAATTTACTATTCACACATGGACAAAACCTCTTTAATATGAGAACTGTTTCAGAATTCCATTAATAAAAAAATTTTCCAAAGATTTGCATCCACGGAAGTGCACCAAACACACTTCTGGATCACAGAGCCCTCGGCTGGAAGTGACCTGCCAGGACCCGCTGGTCCAGCGCCTCGTCTTACAGCTGAAGAAAGTGCAGCCCCAGATCGCGCAATCAAATACACCTCAGCCCTGTATCTTCTTCTTTTCTGGAGCTCTCTTCTGGGAAATATGTAAATTTAGCAATGAGATAAAATCAGTTTCCTGGGCATGGACACAGCCTCAAAGATCACTTATGCAAACAATGCGAAATCCTCCTCTGAGTGCGATGGAGCGTCTCCAACCAAATGCTATTATCCAAAAATAAAAGAGGTTCATCAATACAGACAACTTCGTCCCCGTCTGCTACCCCTGCTCAAATAAACAGAAATCTCACTAATTGCCACAAGGAAAACTGTAAACAGCGGACTGCTCAAAGACAGAGCTCTGTTGTTTTGGTGGCCTGGTGAGAAAACTGGGCAAATTTCAGGACAGGAAGGGACTTACACGCCACGGACGCCCACCAGTCCCAGGCCCAGGCTCTGACCACCTCGCAGTTCCTGTACTTCCTTCAGAAGGGCACCCCTCACGGGGTCATGACCTATGGACTCCCTTTTACATCCCCGTGAGTAAAAAGCAGCCAAGGGTCTCTTCCGTGGCCAGCATGTCCATGCGTGGTGAGCAAGGTGCACTTCAGAGGCCTGCAAAGGAAGCAGGAATTAATTAAGCCATCACATACACGGCCGTCACCAACAGACAAGGCAGCGGGGGGCCCTGAGGATCACTGGGGGCAGGACGCAGTCTCAGCCAGCGGGGGCTTTCCACACACTGACAGCAACTGCAGAAAAACGTTTCACAACACATTTCGGTGCGAGCAGGTAACCGTCATCCACATGACAATAGGTTTATGAACAACCTGCCTTATGTTCACGCAAGGAGCCCTGACACCCTCTATTTTATTCTCACCTCTCGGTGTTCATCTCATGTCTGTCTAACTGCTGTCTAAATGGCCAGCGGTCATGGGCCCAAGGTTTGAAGATCACTGATGGGGGCACCTAGAAAGGTTTCCCCAGGGGGTCCCACTCACAGGCCAAGACCTGGGACAATGTCTGGGTGGAGGCGAGGGGCCTGTCGGGCAGGGGTGCATGAGGAGGCCCTGCTGGGTGCAGCCCGCCCACAAGCACTCCGCACACCCCCTGCCATCCGTGACTTCCCTGAGAAAGTGCAGTCCACAGCTGCTCCCGGGGGCATAATTCTCCCAAACGACATGCTGCATGGGGCCCAGACACCCCGAGCCCCGGGGGGACTCTCAGTTTCCAGTTTGCTTGACTCAGAGGGCTCAGGGCATCTGGAACCTGCCCGGAATTAGAAACAAAGGCACGTGCTTTACTAGGCTCTCCACATAAGGGCACCGGGCTGGGCCGTGCCCCTGACAACTCGCTCAGCAACCCTGGACCTCGGCGCCGGTCCGCACAGAACTGGGGCTGACAGTGGGAGCACAGGCCCCGGCCTCCTCAGCCTGCTCAGAGACAGACCCGGAGTCCAGGGCAATGCCTGCCCCGCAACGCTGTGGAGGCTGCTGGCCCTGTCACCGTCGCTGGCTCCGGCCACCACTTCCAGAGCAGGCACCGCTGCGCCTACTTTAAAACACTGAAACTTTCGTATTGAAGGCTAAGTTCTACACCTGACCAAGGTCACGGGGCTGACAGAGGCGGCCCAAGAGTGGGCCCTGTCCTTCTGGCTCTTGGACCAGCGTGTCTGCCGCATCTTACGGGCGTGTTCTCATGACCGGCCGCGACACGATGTCCCTGTCCGTGTCAGACCCTCACTGCCTTACCACGGGGTCTCCACACAAAGTCTTGGCCCCTGCTGGAGCCAAGGCAGATAAATGCCGCATTTCAGGGCATCATTTGGAAATCAAAGTTCCATTTCATCTGCCACTGGAAAAACAGTAAGTTTTCAAAGTCATAAACAGGGCTCAAACATCCACTCAACTAACCAAGTTTCAGAAGCCTTGGCTGTCCTGATGACTTGCACAGCTGGGGCCAATTTCTGTCATACATTTATGTCAAGCAACATCTATTACTTTGTGTCATATTATAGAAAAATATTTAACATAATGGATCAACTCATTCCTGAGATTAAAAAGCACTCAATTTCAAAACCCGGAGTTATTTGATCTTAAGATGGTGACATGAAATAAAGTTTTCACATGTGAGTCCTTGGTTGCTGTTGACTTGGAGAACCTCAATGTTCTGCTTTAAAACACTTCTAAGTGGTGCAGAGGCCTTTAGAGGGCAGAGGGAAGGGGTCCCACTCGGGGGCCCCACTCCCCGCCCCCGGGTTTGCACCTTGCGGTCCTCCCTGCCGCCTCCCGCCTGGGGTCCAGGCGCTTCCCTCCAGGTGACCGCCAGCCCACAAGCAGCTCCCGCCTAGTGCAGACCCCCCGCTAGGCAGGCCTCCAGCTCCCGGGAGACTCACTTCCTCTGGCAGAGCTGTTTTCACTGCCGCCACCCAAGGACCTGTAAACCCAAGAATTCCATTTTTAAAAATCTCGTTAACATATCAAAGAGCAGTAAATGTGCAAATTGCTGTCCTCAGGATCCTTTATTGCCTTTCCTTTTCAGATGTAACCCCGCCCCCCCCACCCCTCCAGCCCCCCTGACAAGGTTACTCATCGGAGAGAAGAGCGAGCCATTTATGTTCTTCAGATGTTTACCTTCAGTAAAGACACTTCAAAGAGCGCTTATGGGGCTCACCCTTGCCCAGCAAACACTTAAACCTATTGTGATGGATGGAGACTCTCCCAGATTTAATAAATATAAGCATGGCCTGCTTCTCTTTTAGGGCAGCTGTGTCCAAATAGGCTCGGAGCTCATGGGTGGCCTGGCTGGGCACAGCTTGGGAATTAGGCAAGGCTGGGATGACGATCCAGGGCCTTCTTTTTATTTCTTCCCAGAGTCTCCTGTCCCAGGGCGGGGGGCGGCCTGTGAATGTTTCCTCCTGAGCATTCCACAATCTTGACCTAATCTTTCCAGTGAGGATGATTCCCATAAAGATTACTCGTTCTTCTTTTAATATCAAGTTGCCCAAATGGGTCTGATGAGCGCCCTTAATTAAGTGTAGAATGTAAATACATCTAAATGTTACCTCACCAAACACAGTAAGCGGCTCTGAAGGCCCGTGACATCAGTGGTTCCCCAGCAGGCGCCCACGGGGGTAGAGTCCCCTCTGAACGACACAGACTTCAACATTAACCCGCATTCAGCCTTCCAGCTGCTACGGAGAGCTCAGACTGGAACTCGTACTCAGGGAAATTCTTTTTAAGCAACAAAGGGCACCATTTCCCAAAGCCCAAAACAATAGCAGTAGTCGTGCCGAGATGCGCTCTGTACCCCGAGCCCCCTGGACCCTGGCTAACCTTCATAGTCCTTATATTATTTGCCCTCCTTTACAGGAAGCTAAGGCTCAGAGAGGTTAAGAATCTTGGCCAGGATGACCCAGAAGACTGATGTTTCAGCCAATTTCCAACTTGAAAGCATGTCCTCTTTTCGCTTGACGCTCACGCCTTCCTCAGGGTGAGGATGATGTGACAGGCAGCTCCGTCCACCCACACAGCTAGGCAACGTGTTTCCTGGCTAAAGCTAAGGAGCCTGGTAGGCACGTTTTACTTCACACTTAGCTTTTCCCTAAAAGGACAGGTGCCCCTAAAAAATGCTAGGGATGGGGGAAAAAAGGTTTTGAATGAAGTCTCACTTTCAAAGCTATGTTAGTTGATTCGTTTCCTGGACTTACACAACGGGGCAGGACGCTACAGGGAAAGGTGCTCTCTGCTCTACGACAGCTGCCCCGTGCTGCAGAGCATGCTTCTGCTCTAGCTGGAGAGCCAGGGCTACAGGGGAGCTTCGAGCCCCATTAATCTGGGTGAATCCACAGACAGGGACAGGACAGCCTGTAGGAGAGACACAGCAGACACCCCGCAGGGGCCAGCTCGGCCAAACCCTCTGTTACCTTCGTGCTGGGAGGCCAGAGAGAAAATTAATTCAGAAAATAAGTGGTGTGGCTGCGTCACTACTGCATACTAGCACTAAATTACTTAGAAATATAGTCACTTGTGAGAAACACGAAACTTGATCTCCTGAGGGAAGAAGAACACGTTGGACCCTTTCTCTCAAACATTAGGAAGAGGCCCGGCAGGTTTCTCCCCAGATGTCTCCATGCTTGGCATGATGTCACGGGCCGGCCTGGCCAGGCTCCGCAGCTGCACGGGCAGCTCCCCGTCTCTGGCTGGGGAGATTCCCCTGCAGCATGAGGCCCCTTCTGAGGGTTTTCAATCCTTATGGCTTGGAGCTGCATGTGTGGGCATTAGAAAACAGAGGGGACTGCGGGGCCGCACATTCTTGATGCCTGTGCCCCCATCATGTCATGACCCCAGAAACGGCAGCTTTAGAGCAGCAGCCAAGGGTGCCACCCTCCGCACGTCGGGCACCGCCCTGGCGCACCGGGCTGAGCCACCTTCACAGTGCCCCTGCGGTCCTGTGACTGTCCCTGTTTACAGGTGGGAAACGGAGGCTCGTGGGCTGAACAATTTGTCCAGGGTCCTAGTCAAGTGGCAAAGTCGGGATTTAACCCTGAAGTCTGGTTCCCAAATCAATGCACTTACCAGCTGTGCTGTGCTCACAACTGAACGACTGGCCTAATGTCCGAAAACTCCTGTACATTAAAAAGTAGAGTGGGACTAGTGGATCCCTGAGCACCGGGTCTAGTGGAGATGATTGCGAGCTCCCAGCAAGAAGGGGAAGGCCCTGCCCTACTGTCATCCAGGGCGAATTCCAGAAACCTCTGTTCACTGACCGCAAGAAGCCAGAGCGCTTGGTGGGGCCGCACAGGCCCCTGCTCCCCGCCCACCAACCTGGTTTCCGCCATGGTCCCTGTGGCTCACAACTCCATCCCTCCACTTCTGAGGCTCCCCGCACCCTGACATCACCACTCACGCTCCTGACCAGACCACCGCTGCCCTCACCCTACTGCCTCCCTGCAAAGGGTCCCCATGTCTCCTGCTCAGGCCTGATACAGCCCCAGTCAGCACACTTCCCTGAGCTCCTCTGTGTGCAGGGAGCTCTGCTGGGTGGAGGGAGCTGGGGCATGCATGGGGAACTCCCCCAAGCAGCAGAGCTCACACCCCCAACTACTGTCATGGCCGATGCCAGGCTCGCGCCCATAGTCCCAACCCCAAGAAGCAGGTTGGCAGCTCTCCTCAATCCCAATCCTGTCCCATTTTCAGTGGCTCCCGATTGGCAACATAGGGACTGAAATGAAGGATTATTTCTCTGTGCCTAATGCTGGCTTTTAACTCAATTTTGTAATTAATTCTGCCAAGGAATGGTTCCTTGTGTTTGCTATCATCCTAAAAGAAAGTGAAGGATTAAAATTTCATATGCTGGAATAAAATTAAATTAAAATACCACAACAATTACAATTTGAAGAGTTATTGTGACAATTAACTATGTGTTAATTCCAATTACTCTATTTATTCAATAAATAGTAGTTGTTTTTCTTTAAGAGGAAAACTTTCAGGGCAAAAGCATATGATACATTCAGTCTTGGACGCTACTTAAACAGACCCAAGACCATAGAAGAAGCCAGACCCCAAGGACCAAGCCAGGCTGGCCTCACCACAGCTGGACAATCACTAGGCTCAGGGAAGGTTTATCCGCTCGCTGTGGGCACAGACGTGTGTGTGCACCTACACCCCATGGTGGCTCATTTTGCAATCCTAAATATAAGCACAGGGTTAACAAATGAACTGTAACTAACCATGATCTCAGTTCACTGGAAAAGATGGAACTTTCTGTGGTCCAAAGACTGTCAGAGGAGGAAATGCCTCCCCAAGGTGGGTGTGCCCTACACTCGAGCGCACAACTGCCGCAGACCTTACAAGGAGAGAGCGAGGTGCACAGCAATAGCTGCCCGACAAAGTGTTTGCACAAAAGATCAGCTTGTCATTGAAACCTAAACTTAATTAAAAGAGAGAAAAACACTTACCATGTTCTTAATGAAACAAGGGGCGACCTGCGGGTTCTGAGGAGGTCAGCTCGGAAGAGTCCAGGAAAACACGACCATCCGCTCCTCAGGCCCCGCCCAGCTCCAGGCTCACAGACAAAGGAAGGGGTCCTCCGGCCCGTGGCAGCCTGGGTGCCCCCTGGATCCCATCTCTTAGGTCCAAAGTCAGGCGAGATGGGGCTGAGGCAGCTGACAGAGGTGGGCTGGAGCCTCTGCGGGCCTCTCGCTCATGAGCAGCATCTATGCAGCAGGCTGCTCGCTGGCAGCCTCCCTTCCAACCATGCAGACCCAATGGCCTGCTGCCCTCTCCAACCTGTTTCCAGGCAGAGCCCAGCCCAGATGGGGCCACGCCGAGTGGCCTCCACCCAGAGGCCCGGGCTGGCGCAGTGACATGGCCACCACCTCCTTTTGGGTCCTCCGGGGCTCATGGTGCTTCCACGGTCCGTGCATGAAGGTGTCACAAAGTGCCAGGCAGCTCAGAGGGCAGAGAGTAATGCTGCCAGCAGAGACTGTGCAGAGCAGGGAGGGGACAGGTCCTCCCACCGGCCTCCCCACCTGGGAGCCTCGCCTCACGGATGCCCTGGCCCCACGAGGAAAGCACGGCAGCTACTGCTGTCCATAGCGGCCCTGCAAGCTAGGCCCCTGATCTCTCTGTGAGCAATGCAGCTCATTGTTGCAAGCGGCAACTCTTACTCCTTCTCTCAAGACTCCGCAGTAGAGCTCAGGATGGATGACCAGATAACAGACACTCTGTCCGGATTTCTGTGGGACGTTTTAATTTCTAGGGATGGGAAATGTGTGGTGCTTTGCACCTGGTTCTGTAACAGGGACTCTTCCCCAGACTCCATGTGCACAAGCCTGACGCACGGGCAACTGCACATGCCCAGTTCTGCGAGCCCTCAGGGCAGGGGCCTTCCCCAGCGAAGGCCTTGCGTCCATGACGTCTGCGAAGAACTGCTTCCTGTGGAGCCCCCCAGTGGGCTGGGCCAAGGACAGAGCGTGCGGTGGCGCCCAGAAGCAGAGGCCGCAAACCCGAGCACAGCCCAAATTGGGCAAGCTCCCTGCGCAGGCGGCCGGCTGGGCCATTGCGTTGGGGGCCACATGGGCCTGCTAGCGGGCAAACCTGCTCCGGGTGCCCAAACCACGAGGTCTCTTTAATTCTCCACAGTACCAGCTCCTGGGAGGAAATTGCTCATTTGGTCCCCGAACCTCTGGCCGCCCCTGAGGTCTTCCAGGCTTGATGGGCGGTGTGGAAAACCCAGCCTGAGTCCAGGAAAGTAGCTTCTCATCTTGATGCACATCAAGATCCAGGAGCGTGAAAAGCAGAGCCCAGGGCTCATCTGCAGTCCCACGGCCCTGTGAGCAGGGGGCTCCGCTGCCCGCGTGCCTGAAGGAGGTACCCTCGTACAGAACATGGAGCTTCCGTCCAGCTGCTCACGGGGAGTCACCCTGGAGCTGGTGTTCCCACTTGTGCCCAGAATACACGTCTTCTTTACTGAGAATGAATCCTGTTCTCTTTCCAGAAGGCTGCTTCTCATTAATGAAACCACTGTAATTAAGAATAAAAAAGATGCAAGAAACGTAAAATTCAGAAGTCCAATTGTGGCTGCAAGAAAATTATTAGCTCTCTGATTATAGCTGCTTCTTAGCTACAGTTCTTGTTCCCTCAGTGGCTAGGTCACTATTATCGCCATCACTGGAGTTTGATATTAAGCAACAACCAATTTTCCTCAAGTGAAAGAGCGATTAGCGGAGCCGCCTCCCTTCTGTGTCCCCTTGACCACAGAAGAGCACAGGAAGGGGCCCTGCTCGCAGCCCGCACTCAATGCAAAGCAAGTTGGGGAAGGCGGCTGGCGGAGCGGGGGCTCACCTGGCGCGCTCACACCGGAGGAGTGCGCGTCGCAGCGGGCAGCTCGGGAGTGCACCTTCCAGGAGGACCGAGCCCCTTGCAGAAGCTGCAACTTTACCAAACACCTGGGTCGCACCTGTTGGGCAGACAGGGGTCCCCGTGGTTCCGATTCTGAAACGCCCCTCCCTGCAGGAATATTGCAGGTGTCAGGGCTCCCGCCTCCAGCTGAGACGGCGGTGAGCTCATCGGAGGGCCAGGCGCCCAGCGCCCCCCAGCCGGCCCCCGGCCCCAGCAGCTCCTGACAATTAAATGTATCTGTGGGAGGACCTCACCTCGCACCACCCGGCTGTAATTATAACTTTGGTGCAACTTGCCACTCTGACAGGCTCCGCTGTGTCTGCCCTTTGAGCCATGGCACTTATTTACACTCCGAGACCGTCCCAAAGACGAGGACCACAGGGATGCCAGGGAAGGAAGATGGATGTATGGAGGAAAGTGAGAGGGCCAGAGGCAGGATGGGCCGACTGGGCGAGTTTCTGAGGACACTGCAGGGCAGCCTCCACAGCAGGCATGCTGGGGAGGTTGAGGCAGTGGTCAAAGAGAGCCCAGGACACTGGGGCCACCAGGCCACCCAGGCTGGCGAGGCACACACAGGCGGCTGGCAAATCACTCATGTGGCTTCCACTCACCCAATATCAGCAGTATCCTTACAACCTGCCGGCCTGGACCCCGAGCAGATACAAACACCAGAGGCCCTAGTCAGGCTTTGTGCCACTTCCTCACCTCTCCCGTCTCCTCTCTCCTCATCCTCATCTGAGACTCCTATGCACTGACCCCACATCTTGCATGTCCTCCACCCTCACAAGCGCCCAGCACTGGGCAGCGCTAACTGGCACCGCAGTGCTATGAAAAAACCACCCAGGAGGCGTCGCCGGCGCGTGGCAGGGGTCAAGCTAGGGTCGAGAGCAAACACAGGAGCTGTGAGGGGAGCAGGCTGTGCGTGAGGCCTAGAGTGGTCCTTCCTTAAAGCCTGCGCCGTGGAATGTGCCTGGGAAATGGAGGTGGAAGTGAGGCCAAATGCCAAGCATTTGAAGGATGATTCACCTAATCAAGTTACCAGAAAACGTGCAATTTACATATAGTATCCCATCTTGATGACTTACTATTTAAGCCTTGAAAATCACTCATCCTGTAGGTCAGTTACAACTGCACGGGAAGCAAGCTTTGGGGAAATTTGGTTTCTTCTCCTGCTCTTCTGTGGGTGCTTATTCATCTGTGACAGGGTGCCTGTCCCCCCCCCCGCACCCGCCTCACCAGCGCAGTGGGACAGCCTGTGCCCTGGGAGGCCTGCCGCCCGGAGCTGTCCACAGAGGAGGGCGCTGCCTGCTGGGGCCACTGCGCGCTGCAGCCCCGTCCTCACAGCCTGCCCATGTGTGCGGCAGGCACGCCACGTGCCGAGCACAGTCCACGGCTGCATGACCATAAAGGTCATGTGGAAGAGTATCTCACCACCGTTACAGGACCCCACTGGGCATGTTCCCGATGGTGTAAGTGCAAGAGTGCCAGCGCCCGCGTCTGAGAAGGCCCAGGAGGTGCGGCCAGCGCCCTCCCCGCCTCCTTCCTTTGCTCCCACGGCTGAGACCCTTCCTCCCTGAGGGCGAGCGTCCCGTCACACTTACAGCCAGAAACAGACTGAGTGCGGGGGGCCCCCTCTCCTGCCTCACCCTCTGGTTTCCAGTTTGAGTAAGACCCTCAGCATCTCTGGGTCACCGAGAGACTCTTACTGGGGCTGTCACCCTCTTCTGACCCGAGAGTGGGCCGCGTCCCCTCTGTGGCCGTGATGGTGATCAGGGGCTCTGCTGTGGCCCGGCAGGCAGCAGGAGGACAGGAGGGACGGGAGGTGGGGAGGGGGAGGCCTCGGAAGTGGAGAAGGAAACCACTGAGGACTCTCGCGGCACAGACGGCCAGAGGGGATGTCCCAGCGCTTACGGGAGCCTGGCCTGCCCTGCTGCCGCACCCGGCCCAGGTACATCAAGGCTGCAGGTGGTCCATCAGTCCGGACAGAACCACCTGCCGAGGGTTCCCAGCCTGGGCTTTCAGCTGGAGCATGAAAGGTTGGCAATGAAATGAAGAGGAACAGACTCCAGCCCACGGTGTCCCAAACTCCCACCAGCCGGGGCGGCCAAGCAAGGATGGAGGTGGCTGCCTATAGGGCAAGGCCACAGGAATCAGAAAGGGACGGATGTATGTCCCTGTGACTGTGATCCGTGCAGATCTGGGTCGGACTTGGAAACTGATTACTGATGGAAAAGACCTAGATCAGTTCCTTGTGGAGCAGTCAGGATTCTCTGATGACACAGCCACATTCTGAGGGGAAATGAATGTTAATTGGCGTCTAGACATTTTATTACTACAGGGAAGGACTGACCATCTCTTTTCACACACAAAACTGAATTGTCCGTTCCTGAGGAAGGAGACAATATGGGCCCTGAGTGGTGGGGAGCCGGACTCCACATCCACCCCTCCGGATCTGGTGGGGCTGCAGGAGGCAGCTGCTGCAGGGGCTGGGGATGAAATCTACCACGGGGCACATGTCTGCCTGGCTGTAAAAGGCAGGCTAATCTACTGTGGTTCTGGACAGACTCCACTCCTTATCAGATTAGCTACTTTCTTCTCAATGTTACTGTAATAGTTTTTTTAATCACTTTTCAACTCCTCTCCGAGAGGGCGCCGTCCCTGGCATGCGAGGTGGGCATGGTGAATGCCCACAGAAGGGCGTGGACTTGGCTGCCCCGCCCATGGGCAGAGGCGGAGAGCACTGGCTCCCAGCCAAGCAGCCTGCCCAGTCACCGCCTGTGCCCACTCTGCCCGCCTCAAAGCCCCCACTTGGGACCCGAGCCAAAGAAGAGACTTCCAGTGCCTCCTGGAAAGTCTGCACTCATTTGACCATTAATGACAAAGGAAGAAGCAAGAAGAACCAGAGGGCAGCGGGGAAGGCGTGGGGCTGGAAGGTCCCACGGAAGCTGGGGGACACTCCGGAGCCCCTGCCCAGCGCTGCCCTGGTCTTCTCCAGCCTCACCCGTTTAAAGCCAGCAAATACAGAACAAAGCAGGGAACCAGATGGCTCTGGGAGAAACGAGAATGACCTGGGAGGTGCCGGGCCCACCTGCAGCCTGAGCCCACCCAGAGGGAGCCCCAGGCCCCAGCAGACACTGGGGCCACCACACAGCAGCTTGGTCCCCGGGTCATGGCACACCTGCTCTGGTGGCCTCACTGCCTCCAGGCTGTCCCGTATGCACATACTGGGAACCCACATTCCTTTTGCTACTTAGAAAAACCAGCATGGCGCCTGTTAGCAAATGCCAGTTCGATGCTGGGACATCCTTATCACAAGGACCACTTCTTATTCAGGGGTGGTCTCAAGAAAGACAAAGTGCCATCATTAGACCTCCGTTGACATACTCATTTTGTAAAACCATCTCAACTTTGAACCTTCCCAAAGCCCTGTGTGCCCCAAATGGGGGGACTAAGGAGAAGGGCCCAAGCCCTAGTCAGCACATCGTGACATCCAAGCATTTCCCACCATGGCACCCGGCTCTCCCCCCAGCAGGGGAGGCTCCCTGTGGCCTCAAACAGACCCGTTCTGACTTGCTTTTTAAAAAAACATTACAGATCCTATGTCCCAGGACCGGAGCTCTAAGTCTGCTTCTGTGCCTTACCTGTTAAGGTATGTTGCCTCGCCCACCTGTCTCAATGGATGTGCAGTGTCCCCTTGTCACCCTGCAGTGTGGAGCAGGGCACCCATCGCCTGCAGGGAGCCGCCCTGTCAGAAAGTCTGTAAACATGTTTTGACCAGAAAATGCCAAATGTGGGGGGGGAGGGAAGGTACTCGTCAGGTCACCCACTGAGCCAGGCCATAGCCAGCCAGCCGCGGGGAAGGCAGAGGCAAGCCCGCTGGTCTGCCCGGAGGCAGCGCCTCTCCTGCAGCGCCCCCTGGAGGCTCAGGCTGCTCCCCAGGCGCACGGGCAGGTGTGGAACGCCACACAACTGCGCTTCTGCAGTTTGCCAGCACTGAAGGAAGCAGAGAAACTTTTTAGTCAAAGGACTGTGCTCCGGATTTATTTTTACCTTTTCTCTTGTTAAGGCTTTGTTGAGATATAATTTCTGTACCATAAAGTTCAGTTTTAATGTCACTGTACATGCATTTACTATAGTCTCAGAATTATGCAACCTTCACCATGCCTAATGCTGGAACAGGTGCCTCACCCCACCACCTGGGGGACCACTGACCAGCTGTCTCCAAATTTACTCCTCTGGATGTTTTATGTAAATGCCATCCTGCAATATATGGTCTCTCTGGCTAACTTCTTTCCCTGAGCACAATGTTGTCAAGGCTCACCCAGACTGTAGTGTGTGACAGAACCTCATTCCCTTGACTGGCTGCGTAATAGTCCATTGTGTGGATGAAGTGCATTTTGTCCACCCATTTGTCAGCTGACACTGTGTTTGGGCTGTTTCTGCTTTTTGGCTCTTAGGCTGTCTCAAACTTTATCATACAAACTTTGTGTGGGCATTTCTGTTCAACTCTCTTGGGTATTTACCTGGGAGCAGACCTGCTGGGTTGTGTAGCAATGCTGTTTAACATTTTAGGAAACCTACATTGACTTGTATACCTGTTGAACCTCAGAGCTTCCGAGAACTTCTTTCCCTCTGGTGTCTTGCACTCCCTCTCTCTCATTATGCGGGACAGCAAAGCCGCCACCTGCAACTTTTATCCCAGCTTACACATCAGAGAGCTACGGCAACACGCTCAAACACGACCCGGCACAGAGTTTCCAGATGTACCAGAGCACAAGTCTCAATTAACCCGAGTTAACACAAGTGTGGTTCCAAAGGACGGGGACAATGGTGTTGTTTTATTCCTTAATCCACCCAGGGTCCCCAGCACGGCCTCAGTTTGAAACGACCTAAGAGGCACTTGTCCCAGAGGCTAACTTGAAGCATTGGAGCGCCGGGAGGCCTTTTGTCCCGAAGCTTTGTACATTCCTCTTACACATAATCTGTTCCTAACAAGGTACCTGCTTTCGCTGATTCTTTTCTTCTGAAAAAGGCAACAGAAAAGAGTTGATGTTTTATGATTCTTGTTTACAGGCCAAGAAGAAAAATTATTTTTCAACAAGCAAAAGAGGAAAAGCGGTAGCTGCAGCCTACATTACAATTTGTAAAACCAGTAGCTCAGGTCTGAGAATACAATTTTATTTTTAAAATACGCCTTTTCACTCAGCTTTGCAAAATCCACTCCTCTGATTTTTAGAGACTGTCTGAGCTGAGTCCTGAACTGTCCTGCTGGTGGGCTGGGCCTGCCGTACACAGGGCCTCAGGCAGCTGCTCCTGTGTCCATAAGATGCTCCTCAGCTACCAGATGTCACATTTTTTAACCAAGTCAGGCAAGTGAGTGAATAAAATCATTGTGCAAATAAGAGCTACTAGCCTTGCGATGTTTTCTATCACAGCCGATGAGGAAAGGCCACCCACGCACTGAGTCCGCCCCAGAAATGCACAGGAGAATTAGGAGATGGCGAGTCACCTGGTGTGGCTTTCCAAAGCCAGTTTGCCCCGACAGGGGCCTGAGACACTGCCAGACACCGGGGCTGACACCAGGTGCCCATGGGGTGCTCTGAGCCACACAGCCACGTCCCGGCTTGCTGGTCTCTGGAGGCGGGGACGGGCGTGCGAGCTAGTGGAGGCCATCGAGGAAGCGTATCCCGGCCTCACGTGCACGAGGCCCCCACTGCCACCGTCGCGTCCCACAGGGTCGCTGCAGCTCCATCGCGGAGGACGGCGGGTGGAGACCTGGGGACGGCCGCTGACACCCAGCCAGGCGTTGGGCCCACCCGACCTGCACCCTCGAATGGCCCTCCTGTGCCCCCACCTTTATCACCTCTCTTGCACTTCCACCAGCCAAGGGTTTCTACTCACCTAAGTGCGTGTAAAGTGAGCTTTACGCTTTCACTGACCTTGAACTTTCTCTATCTGTTGAAACAGTTTTATGTCTTCTTTTTATCACTGCTTTGGCTTCTTTTTTGTCTTTGTACCTTCTGGGTTTTTGGTCCATTACCTCTTATTTGCTCTTAACTTGCATGTTGCCTGTTATCCATTTTTACTTTAACTCCTGGTATATTTTCACAGAACTTACTTCTTTGCCTGACTGTTCCCTCCGTCCTGATCCCTCGGCCCAGGGTCCACGTCATCACCACCACCGTGGCCCCACGCCGGCTGGCTCCTGTGTGCACAAGCATATGTACACCCCCCACACCCACACACCCCCACCCACACGCCTTCCTGGGCTCCAGCTGTTGAGATAGCCTCCACCTCGGCATCCCCAGCACCCCCCCTGACCAGGGCCCCAGGCCCCTGCCCCCCCCACCCCCACCCCACCAGTCCCTCTCTGCTGTTCTTGGGTATCCACTGACGTGAACATTTAAGAAAAATAAACGATAACCATGGAGTTCGAGGACCATTTATTTAGAGTTACTTTCCCCTAAGGAGCCCCACCCTTCTTCAGGGACAGTGTCTCCACACTTCACATGCTGCACTCGGCAGCCCGTGGTCGGGAGGTGGGCATTTTGAGAGCGGGGATGATGGGAAGGGGGGGCGATCGGAAGAGGATGCTAAGAGGGCAGGACCCGTAGCTGAGCCCGGAGAGGGGAGTCAGGCAGCCACTCTCCTCCTGCCTCCAGGTAGTAAAACATCATTAACACATGCATCCGTATAAATGAGATATCTTTACAGTCAATACATCTCTAATGAGGAAGAGATCGGGGCCCTGTGGGGGTCAGGCATTTACCTTTCCCGTGAATGTTCTACAATGATATTATTATACAAACTTTATAGACGAGAGGAGACTCACAAAGGGGACATGACTCCCCCAGGTCACACAGCACGTGTCCAGGTCCACCCTAGGGGCCGGCAAGGCACTCCGACCCCGACTGGAGCCCACCGAAGGGAGCTAGTGCTCCCCCAGGGCTGGGCCTGTGAACAGTTCTGAGGGCTGGACACCCAGCAAATGCAGTGTGGGTGAGGGCCACTCTCCATCCCCGAGGCCACTGCACCCCCAGCTGCCTCCTGTCACCTGGGGCCGCCGCCCCTCCCAGGCCACCTCCCCTTACCCCCCGCCCACCCCGCAAGGCATGAGGGGGCTCTGCAGACCACCACCGGGGCACAGATCCCATTCGTGCAGCTCCACCCTCAAGACCCAATCCCCTCCCAAAGGCCCACCTCCTACCACCATCACCTTGGGGAACAGGTTCCCGCACACAGACATGCAGTCCATAAGAGTCACAGTGCCCAGTTACTTGGTCAAACACTATTCTAGATGTTTCTGTGAAGGTGTTTTTTTTGCCGAATTAGCATTAAATCGGTACACTTTGAGTTAAGCAGATCGCCTCTGTAATGTGGGTCAGCCTCATGCAGTCAGGTGAAGGCCTTAAGAAAAGACTGCTCTCCCTGAAGAAGTGGGGGTTCTGTCAGCAGCCAGCACCTGCAGGCACAAGAGCCAGTCGACCCCTTAAAGCCAGTCTCTGTATATGGTTCTCTGCGTGTAGAGGGTTTACTCTCTGGAACCCTGGCTGATACAGCTTTATACATATGTATGTACGGATGGTTTTCCTAAAACTATCATGCCTGTAAAATCTAAATTCAATACCAAGCTGATCAAAGGTAAGGAAATCAATTTAAAATCAAGATGTAAAAATGGTATACAGATTACACTGTCTCAGCATTTCTCTAGTATTTTTATAGAAGAATGTAAAATATACTTAACTTCTGACCACCCCTACCTTACATCATTTGTGATATCACAGTTTTTGGACCAGGAACTTTCAAGCTGAAGTTCTAAATTTATGACTAATAGAATTTTTTAATGAATTTTTTGGAGGATCTTCCTCCCTCTCAAACATGAATTCAGAAACTCACATTAAGAGCATGAACAAGATTTTTTTTTTAATTAAGCTACTGGAAATCTCATAGTTTTTAATCTATATATCATTCTTTTCCCCACAAATAAGATTTAAGGCAACTAGCAAAGATGCACACAACACACCGATATGAAATAAACACAAGAAATATGGGAACTGAGGGTTCAGAGCAAATAGTGTTGGGGTGCAGGCAGAGCGGGGAGGGGTGCATGTGCCCGGAGTTCCTACAGCAGCGGAGTGGGGAGCACACAGGGCGGCTGGTTCACAGGAGGCCCTTGGAGGTAAGAGGCAGCTCGCGGGCCCATGGCGGGTGTAGGCCAGGCGCTAGGCTTGCTCCTGAGCTGAGCCCTGCGTGTCCCCAGCCCCTGCGGGGAGGCAGCCTTCAGGAGCCCACTCCTCATCTCTCCGACTGGAGGAGGAACGGGTTCTGGGCCCAACAGCAGAAATCGAAGCTCGGCCGATGACCTATGATGGGAGGCGTGCTGCACACTCCTGGCCGAGTTGTCTGCCATCAGAGGTGCCGAGGACAGGAGGAGCCGGAAACCTAAGACTGAGCGGGAACGGAAGGCAAGCCCAGTTCCAAGGGCTTGTGAGCAGGAGGAACAGGGAGCCAGAGGGCCGGCAGGCCCGGGGCAGATGGCCAGAAGCCCCCTGGACACCATGGTCCTCGTGCTGCTGTCAGGCCCTGTGTGGCCCCCACGGAGAACCTCGCCACAGCCATCCTTCCCCAGGGAGCTGGCCAGGCCTCTGTGCCTTCAAAACGGCCCCGTGCAGGTGCTAACTGAGCACATCTACTGGGACGGCATAGACCAACATGACAGCCCTGCCTCCCTGGGCTGTCAAATTGCTTTATTCTCTTTCCTGTCCCTCATACCCCATACCATGCAGATTAGCAATAAAGTCCTTCTATAATCAGAAGCAGTATTTTTTTAAAGATGAGGCACCGTGGGCCATTTTTCACCCACAGAGCTGAAATTAGATGTACAGTCGAGCAACAGGAACAAACCGAAGTGGAGGTGGGAGTGTGGGTGGGACTTCAGCCAGGGGCCAGAGCTCAGCAAGGCCGGACGGGCTCTGAGGGCAGGTCAGCCCATCTGCCACCTCTGTGGGGTTTCCCATGGGACGAGCTGCTCTCAAGCCCACTGAGGACACCAGAGCCTGGGAAAGGCAGGCATGCCTGGGGTGGCCCTCACAGGGTGGTTCCTCGGCCATGGGAGTGCATGGCCACCAGAGCACATGCCAGGGGGCGGAGCCAGCGGGGCCAAGAGCACAGCTGCCCAGTGGGCACACGAGGAGGAGGAGGCATAATGTGCCCTTATAAGGAAGAAGCACACGCAGGGACAGGCTCCACGGGCCACATGGCTGAGCCTACACCCAAGGCTCAACACCACGGCCGTGCCACACACTTACACTGTGGGCGTGGGAGGGAGTATGCAGGGCGTTCAAGAGACTTCCAGGGGCCTCCCCCTGACAAAGGGCAGGAGGGTACTGGAGAGGAAGTGGGGGGGTGGCCTCTAAACAGAGCAAGAGCCATTTTCTTGCAAGAGCCTTTCATTAGGTTCAGAAATTAGTTCAACTTCCCAACAGTCAGCAGCTGGCTGGTGACATGCAGATACTGGTAAATATTCCTGCAAGATTGGGATCTCGCGTTCCCCAAGTCGGCGTGGCCTGTCTCTATTTGTCATCAGCCTCTAAAGCCCCTTGGCTGCACGGCCAACACCCACCTTCTGCAGGACAGTAACCTGAAACCCCGCCCGAGGTAGCAGCCTTTGCTCCTCTGCTGCCGCCTCCCCTTCAAAGGCTCTGCAGGGATTCTGCTAAGCAGCAGCTTCCTGTCCCCAGGCCATTTATGGGGAGAGCAGCCTCTCAGGGAAGCTTTGTCCTTGAAGAGGATATCTCTGATCGATCGGCGTGAGCTCTGATATTGGGTGATTTCAGAAATCACATAATAATACCAGAAGTAATGTCGGAAACACGCAGCTGGTTTGCCAGCATCCTACAGGGAATCCTGTTTCCACCCCAACAACAGTTCCCCTTCAGACCTGCCATTTTCACCTTAGAGCACTAAGAATGTGAAATCATCTGAGAGGCAGCAGGAGATAATTGATAAAAGCAAGTGCTTTACAATCAGGAACCAGGCCTGACTTTCAGCTGCCCCTGAAGCCTGGGCCGAGGCCCTGGATGTCTGCAGCCCCAGCGGCGAAATGCACATGCTCCCTCCCTCAGAAGGTGTTCGTGAACATTAAAATCGGTGTGTGTGAAACATGTAAACGAGGACTTCCATCATGCTTCCAGCTGTGTTTATACGTGCACTGAGATGCACAAGGACCAGGCTGCGTGAGTCTGAGATGCTCTTTCCATATTAACTGGGGATAATTTCATAATTGGCCATACAGTCATATTTACATTCATGCAAAGTGGAAGGAAGCATATCATTGCTGTGTTGAACACTAGCAGAGTGGTTCAAACTTCATGCGTTCACAGACATTTTGCAGATCATACATTTTACATGCATGTAAAAAGAGATGCAAAATGAAAGTTCTCTGCCAAAGGAAATTTCCTTCCGCTGTACTGAAATGTTTCAACACATGATCAAAATGTGTTTGCCCTGTGTATTGTTGAGTTCCCCACTTACAGCCTGTGGGTGCATTTAGAAGTGTCACAGAACGGAATTCCGTCATGATAACTGGTCACGATAAACAATACGATGTAGGTCCACTCAAAACTTTTTCTGTAAAGGGTCACAGCGCAAACTGTCCTGGCATTGTGGGCCGCTCAGCGCGCTGCACTAGCAGAAAGCAGCCCTGGAAGGCCCTGCATCTGCATGTGCGGCCGTGTGCCAATAAAACTTTATGGACACTGAAATTCGAACCTCACATCATTTTCACATGTCAGGAAATTGAATTCTTCTTTTGATTTTTTTCATCTATTAAAGAAATGTAAAAACTATTCTTAGTTTACAGGCCACATAAAACAAGGTGCCTGCTGGAACACCACCAGTCACCAAACTGGAAAATTACTTAATAATATACAATCACACTGCCCATACTATTCCTCTTCCTTGCATGCATGAGAAAACAATTGTCTACTTATAAATTAACTTCTTTGGTTAAAATTTTGAAATGTCAGTTATCCTTTAACAACCCAAAAAAGCAAACCCCTTGTTTGGGGAGAACAAGTTCTGACGAGGACCTGTGGGGTCCTTCTGGGGACAGTAGGTGGGATCAGAGCACAGGGCTGAGGGCCTTCAGGAGAGGGAGGGCCAGGGAAGGGGCCCTGCCCCGAGGCTTCCCAGCCCCCACCTCCTGCCCGCACCACTGTGGCCTCACCCCCACCCCCACCCTCCCAGACGGACTGCAGCCCACTCCACCCCAGCACTCCCCCAGCACACAGGCCCGTGAGGCCAGGGAGTGAACGCGGGGGGCAGCCATGGGAGGCCTTGTGGATCAGGAGATACCCAGCTGAGACCTGAACCGCCCTCATTCATGTAGCGTCATCCCGCAGGGCACGCCCGCTTCCCCAGGGCCCAGCCCACAGGTACCCTGGGCTGCGGTCTGGTTTGGAGACCATCCAGTGTTTACCAGGTCCTGGGCACGTGGCCTTCCGGTGCTTCCAGCTTCACGCCCCTACGACCCGCGCCATGGCCGTCGCCATCCGGCCGTGCTCCCGTGCATGTGAGCAGGTCGGCATCTCAGTCCGTCTGTAAGTTCCCACAGGGGCCCTAATTGAGCTGGCGGGACCTGCAGCAGCCCTGGGCCTCAGCGGACGGACCGCTCCTCCTGCACCCGCACCCAGCCTGAAACCGCACGTGCACGTCCCACAAGGTGCGGGCGCTCTTAGAAGTGCAGCCTGTGTCTTTCTGGGGATGCTGCAAGACCCTTTCTCGTCTATTTCCATGCAGAATACCAGGGAACCATGAGGACACTGTTAAAATTCTGATACTTGTCTCTCACCTCTTAGCCAAGTTTTACTGTTCTTTAAGTCAGTTTCTACCTGTTTCTTCCCAATTTTCAGGCAGAAAATGGCGGTTTTGTGGTAACTATCAATATTTATCGTATCAGAATTTAAAACCTGAGGGTCTTGAAAATATTGGTTCCTTATTTGAGAATAACAATAATAAAGTCATTATATGTTAACAAAAACTACACTTTTATTAGAAAGTCATATTTTCCAGAACCCATAAAGAGTGCGGAGGACTCTCACAGCGCAGTGGCCCCAGGAGAGCCCCTTCCCGCCAGCTGCCATGCTGACCCCCCCCGGGGGAGGTGCTGGGACTCACAGCTGACAAGGGGCGACATGACAGCCTTCATGAGCCGCATTCCCCTGTGCTGTGTCCCACGTGGTCAGGGTTGGAGGACCCCGCGGAGCCTCCCAGAGCGCTGTTCCCAGGAGGCTTGTCCCCGGGCCATGCCGCACCCCTGTTAGATCCCTGCACCCGCTCACTGCCTGGCCTATTTCTGAGCATCCTTCAGACTTGGCCACTGAGCGCAGACTGGAATCGGCCTTCTGGGGGCCTCGACGGGGGCCCTGCAGGAAGGCAGGCAGGGGTCCGAGTCTCTTTCCCGGGCGCCTCTCCAGCACAAGGCCAGTGCTCGCAGCCGGCTCCCTGCAGCCCGGTGGTGATCCCTGCTTCTCCCCACAGTGGGAATCTTCTCCTCAGCCAGCCCACTCTTAAACCCCGCACAGCGGTTACACGCATTAGGAATTAATGGCCTGAAAGTGTCTACTTTCAAAAAGAAAGCCATTTTATGCTCCAGAAGTGGGGAAATAGCCAGGCACTCCCCCGAAGCGCCTCTAAGGAGAAGGTGTGCCTTCCATCGGTCCCAACGGGTGAACAAGTGCTGGTGCCAATGGCCCCTCCATGAAGGCGTCAAGTGTAAATCCTGACAGTGGGGAAAAAACACCTGAAACCCTTTTGGTGAGGTTCTAACCATTCCATCTTTCAGTCCAGAGGAAACTCATCACCCTGAGGGGCTTTGCCAAAGGGAGTGGAGGAATCAGAGCAGAAACTCGCTTCCCAAACTTCCGGGACAACTTTTCTGTCGTGGCCGCTGAGGACGCTTACGGGCCCAGCACCCAAACGGTCCACACGCCTCTTCTCTCCTTCGAGCCCCCCAGGCAAACCGGTCCATCGGCCGGCGCGCTCGGCAGACATTCCCTGAGGACATACCCAGGCTTCCCGGAGGTGCCCAGGCCCCACAGGCCCTGAGAGACGCAAAGTCAAAAACTTGGCTCTCACTTGTGCAGAGCTGACCATCTGAAGAGGAGCTTCGGAAATAAATACACTGGATGGTAACAAGTGGTGAGCAACATGAGGGGGCAGCACGGGGTTTCAGAGCAGAGCTCCCTCCAGCTGGGAGGTCATGACAGCTGCCCAGATGGGGGTCCCACGGGTAGGCCACACGTGGATGGGGGACAGCTGGTTGCTGGACAGACCTAACAGCAAGTACAAGGGGTGGGAGGCATGTTGAGGGGATGTGGGGACGAGAGCCCTCTGTCCGAGGGTGGATGGAAGTCCCTGAGGGTGGTCTGCATTCCTCCGAGAGGCCCCCGCCTGGGGCAGCTTGCACCACCCCTTCCGATCCAAGCTGGGCATTGATGCCACATGGAAGCGCGTGCTGACTCCTTGCAGTCTGATGGACACATTGTTAACTAAGCCGGGGTGATAGCCATATCATGATGCTCTTGGCATGTACCCTGCCGTGCCCTCTGCAAAGCTGGTGCTCACCAGGGCCTCCACACCGCGTTTAGAAGGTGTCATCATGGGGAGGTGGCCACCCGGCAGAAGCAAGTGCCCTCCAGGCACAAGGCCAGTGGGGAGGGAAGGAAGGTGCCTTTTCATTCTCAGCTGCTTGCTTCTGTTCTCCTGAGATCCTATTTCACGTAATAGGCACATTTTATCAGCCAAACTCTACAGAGAGGCAAAACGCCCGCAGCTGCGGGACCAGAATCAGAGCCGAGAGCTGGCCATTTGCTCAGCTCACAAGCAGGCTCCCGGGAAGGAGGGACTCCGTCATGCACTTAGGAGGCTGGGGTCCTGCACTCTTCCCGCAGGGAAAGCAAGTCTTCTGCCGGTTGGTCAGGGATGGGCACTTTTGTCCTGCCCTGAATATGTCCACCGTGCGTCTGGTGTCACTGCCCATAATCCCTCCCGGGCCTCCCCAGCTGACATGAAGGCACCTGGCAACCCAGCAGCAGCCTTAGCTTGGGAAGCAGCAAAGAAAAGCAGAGCAGCTTGGCCTCCTCAGCCTGCGATCAGGTGCCTCAGCACAGATGCCGTCCCCTGGCGATGGCTGGAGTCGCCCCGCCGCCATGTCCCGCATCCCGCGTCCCAGAGTCAGGAGCAGCAAGAGAAGCTGCCTTCCTGAGGGCTCTGGTCTGTGCTGAAAGCATAGTTTCTGTTTATGGTACAAAGAGAAGCTCTGTTTTCATTCCCAACAGAGACGAGCGGCGTCCGTCCCAGGAACTGCTGCTGTCACAGGAGACGGCTGTGCGGGAGGCGTGCCTGTCACCCCCCTGCACGCCCACGGAACGCCACGCGGCCCGGACAGAGCACCCAGGACGGCTGCTGACATTTCATGGGCGTTTCCAACCAGGGCACTTTCATGTTTGAAGTTCAGAAAGTTTTAAAAATAAAGTCATTCTCAACTATTAATTGCCAATGGAGCTCAACAGGTACAAATTAAAGCATCTGAAAATATGCCACATGAGTTCCGGGTTGACAGGCGCTTTGTAAAAGGACTCAGACCTATTCACTCAGATTTAGCAAAACATGTTGCCCCTGACTATCCGCCTGTGTTGGGAGGACTCTTCTGAGGAAACCTGAGCAAGAGGAGCGCCCTGCACGAGCACACCCCTGGTAAGCTGTGGCCTGTTGGCCAACGCCAGCTGAGAAACCAGCACTCGTCTGGGTTTGGCTTAAAGCAAAGTTAATTTTTTTCTCTGTAGCCCAGGTGTGATCTTTGGAAACCAGCTACCGGCTGGGCTCCAGAGGAAAACCTCAGAAAGCGACGTGGGAAACTTTAATTCCTTAGACTGTTTGCAAATGTGCTGCAATTTCTAAATGAGCATCTTCTGATTACGTAGCTTTGCCCGTGAATTACTAGCCCATGGCAGTGACGTTCAGCATTTGGGTGGATGGCTGCAATGCTGGACACATTCCACTCCAAATACTGACCATAAGGACACCTGTAATTTGGCACCCACAGGGTGGGGGCGTGGGGCCACATCCCGGAGGAGCCTGGCGTTGATAAACACAAACAGCTCCCACATGAGGTACGGAGGCCATCGTTAGAGGAAACAAATAAATCAGTCTTTTTTTTTAACTGAGGTATAATGACATGCGACATGATTCTAGTTTCAAGCATATAACATAATCACTTCATATTCGTATGCAGTGAAACGTTCATCACAGTAATTCTAGCTCACATCCATCATGATGTGTAGTCACAAAATATTCTGATGATGAAAACCTTTAAGATTTACTCTTAGCAACTTTGAAATATGCAATGCAGTATTAACTACAATAATTTAATAAAACTTATTAATAATTCCTAAATGTACATTTTTTATGTGTTATCTTTGTAACGACCCTTAGAAACCTCAGTCTCCCTCAGTACCAAAGATTGTACTTTCTGGATCATTACCACTAACCACAAGACTTAACCAGAACTCCTCAAAAAATATCTTCCAGGTGAATAATGCCGGGTTCATCCTGAGACATGGAAAACCAGCTGCTGACACACGGACCTGTGGCCACATGCATCTACGGGAAACATGGCCCAGACATGGTTCGAGCAGCTCTAAGTCTAGTGGGGATGGATGGTAGGTAGGGACAGCGCAGAAGCCACATGCCCGGGGCACTCGGAGAATCCCAGGCCGCTCCAGAAGGGCATGTGGACCCTAGAGGTGGCCCAGGGGAGGCTTCCAGGGGTCAACAGAGGCCAGGGGAGATGGGGACCCTGCACCAGAGTTCGGCAAGGCCGCCTGCCAGAGAGCGTCTATGGTGAGCTCTTAGTTCAGAATTTCTGTGAGCCTTTTTTAAAAGGAAGAAATCTTTTCTGTGCAACATGCCCATCTCCCATTAGCCAATCAGTTCATTTTCTCCTGTCTGCCTCAGGACCCAGGCGTCTCCAGGGGACAGTGGGAAGAGCCCCCGTCTGCCACCTGTGTTCTGCCTTTAAAAGAAGGAAAAGGGATGCTCACAGCCCTCCAGGCTTAATGGCAGCCCCTGCGGACCCATGGGCCACACTTCACATGTATCCAGGATGCGGACAAGCAGGGAAGGGGCCCCTTGCACACACGCCCTGCCCCTGCTGCCAGGCCATTCTGCATCACCTGGCCTCAGGACTGGAAGGTTCTCTGCTCCAGGACGACCCACAGCAGCTGGGATTGGGGGTGAAGGTGGTCTCTATTCCTGGACCCAGGTAAGCAGTCCAGGGAACTGCTTGCCCACCCTTTCCATGGTGAGTGAAGGAGCGTTTCACAGATCATCCCAGCAAAGCGATTCCTGCCAAATCAGGGTGCTGTTTCCACATGAAAGGTGACCCTGTGCCACCCTGGTGTCCAGAGAATGTACTGTCTGGTACCCTGACACGACATCTGTCTGAGGAAAGTCATCTTGGCAAAAATGCCCCAAAGAAAAAACATGTTTCCTCTGACATGCAGATCAATTCATGGGAATCAATGCAGTTTCGACTCCAGATCAGAGGGGAGACTCATGTGGACCCAGCAATGACCTGCTGGACTCCCAGGGGAACGTGTGAGCGCTGTCATCCCCCACACAGAAAGGAGTCTGAGAAGGAAGGTTTACATGAATCCTCCAACGCCAAGAGGATTTCACCTGGCCCCAGCCCCACGGGGCAGTGGCCGCATGGGCCACAGTGGCGAGGCGGCACTCATGCAGCCAAGCCGGCCACAAGACCCCATGTAGCAGGGGCCGCCGCACCGGGATTCCCCTCCCAGGCCTCCTGCGGACATGGAGACAGGACTCGTGGGGGTGTGAGCCAACCAGGAGGAGCACGCGGGGAGGGGGCCCCAAAGGCCCATCCTCTCTGGACAGACCCCTCTCCTGCATTCGGCTGTCATTCTTGCCCGGAGCCAAAGCGATCAGGGAAGCACAGCGCGGTGCGCCCCTGTGCCCAAGACACATCACGTGGTCACCAGTTGAAATGGCCCCACAGGTCAACCCTGAGGTGGGCAGATGCTGGGACAAGGGGGCAGTCCCCAGACACGACACCAGAGCCAGGCCAATGACCCAGAGCAGGTGCCGGACATGAGCCAGAGCTCCAGAAGTCCATTAGCCATGTTTCAGTGGACCCTCCATGCCATCTCTTGCATTTTAAGATCCTAGTGGGTAACTCGGTTCACAATTCTACTTCTTCATTTGCCATGTCTCCAAACCATCTTGGAAAGAGCAACCCAACAGACACTAAAGGTAAAAGACAGTGAAAACAGTTCAATGAAGCAAAAGCCTAAGCACACAAACGGGCCCCGTGATGCTTATAAGGGGCTGAAGGCAAAGCCTGAGTCCAAGCAGACGTGGACTCCAGGATGCCAAGACCTCCCGCCACTGGGACCCACCTTCCCCATCACACGGAGCCCACATGCCTCCTGAGCAGGAAGACGTGGGAGGACCCCCACCCAGTCTCAGGGGGGCCGTAATCACAGGACGCTCCCCACCAGAAAGAGAGGCCAGCACGGAGCTCGCTCTGGTGCTGTACACAAACACCGTTCCAACTTCTGATGGACAGTGGTCAAACAGTGATGGTTCTTTAGAGACAGATGCACCAAACTTGGTTTCCCAACAGAGTTTTACAGAGTTAAATGTTTCTTTGTGGATGTGAATCAGTATTTTTTAATAGCTTCTCACCAAAGAGCCACAGATATCCATCCCCCCCAGAATTTCTGCGGAGAGACATTTCCCGAAGTGCAGAGGCACCCCAGGACATCAGGCTCCCAGGGCCCTCCTCCGGGCGAGTGAGGCCGGGGCAGGTGTCCCGCAGGCAGGACCCTGCTGCCTGGAGCACGGGCCCAGACCACCTGCCCTGGCCACTCCCACAACTCAAGCAGATGGAGGTGGCGAGGTGAGAATACTGGTCATTTTGGCCCTGTGCCCTCAAGGACACGCGCCACCTCTGTGCAGAGGGCCTGGCGGACTTCAGCAATGGGCTTTCCTGCCTTCTGCCACCTCTGCGCCACAGAGCAGCGTCCCAGGCAGTGCTGTGGGGACAGCAGCCAGTGGTGAGGGGACCTCGCTGTGCTGAAGGGGGACAGGATGGCTTCCTGAGAAGGAGCGTCCAATCCGAAGGGCAAAGGCCCCAGGAGGAGGCCGCCAGGCTGAAAACAAGAGGCCCACACACAGGTGAGTGGGCAGTTTGCTAGGGTCCAACCTTCCCCACCTGCTCCTGGGTGCATTCGTTTTGGCCGTGTTGATGGGGCAAGGTGTCACAAACTCAGTGTGATGGACCGATTTTACAGACGGCAGTTTCTGACAACCGTTTCCTACAGAGAATCCCATGGTCTGACCTTCCCTCACTCATTCTCTGACCTGTGACCTTGTCTCCACCCACTCACCCTCCACTGGCTCAGGTCAAACACTGGGCAAGGCCCCTACCCTAAAACTGGGTTTGTCAGTAACTCAACTCTCAGAAAATAAAAATTATCTTCAGTATCTCTGCTTTCACATTTGTATTCGTTTTTTAAATCAGAAGCTAAGATATCAGAGACAGATGTTGTTGACGTGGCAGTGCGTGGTCCCTTTCCCAGTACTCCTGCTGTGCATTCCGGAAGGGTCTTCCGGCCGGGACGGACCGACAGCCGAGGCACAGACACACCCACACACACATCTGCCCCGGCCTCGGGAGCCCCCTTGCTGGTGTTCCTCTCCTGCAGGGTGTGCGCTTGGGCGCATTTACACGTTTATTCCTGGAAACACGTTTACCAAATAATCTGCCCTTTGTGAATCTTGAACATACTACCATGAATCCAAACACCATTTCTAATTCAAAAAGGAGTCTGTAGAGAATTTGAAAAATGGACTATTAATTTCTGGTTTAATGCACCTGTTTTTAGTAAGACAGTAAAGAACTGAGCACTGGGATCAGAAAAATCTGGGTTAAAATGAGGAAACATGGATTTCCTTTGTATTTAGCCAGTGAATCTCTGTGTGGCCTTAAAATTACCTCTCTCTCTCCATCTCTATTATTTCATTATTTGAAAAAAAGGAAAAACCTTCATGTATTTCTTTCCCTGGTGTGGCATTTAAGGACAAATAAGAGTCCATGAGGAAAGAAACCCTAGTTCTAGCCCAGTCCAGACCTTGGGGAAAATCTCTTCATATCACTTCATGTTTCTCCACTTATAATAACCACACCTACCTCACAAAAGAGCTCAAAGAATCACATGAAACAACAGAAATGCTTTGAAAATAACACAATACTATGCAAAGTTTATGTTTGATTAAAGGTGACTGTCATCTGCAAATCACGAGAATGAACATCACAGAATCCCCTTGACTTCCCTACCAGGGAGGATGCATGTCTGTGTGTGTGCACGTGCGCACGCTCATGCTTACATGCAGGTCTGTGTGTGTGCCTATGTGTCTGCATGGGTGTGGACATGAATGTAGGTGCATGTCAGAACATGTGCATGTCTACATGCACGTGTGCATGTGTTGTGTTCATTGCTGTGTCTCATGAACATGAATGTGTGCATGTATGCTTATATACATGTGTGTGTGTGCAGTGCCCATTATTGTGTACATGTGTGTGTTCATGTGTCTACATGAGCGTGCATTGCGTACATGTGTGTACATGTGTGTGCATGTGTGTGCACATAAGTGTTTGTCCCAGCAGCAGGCTGAGGAGCCACCAGCAGTGCGGCTGCCTGACAAATTCCTCTGCTGGTCGACCTCAGCCCATCCCACTCAGGGGCAGGCTCACCCATCCCCTGCAGTGTCTATACGTCCACAGTCCGGGGGACACTTTTGCCAAGTCTTAACCCAAGGCATTCACTCTGAGGAGAAAAATCATATGGTGAAATTTTAAATCACAGTTAAGTCCAGTCTTTAACAAGAAAGCTTATTATAACATTAAGTGACAAAGCATGAAACAGAAATAATGTAGTTTCTGCATGTGTAGAACAGTAATGGCGAGAAAACAAAGCAAAAAGGTTTTGTTGGCAAGGCCATCCATCCCTTTTATCTTCTCCTACCTCCAGAATTTTCTAGTTTTTATGCAATGATGGCATGTTCATGTGACCTTAGAGAAGAAAGAAAAATACCCGGCCTTCACGGAAGGCACAAGTGTGCACCAAGCTTGGCGCTCTGAGGTCTGGGGTCCCAGATGGAAGCGGGGGGGGGTCACCCGCACATCTGGCAGCCGGGGGGGGGAGGAACCCCCTCCTTCGGGACATGCAGATGGGAATGGTGTCATTGTGAGGAAGCAGAGGGCATGTTTCAGGAGAAAAGAATGCCTCCATTCCAGGTTCCTCCGTCAGCCCATCTGTGTGTGTAAGGGAGAGCTTGTGTGTCACGTCTCAATGCCCTCTGGCTCACCTCAAATCCCACTCTGTGGCTTTGTGCAGACCCATGAGGCCCAGGGTCCCACGCAGCCCCTTCCTCCCACAGGCCCTCATCAGACGGGGCAGGTGAGGGAGCTGCTTCCTGGCTCCCCGGGCCCTGCCTCCAGTGGACACTTAGACAAGGTGCCACCCCTGCCCAGTGGCCAGACCAGTGCTTGACCCGCATGCAAAGCTGCACCCACCGGGAGCCAAGACCCAGCGCTCTGCAACCCAGTTGTGTCTCTAACACGGTGACCATGACGGACCTTCCCATCAGGGCATGAGGACCACTCTGAGCAGCAAACATGGAGCCGGTGGTCTTAGCCTGTGACCCCACTGTCACATCGCGGCAGCTCTCCACCCCCTCAAGGTCCCACGCTCCTGACCCGGGGCCAGACATGGACATGGGGACACAAAGCGACAGTGGGCATGAGCTAGTCCGCAGCGACCTGTGTCCTGTCCCCCAAATGCAGGTCCCACAGAAGGCAGGCGTTCAAATGCCTCCGCCCCCACAGCGGCCTCCAGCCTCCTTCCCACTCACAGTCTGGGGAACCTTCCAGGCTCCCCGGCAGCTGCCCTTGTCCCCACATTGCCCACCTCTCTGCACAATGGCCCGAGTGTTTTCCCACTGCTAGTTAGGAAGAGTTCTTTGTTTACCTCAAGTGCTGGGAGACGTTTTATGATAACACCATGGTTTTGAACAAATACGCTAAATAAACAGAAAGTTACTCAGAGTCCTTTTCTGGCCCAGGAATGGCACATGGAAGGAAGCATCAGAAACCTGCTTCGGCCGTCAGCCCAATCAGGCTGCGAGCGGGTACCTGCTCTGCGTCCTCTCCATGCTAGGCGGTGGGGTGCGAAGACGGAGGATGTGACCGCCCCACCCCGGGCTGGCTATGGCCCGGGCACAGTCACACGGACCTGGGGACTCTTAAATGCAACAAGAAGGGAGCTGTGGGGAGCAAGCCGGGGCCTGCATTCTGCGCAACAAGTCCAGGCTTCCAACTGGGTTGCCAAACTTCTTTTGAGTCAAACTTAAGTACAGAAGATGCAGAGAAGTTCAAAGAAGGTTTAACTTGTAAAGATAGACCGTTTCAGAGACCAGTCTTTGCCCCCTTGTGGAAATGTCATCTTGGGACCTGGCGACAGGAGCCTTTCCAAAGGGGGGCCCCCGTACAAGGTGCAAGAAGCACAGAGCTTTGCCATGGCACACCAAACGGGGCGGGGACCTGCCGCCCTGTGGGACTCCTGGATTTTCGGGGAAAACTCAGTTAATAAGTGACAGCACGCATGCAGTCTCTGTAAATGTTCAATATCATAAGCCATGCTGGTGATGAGGCACGTTTACTATAATGCTTTCTTGGTCCCCATCTGAAAGATTTCACGAGGTAATCAAGGAAAATACAGACTGGACGGTTAAGGAAAGCAAATTGGAAGGTATAGAAAATTTTAATTATTCTAATAAGATCTCTTTGAGAGTTCTTTTCTTCATCAGGCCCAACCTGACTATTAACTTACTCCACTAAAGAGGAGAAAAGAAATCACCTGTACCATTGTTTTTTTTAAGTACCACTTGGTAACCTTCAGTCCCTGAGCGGACTTTGGCTACAAGGTATCAAGCTGTAAGTAACAACTTGTGCGGCTGCACCTCAGTAATTGCCCAGACAGCCTGAGGGGTAAGTTACAGATCCTTCCCCTCCTTCCGCCTCCCTCCCCACACTCGACTGGCCGAGGGCCAAGTCCCAAGAGTCCACCCTTCCCAAAACCCTACAGAGCAGACTCTCCGTGAGGCGGTCAGCACACACACTCTACACACACACTCTCAGAATTCCCTCCTTGCAGAGCAGCCTGGAGAGAAAAGGAAGAAAAACATACAGGCCAGGCTGAGATTAGATTATCGATTATCGTGAATTGTCTGCAACTTCAAAGGGCCTTGGAGCTGGGGAAAGCTCGGTTTATCCGGACTCTGAGAGCCCCGCAGTTATCTCCCTGTCACCCAGACGGAGAGCAGTATGTGGCAAGAGCTCCGGTCTGGGGGGACAGGAAAATGGAAAAGCCACGTTTCCTTTGGAACGCGGATCACCGCTTCTGGGTCCGATGCTGACAATCTGCAGGCCCTCGGACGTGCTGACTGCCAGCACCTCTGGCCAGCGCACCCGTGTCTCTGCAGGGTGAGCACTTCGTCAACAAGGGCCCTCGGGGTGCTTGTCCTCCCTGAAACCCCGGCTCTCGTGCAGGGCAGCAGATGGCTAATCGCCTGTCAGGGGACAACCCCTCCGTGGTCTGTAAAGCTGCAGCCCGTCTGGGCTCTGTCACTCTCAGGACTCGGTGAGGAAAACACCCAAGTTTGGAAGCAAGACTGCAGCAGCTGACATCACTTCCTGATTAGACGTCAGCAGACTTTTTTGGGTTTTGCTTATTTTGGGATTTTTCCAGTGGGATTAATGAAACTTTCATTTGACCCACAGTATCTTAGAACCAACCAGAACAATGGAAAATTAATGTAATGTTTATCGATACAGAGAAACGTCCTCTGGCTAAAAAGATACCAAATAAAAAACAATTAATTTCTCATGCGGTCACAGGGCTGGTTAATGTGCAGCTCTCAGGCTGCAAGCCATGCGCCTGAACACGCCCCTCTGCAGCCCTTGCTGGCCTCTCTCAGCTGCACCCAACTCCTGCAGGCCACCTAACCTTGCAAGCAAACCGACCCCAGCCCTCCAGGAGTGAAGTCAGGACCCCAGTTATGAGTAGCGACAACGGGGACACTACGGAAAACACATCTGGCCCCACGGTGTCTCTGGGAGCTGGCACCTTCCTCCTGAGCTCCCCCAGGACGGAACAGAAGCTTTTGCCTGCCCTATCTCGTATTGTAATTTCTCTAACTGGAATTCTCAAATCATTATTTTAACAGCACAGCCTCTAGGACAAAACAACTGACACGTTTTCACTGCGTCACGTATATCCAGCCTTCACACACCATGTGGGTCAATGTCCTCGAACAAATGATACACGTTGAATTTTCCTTTTCATTTTATTTTTGAGGTTTGGGAAAGGATCTCTTCTCTTACTGTAAGAATAACTAACAATTATTTCAAACCACTGAGAAAGGCTAAATCAGGATTCTTTGTAAGATCACGCATGACCCCACCCTGCAGAGGCATCAGTGTTAATTGTGTCATGTTTCAGCCTTCCTTCTGTATTTTCTTACATTTTGACATCATACAGTTCTTGCCACTTTAATTTACTTTTCTCATGAACTTTAATGTAAACAGTTTTCCACATCCTTGAGAACTCTGTAGTAACTGTAAAGATGACCCCCCAGGTCTTAGAGCGAGGGCCAGCGAGGGCCAGCGAGAGCCCCTGCCCTGCTGTGCTGGCTTGGAACTGCCACAAGTGGTCCTCAGCGGGGCCCTCCCCGTGGCCAGAGTGGCCACCACAAGGCCCCGCAGAGTGAGGTCTGTGGCCCCACGTTACAGGAAAAAGAACCGGAAGAGAAGAGGTGAAGCAGCCTGCACAGATCCCACGGGGCCCCAGTGCCCTCATCCCCCCGACTGGCTCCACACTTTCCCCATCATGGAGCCGGGAAACTCGTTCCAGTCTTTCAGCACACTGACCCGCTTTAGTGCATCCAATTTCCTTCCACTACCCAAAATGTATCCAGAGCTATTGTAGCAAAGTTGATTTACTTCATTTCTTTTCTTACGTCGTGTTGCAACAGTTAATGGCAGTGGGGGAGGGGGTACTGAGGGGTGATGGAAGACCAGAGGCAAAGGACCTGCATGTCATATAAAACAAAGAGCCGCCGAGAGGTCCTGGACTAGCAACCGGCTGTGTGGCCTGGGAACAGAGAGGCCAGTCCCGAGAGGGTTAAGTTAACTGCCATGCTGACCTCAGGACGCAGGCCCGATGGCGGAAGGGGGGACCAGCTCAGACCTGCGGGCTCCGTCTGCTGAGGGGGCTTCGGGGCCACCCAGCCCAGAGGAAAGGAGACTAGACATTTACTCTGGGACACTAACCCAGTTGCCTGTGAGTAGGAGGCCACCATCTGTAGAAAGACCCTCCCATGCGGGCGTCCGCATCCTAAGAACCACAGTTTATGGCTGCTAATTGGCATCCTTGTTAGCATTTTAAGAAAAAACATTCAGACAGAGCGATTTCCCTTCCCACTTTCAAAACAGCGACCTGGCGGCTCGGACACCACACCTTTATCTTCCGGACAGACACAGTGAGCGGCCGTCTCCAGGCTGGAGGCCCTCCAACACTTCCACAAGCTAAACTTCTTAAAAATTACTTGAAAAACTAAACCCCAGTTCTCTCCTCCGCAATGCTGTCTTTGCTACCTATTAAGGAGTCCAACTGCTAGTTCAGACAGGCGGGAGGAGGGGTAAGTGCCAAGCTGAGAAACGTTTGCTTTCATGTGTGGCCTTCTTTGAGTAAAATAAAATGATACGTCATCTTGAATTATGTCATGGTGCAGAATGCTGTGATTTCCTGGAAAATGTGGAGCTAATCAGTTATTCATTTAGGAATTAACTAGAGCATCAATTGTCAGATTAAACTCCTTTAAAATTCTCAGCATCCCTTTCTTGGTGTTAACACTCTAAGTATACTGAGTCCTTTGTGTATATTTAAGCAGGAAAGAGGAGAAGGCTTTCTCATGTGCCAAACGGAAAAAGAAAACAAAAGTATCCTTTGCTGCGTTGTTAGGCCAACACTTGGGGACCTGCCACAGTAGCTGAAAGCCCCGGAGACAAACTCAGCCACATGTGCGAGCCACAGGCAGAACTGTCCACTGCTCCAGCCTCCAAACGGAGGCTGATGTCACTGGGGGATTGTGCCCTCCAGCCCCCATATCTATTCTTTCCTGGGTCCAACCAGAAACCCAGTAAATCGTTGCATCTGCCTCTCCAAGCCCACCTTCCTCCACTTACTCAACCTCAAGCTGTAAAGCCGTTTCCTTGATGAGCTGCATTACTTCAAAAGTAGCCCAAAATTTTCTTAAAATACATAATATGGAAATATATAAAAGATCACACCACTTAATTCCGGTAAAGACATTATAATTTCCTGTCATTACATGCCCAGTGTCTCTGTACATACAGGCATTCATACTGCAAGATGTGCATCTGCAAGTGCTGTTTATTTTTTCTTTCCTCTCTGTGTGTGTGGAGCGTCTTCTATGTGCCAAGCACAGAGTTAAATGCGTGGAAAGCTTGAGCCCTGACCTGCACCTTGGGAGCTGGACAGGACAAGGCACAGAGTGTGACTTCATGACTGTCTAAGCTCCATGATGACGGGACAAAATTTCAACTTAAAAAAACATTTAAAGCCACTGGAACCATTTCAGAAATATCTGTACTTTTAACTTCTTCCACACATATTTAGTTTGGCATTTTTCAGACTTGGTAATATTTATTGTGCTTTGTACAGATGCCGTCAAAGACAGAATTTCTTCCAAGGTTTGTAGCCTTTTGAGAGAAACCTGGCTGTCTCTCCACATGTGAGTGCCGCCATAAAATCTCCCTTCCGTTCAGATCTCCCTGGGATAAGCGTGCGTTCTGAAGCTGCCGGGAAAGAAAAAGTGACAGACTCGCCGTGACAAACAGGAGTTCTCTCCAGCCAGCTCAGTGTAGATGAGGCACATGTGCTGAGAGCAGCTGGGCTCAAGAGGTTACTGTCTATGACATACTAGGGAACTAACGCCTAGTCTGTAAATCATCCTAGAAAGTTCTAGATAGAGCCAGGTACATCCAGAGTTTATCCATCTAAGACTAAGGGGACTCCTCGGGCGCATGTGCCTGCACACCATCGTCAGCAGGTGTCGGTACCTCTTTACTCATTCAGTGGCCTCGGTCATTATTAGGGGCATTTAGTGCATCGAGTAAAGGTCTGGTCCTGACAAAATGATAAATGTTCTGTTTGTGTATATTATTTTCCTGCCTGAAGCTAATAATTAACATGATTTTGATGTGCTAAGCATTCCTAATAACGAAAGTTAAATAAGAAACCATTGGATTGAGAACTAGAATGTCAATAGACAGAAACCAATTTTCTCAATGGTAAAAGACATCAATTGCTTAATGTATGTTATCTGAACATACTTCATGTCTACAAAAATGACCATGCTGTATGTTATATGTAAGATATGATTTAAAGAGATACACTCTGATTTACATATGCAAATGAGCACAGCTGTGCAAGCGGTGGTGGGAAGCTGTGTGGCTTCTCCCGTTTCTCCCTCCTTGACTGAAGCATCTCCGGGGTCGCCTTTGGGGTTGTCTTCAGAGCCAGCTAATGAAGCACAACAGGAAAGCAGGCCTCTTCTTTCATAACTGACTTGATTTGACCCAACTGGCCACGTAGCATGGACACTCAACTGTCCACCTCACTTGGCTCGGAAGGCCTCGGCTGCCCACCCGAAATCTACCTGATTTCAGGGAGCCCCGGGGTCAACACCAGCAGTAACCGGAAAGAGTAAGTTGCAGGTAGTATGAGAAGCTCCGAGGTATGAATGGCACCGTGCTTTTGAGCAATGGAAGTTTCTTTTGATCAAATTGTACAACAGGTTTCTTCTTGTCTGAAGAAGGCTTTATTTGGGTGCATAAATTTTTAATTTATCTAAAAACAAGTCTTTTTTTAGCCATACCTTATATCTTTTATGCCTTCAGAAAGCCTGTGTGCTGGAGACAAATATTTCACCCTGATTTCAAGATTTAAATTACTATTGTTATAAATACAACATCCCTCCTGGAGTTATTATTGATGGTGAGAGTGACAGCTGGTATCTGATGGCTGGACACCTCCGGTGCAAAGCCCCACTCTCACAGGACAGAACTTGCGGCCAAGGTGAGCCATCTGGCTCCAGGTCACATGGCTGGCGCGGGCACAGGACGCACAGCCTCAGCACATGACTGCACCTTACGTCTATCCATGCCGAGGGCCAACACTTCTGCAGGAGGAGACAGGGACAGGTGGGCAGGTGAACGCTAACGTGTCAGTGACAACAGCAGAGATGAAGCATAAAGTGGCACCAACGCAGAGGGGACGAGGGGCAGTGACAGTAGACCAGAGGCCTTGCTTCTCCCCTTGCCCAGCGGAGGAAGCCATGGACAGGAGGGGTCTTGGGTTCCTTCTTCCCTGCAGCACTCCCAAAGCCACCTGGCCTGTTCTCTGGAGCCTCAGCTCCACACGACGGAGTGACCTGGAGACCAGGCAGTGGAAGGCAGTCTCTGATGGGCCGCGCTCGCCTCCACTGGTTCAGAACAAAGGCTGGGCCATAGCTGTGGGTGGGGCCATTGGTCTCACTCACTGAAGCCCCTGCAGAATCACTCCCCCAACACAGCCATGACCTCCTGCCCAGCCATGTGCCAGATGGGTCAGAGGCAGGACACCTGCTCCTGGGACACGCTGTGAGCAGCCACCGGTCTCCAGAGGATGAAATCCCACATGCACTGGGACTGAAGCCCCTGCCTACAACCAAGTCCAGCCCAGCCAATCGAGGCCAACCAGCCAGAGTGGGCCCATGGTGCGCAGGTGGGAACCAACTGCCACCAGGATTCTGGGCCTGTGACTCGGCGTCACTGCAGCAAAGCTGAGGGCCGCACCCATTAAAACTCTCTGTGTAGGGCTGTGTCCTCACGGCACTGTGGTGCAACAACGGATCTTAAGGACATCCACTTACTAGCTGGTGAGGTCCAATAAAGTAACATCCCTGAGCCTCTGAATCCCGAATGAGGTCAAGACCACCCAACCCACAGAGACACAGTGGGCTGAACAGGGTGACATGAGCCCAGCACGCTCCCCACAACCTGTCACTCCATGAGTCCTCAGGAAATGGCCTTTTCTAGAGGAAACTCCTTTAGCTCAGACTGTACTGACCTCTGACTATGCTACAGGGAGGGACAGTGTGACTCTTATTCATTCAACAAACCGTTATCAAACAAGAATGTGCCGACCACGAGAACAGTCCGTGAGTCAGCACTCTTCACAGAGAGTCAGACGCCTGGCCTCAGGAGGGGCCCTCGTGACTTCTTATAACGAAGCACCTTAATTCAGTTTTCATACAACTCAGGCAAATCCCTTTATAACAAATCCATGCAGAAACACTCTATAGAACGAAAGGCTGACCGACTCCCAGCAGAGGGCGCATGGATTTCAAATAGGATTTGGTGCAGCAAAATTTCAGAGGTACTGAGAGAGAGCCCTTGGAGTTTGAGGGGGGTTGTTTGTTGAAAGATCTTAACCTAGGTAAGGCTTGGAAAATCAAGAGCCAAAAAAGAAGAGAACAGAGAAATCTATGGTAAAAGCATCAACTCCAGAAACAATATCCAACAGGCTCCTTATTTGGTGTACCCTTGCAAAACCTTAAACAGTAACACAGCTTGAGAAGTGGCTTCCAGCCCAGAGCACGTGCGTCTCCCAAAGCTCTATGCATCCACTCAGCTGAGCAGAGAGCTGGGGGTCAGGACGGCTGTGGAGTGGCCGTCTCATGCCTGGAGTGCAGCCTTGGAAAGATACTGCTAAGAAGAAAACTGAGAAGGTATGGCCTCCACCTTTACACAGGCCAAGATATGACCACACAAGCTTCTCACTTCTAACTTGTAGAAGGAAGACTTCTGAACTATGAGTTAGAAGATCTCTGTTCTAGGCTTTTCTACCATAAGTCAGCCCTACAACCTTGGCATGTTCACCTACCAGCTGACGGTCGCCTTATCTATAAAATGAAAACACCTACGTGAAGTGTACAGCCCAGGGCAGACCCAGTCTGCCACAGGACCATCGCCTGAAGGACTTAGGGCTGGAGTCAGTACTCTGACGAGGGGAGCCCCCTCACTCCCGTCCTGGTGCCCCTGACCCCTGCCCTTGGCTTTCCATCAGGGGTCAGTGACCTCTCACTGAACTACCCCTGAGGCCACACTCAGGGGGCTCTGTCCCAGAGGCCACACATTTTAACAGGAGCTTGGTTCATTTTTAAGTCTAAAAAGGCTTTAAGTTTCAAATTAAGAAAGGATTTCAGAGACATGTATGACATGAAGTAACATTCTGGATTCAACTGAACACATTTCAGTGGGCATTGTCTATGTTAAGACCTAAATACTTGGAGATGGTGAGACAGATAGGATAATGCTTTCTCCCCCCGCTGAAGTCATGTGTAAGTGAGACACAGGGGCTGAGGGTGGATAACACACAGGCACACGAGGCAGAAGAAGGTAAAGTCCAGAAAAGGAGAGAAAAAAATACTCCAGGAATTCTGAGGCTGATGAGTGACATCCAGGTGGAAAACACAGGAAGTCTGGACAGGGGTTGACATTGGAGATGGGGCCTGAAAGCAGGTACAGTTTCCTAAATAGGATGGAGGAGAGGTAGCCAGGGCCAGAGCCCCATTCTCAGGAGCTGTGGCCCTGCTCCTCCTGTCTCAGGCCCGGCCTGCCTTCCACCCGTCACTCAGATGGCAGAGCAAAAATGCACCACCTGCCTCTATGGCCTCCTCACGAGAATGCTCGTGAGCAATAGAGGCCTGATGGGAAAATGCAGTTCATGCAGGGAAAAGGCAAAAACCTCAGAATTAAAGATGAATGGGAAGTGCAGAAAGCAAGATATTTTAATACACTCTCCCATTAAAGGCCCCCCAAAGCATTCATTTAGAAACAGATGTGCTTCCATATGACCAGTTTTCTCAAAGAATTTCAAAGGAAGTCCCTGATTTTGAGCAGATTTCTTAGTTATTTAATGCAGAAGGGAAATAAATGCTCAAGAGCCCTGTCATAGGAACACATTACCTGCAGCGAAATTCTCAGCTCTGTACTTCACATGCACTAAGCATGCCTTCAACCAATAGCAGTGTTTAAGAAGTTACTCACTCTGCTGCTGTTAATGCTAAGTAGCACACAATTTGCAAATTTCAGGGAATTGTGCAAATATTGGCATCTTTGTGAGAAATCTTTAAAGGTGCTCCATTAATCTCCAGCTCCTAATTATGATCCCAGGAGCAAAGCCGTTGTTCGCAGCAGGAAGTACAGAGCTGTGCCATGAGATGCAGCATAAGTTCAGAAAATATGCAACTACATTCAGCAACAAATTTGAGCAAAAAAAAAAGCTAATGGCAACCATGCAAAATTATAAAGAGAGCTTGCACTTCTAGAACGGAAATGTTCTGAAGTATTCTCACTGCAATTTGCATTGTAGTTTGTAAGATTTATCGGTTCTCATTCGAGTCCCCAAAAATACAACAGAGAATTTTATATTAATTGGAACATTAATAATGCATTTCTAAGCTAAATGATGTCCTTGGGATTTCAAAGGAAATTTCAGAAATGCATGGCTAAAGTACTCCACATAACCAGACATGCTGAGCCCTTCATCAGGTATTCATTTGAATGGATTTTTCCTTCAGAGCATCCATGGGCACTCTGTAAATTGGTGGATAAAGCAAATGCATTTGTGTAAACTGGTCTGATCGCACCTCTTGCCCTTCCAAATGAGGGAATAACATTTGTATTCTCTGGAAGAGCTATTTGAATAGTTTTTGTTTGATATGCACAGGATCCCTTAAAGATTACAGCTCTATTAAAAGTCAAACAATTACATAACCCAAAACATTCCACAAATGAGAAGAAATCTTTAGGGTTTCCTCCTTCTCACATGCCATGAATCTGAGATTTTATCCCTAAAAAAGCAATGAAATATCAGTAGCATCCAATTCCAGGCATTGTCTTGTCCCCTGAGTGCACACAGATGTTCTCAAGGCACCAAGCTCTGTCTTGCCACTTCCCTACTTCCCCTTCATCTGGACCATTTGCAGCCTCAAGCTTTCCTAGACTCTTGAGAACACTGAGCATGTTGGAAGCTTGGCTCAAGGGCCCCAAGCGTAAAGGCTGGTCACGTCACAATTGCTCTTAGTGGAACAGCACGTGCTATTCTTGCTGACAGCACACACATGGTGATAGAACTGAGTGGTTCTCTTCCCTCATGGGCTGCTTGTCCTGTCTTCCTCAGCACGAATGCCCTAATTTTTAAATGGGTACAAATTTTGTAAAGCTTCCTATTTCTTTACTATTTTAATTCAGAGCAGTCTGGTACATTTCTCTTTCAACTTTCATGGTTATGTCACTGACTAAAAAATAAGGTAGAAAGTAAGACTGTGTATATAATGGAAACAATTAAAGGCCAAAGAACATCTTTATGGAGGTAAGTCAGAGATCTCACCACTGACTCAAGGGAAGGCTTGAGAACATCAGTGAACCCCCATGAAAAAGATGAAGCCAGTAAACCATGTGGAAAACCTGTCCTGGACATGGATGACAAAGATCCAGCCTAAGGATAATTGGTGCCCCTCAAGTAGACCAACAAACTGGAAGGAGACAGATAGTCAGAAATGCAACACAAGAAAATTTCCTTGAAATGAAAAAGGATCTCAGATTTTGTAGATAAATAAAATATATTGCAAGAAAATTAGATACGTAACACTCAACACCAAGAACGCAGCTGTTGCGTCTGTCAGCTGGGCCCACCCCATTACCTCCCAGAGCTGGGAACCACCTCTCCCAGAGTCCCCTCCCTGCGTCAGTCCAGGCAGCCTTCTCTGAGCTCACACTTCACAGCTGAGGCAAGCAGACCACGTGGCTTCTTGACCTCTCTGCCAGCCCCAACTGCCTCGCCTGCTCCCCAGCTTCATGCAGAAGACTCACACGAAAACACACACACACATTCACTAGAAACAACAAGAAACCATTATTGGAAGAAATTAAACTAAATGAGGAAGTACACCGACTTAATGGACAGGAAGACTCAATATATGAAGATGCCAACCCTTTTTAAATTGCCCTGTAAGTTCAATCCAGTCCTGAAATCTAAAAAGAATTTCTACAGAAATTTCAAAACTCAATTCTAATACATATATGGATATGCAGAGGCTAATATAATATAGCTAAGGCTTGCTAAGTACAGGTAGAGGCCTTGCCCTGAGAAGACCATCTTATATTTGAAAATGATGCAATTAAGACAGCGTGGTGTTAAAAGAAGAAGTGTAAACAGACCAATGGATCCAAATAAGGGCTCAGAAACAGGCCCTTCTATACATAGGTACCGACTGCTGACAAGTGTGATACACACCAGGAGTCAAGAAAGGACCAGGAACAAGTCTGGCCAGTCCTATCTCCATATGGAAAAAAGAGACTGGAGCCCTGCCTCACACCGTATGTTTTGAGAGGATTTGAGATATAAATATGAAAGTCTAAGCAATAAAACCTCTGAAAGAGCATATTAAAAGTATCTTCGTGACCTTGAAATAGCAAAGGGCTGCCTAAACAGAATACAGAAACTGTCTACAAAGAGGAAGCCTGGTTAAGTTGGACTACACTAAAATTAAGAGCTGTTCACCAAACAGAACCACTAAAGTCATGAAAATTTAAGCCCCAGGGTAAGACGTTTGCAAAACACTAATAAACAAAAGGGTCATACCTGTGTTGTACACAGAGCTCTGAAATCTGCAGGCAAAAGACAGATGGGGGCTAAGACGCACCTTTACACTCAGGTCAGCGTGGCACCGGTTACCCTCTGCTGGCTCACCTGGTTTCCATGGCAGCAGCCAGCCAGCAGCACCTCCAGATGACCTCCTCCCGCACCCTTTGCACCCTCAGCACAGGTCACCTGCATATCAAAGTTGGAGGCTTGCAAATGGTGAGACACCACCTGGGTCTGAGTTCATCTTCTGTGTCCCAAATTACATGTGCAGGTCCCATCATCCTTGCTGCCTCCATGTCCACTGTTCTTTCCAACATCCAGCCAGTGTCAGGTCCTGGCACCAGGCACAAAAGCAACAGCGTTTTTGACACCATTCTGCCAGCTCCAAAATTGCCGAAGCTCAAAGCCCTGTAAAATAAGCCTTAGTATCTATCACTCCTGGTGGTTCTAATCTGGCGCTTGGACCCTGACACACACAAGACGTAAAACAGGTCATGAACCGAATGCCCATCAAACCAAGGAATGGAAGGGAACATCACCCCCTACCCACGTTAGGGATACTGCGCAGCATCTGAAGTGAGCCAACTAGAGCACGTGGCCACAGGGTGAATCACCACCGCAGTGCTGAGCGAGGGAGCCCAGCATCAAAGAATGCATGCTGCTAAAACACTCATGTTTGTGAGACTCTTCTATTCTGCTCTATACCCACTGACAATACCTATAAGCTCACAGTATATGCTACAGGCCCTGAATGTGTATCAGTCTATGGAAAGAATGAATTAAGAAAAAACTCATTACCAAAATGGGAGAACAGCTTGAGGTGTGGACCTGCATGTGTGAGGAATAGAACATATCTTAAATATTTCTCAATCTATTTTTGTTAACATGTTTAAATTACTGTCCTATGTAGTTAAAGGCATTTGCTTATTTCATATGGGTTTAATACAAAAGAGTAATCTTTTCAGCCACTTTTGGAAGGAAGTAGGAACCATCTAATACTCCCATAGCAAAACCTATGGGAGAAATTACTATTGGAGTCTGAATTAGATCATATCACTTTGAAAACCATTAGCAGTAAATACGGCAGTAGATTTTAATTCAAGTGTATAGGTTAGTTGAGAGAATTTTCTGACTTGAAGGCAATATTATGTATAATAAAAAGAAACGATCAAATCTGGATTTCAGTGTGATTCCACCACTTGCTTTTCTAGCAGGTTTTTGCTTTTGAGTTTCAGGTTCTTTTTAGGGTTAAGTGGGAGGATTACCACCTATTTCCCAGGCCTGTTGTGGAAATACCTGGAGTGCACAGGATTAGCAAAATGCAGCAGAGGACTTACCAAGGCTTTAGGGTTGGGGTCTTCAGGGAAGAAGGTGCTATTCTTGTACTATCTACATTACCTTGCCTTTCTGACATAGGAAATTAGAAATTTCCCCCTGTAAGTAGGACTACTAGTGATTTTTTTTTCTTTGTGATTTTTTTATAATTTTCCAAATTTTCTACAATGGGCATACTTTTAGTATTTTGGAAATTTAAAAAGATTTCAAAGAAGATAAATTATGTTTGTAATCTGTTTAGACTTCTCAAAGTTCTGTGTTTTGTCACACAAATGACAAAATACTTGAATTTACATGTACCTTATTGTATTTCTAGAAATTGGGTAAATTAAAGTTAATGTGTTGATATGCAAAAAAACAAAAAAATGAATGCATGCTGGATGAGTCCACAGTGTAAAGTCCTCAGAGGCAAAGCCGGCCATCAGAAGCCTGGATGGTTCTCACCTGCAGCGAGAGGGAGAAGGTGACCACCAAGCCTCAGTGGGACCCTTGGGCACCGCTTCTTTGTCAGGCGGCTATAGAGTTGAATGAACTTCAACTCGCGGACAAGTTTCTGGGCTGGGCTCTTATGTTTTGCTCATTTTTCTATATGCATGTTATTCTTCAACTATAAGAAAGTCCAAATAGGAAAAGTAAATGCCCTGCCAGGTGGTAAACTCCCTAAGCACAGGAACTGTGCCTGCCGGCAGGTGTTTGCTCTCTGTGCAGGCGGGGCTCCACTGCTACACGACCAGGTGCCAGGAAGGAGGCGTCACCCGGAGGAGAGCTTCCAAATGCCTAAATTCTGGTAGGACTTGGATCATTCTACTATGCACTTAATCCTATGCTGTACTCTTCCTTCCCGAAGGTCTTCCATGCCTGACATACCTATGAATTTGTCAAAATGAGCATTCACCACACTGTTATTTATGCAAACTAACAGTCCCAGTCACATGGAATACACAAGGGTGAGAGAATTAATGCCAATATTTCTCATATCTGGGATCATTGGGTTGAATGAAATTTTCTGGTTCATTCAGAATCACTGTGCCTAAATTCCCAATTCTCACAGAGTGTAAGAAACTAAGATACACCTAACATGAGAAGCACTTAGGAGGTGTGAGCAAACTGTGCCCATGGGCTCCAATGGCAGGCAAGTAGTGCCCAAGAGAGCCTGTGCTGAAGACGGGCTGTGCCGTGCAAGCTGTCGACACTGAACTCTCAGACCCTCCATTTCCTTTTCTTCAGTATTAGCAAATGTATACCATTAATTAATCATACTACTATAGCTAAGAAGAAAAACCATCTCCAAAAATGCTGAAAACGTATTTCACAAACTCTAACAATCATTCTTAGTGGAAACACTCAATTAACTATGCATAGGTAGGATTTTCCACAACACAGTTAAATGTATTTTGCAGTCCAAATGCCAACATCATGCCTTTTTAATAAAAATCATATTCATTTAAGGTGTACAATGTAATGTTTGGACACACACATACACTGGGAAATGATCACCTCACGCAGATCAACACACCCATCATCTCTTCAGACACTGTGCGTGTGTGTGTGTGTGTGTGTACTCCAGTCACCTGGCTGTACGTTAGCATCTGGGATTTATTCATCCTGGGTAACTGAGACTCTGTGCCCTCTGACCAGCCTCCCCAGCTCTCGATGCCTCCAGTCCCTGCTAACCACCACCATCTCCCATTCTGTGAGCTCGCCTTTTTAGGTTCCCCATGTAAGTGAGAGCCTTCTGGCTGACTTCACTTCACCTTTTCCCAAGATATGGAAACAACCTGATGTCCAGTGATGGGTGAATGGATAAAGAAACTATGAGATATATACGCGATAGACTATTATTCAGCTTTGAAAAAGAAGGGAATCCTGCCATTTTTGACAATGTAGAGGAACCTGGAGGAAATTTTGCTAAGTTTGACCTCAGGGGAGTGGCAGTGACTTTGCGGAGCTGTTGTGAGAATGACTGCAGAAGGATTTTGGAAAGCACTGCTCATGGGTGCGGCATGACGGCCCGTACAACATGCAGCCACCTGCTCCCAGTCACTGTAAGGCGTGGCATACACGGCAAAAGTCGGCCAAGGAAAGGGAAGAATTCAAGGACATGTGACACCCAGAAGACATCCAGCATGGTGGAACTGAGTCTTCTTGCCGCACACTTGACCTCAGAGCCACTGACCCCAAGGCTGAGGCCATTCACTGCCCGGCCGTGCACAGAGGCTCCCAACTCCCTGGCCCACCCACTCTTCAGGTGAGACAGGATCTCTGCTCCACTCTCTCAGTGTATGACCTCATTCTGCATGATCTCTGACCAGACTTCTGGCTTACACCCAAGTGTTCAGAAGCAGTTTGGACCTGGGACTTTGTCACTTCTCAAAAGCTGTCATTCCTGGGGAAATGGAAAAGTCAGAAGAAAGATCGCAGAGGCGGAAGGCCGGAGCTAGCCACCGCACCGCTTCGATGTCACATCAGCAAGAGATCGCTAGTTCAACTTCAAGGTTTTATGACATCACTTTGATCCATATTCACTTAAACACTTTAAAAAACTAGAATAAGAGGCCAGTGGCAGACTTACTTACAACAGCCTGAATGTGGAGACAACCCAGACGCCCACCAGCATGGCGATGGAGAGATGAGACGCAGCGCATGCACACAGGGGAACCGCGGTCAGCAAAGAAGTTAAAAGGTGACCAGGAATGAGGTGCTGACGCACATGACACAACAGATGGACTCCAAGGCGAGAGGCTAAGTGGAGGAAGTCATCACAGAAGGACGTCGGACACACGCGATCCGCTAGTGCCAACTGTCAAGAGTCAGCAAGTCTGCAGACAGAGGAAGCCGCGGCGGGCAGGGGCTGGGAGGCCGGGGTCCCGGCGTGACAGCTCAGGTGCAGGGCTCTGACGGGAACGTTGTAGACGTGGTGGCTGCATGATCCTGTGACTACACCAAAACCATCATATGGCCGCTTTCAGTGGGTGAACTGCATGGTGTGTGGGTCATACCCCTATCAAGCTTTATTAAAATAAACAAAGACAAGGCCTGCCTCTCCCACTCCAGCCTGGCTGGGGTCGCCCTTCTCAGTCGGTGGAGGTGTACGTATGGGGTCCTTGACAAACTCTTCTTGTATATTACATACAACTTAAAACCACATGAATGGGTGCCTGGAGACAGGGCAGGTCTTTCCGTCACCCAGGGGTAAAAGCTCAGCTGGTCTGTGAGCACAAGAAAGCTTTGTGGAGGGAGGGTGATTACTCCTAAGCCTGTTGGCTAATCATGGCTACTATGAACAGCATCTGAAGTGCTTTTCGGGGCCCTGGAGTCAGGGATTCAGCCATGCTGGCCAAACCCAGAGGGTGTGCTTCAGCAGCTCAGCGCCAATCACATCTGAGACCCAGTGGAACTGGCGTCACCGCACGTGTCCGTGAAAGCAGCCGGCGCTGGCGCACTCACAGGCACACGCTGCATCTTTCGGTGGGCATGCCGGGCCGCCTCTGTTTCTGCCTTCTGCCTACGTCCTTCCACGTAGCCTGGCATAGCCATCACCAGCAGGCCCAGAGTTCCTCCACAGGCTACACATGTTCTTAAAATCAGAAGGTAAAGGCTGGAAAACTCCTCTCTGCAGAGCTGCATACTGAGTTGCAAATTGCCCACGATCGACTGTTTCAAGATCTTGAAGCACTTGCTTCATCTTATTTGCACTTGGCCCATATAGAGCATAAAGTAAGTAAAGTGAGCTGAATTTGTGGAATCTGAGGGAAGTGGCGGATTCACCATCATCTCCTATACGACATGGTTCTTGCCTCCTGAGCGGCCACCACCCCCAGAGTGGGCAGAGACACCGTCAGAGGTCTAAGGCCATGAGCCCACCAGTATGCAGGCCCAGCCTCGCCCACAGCCACGCGCCTCTGAGCTGCCTGCAGAGCCTGGGGCCCCATGTGGGCTCATGGCCACCCGAGGCAGGAGACAGAGGGCGGCGGCTCTTGGCTCTGCTGACGCTGGTCTAGGTTCTGGCTCGTTCACTCGCCGCAGGTGGAACTCCACGAGCTTCTTCACCTGTAACCAGCAATGATGGCCAGGAGGATTTTGCAGAGACGTGGAGAAGAATACAAGGAAAGCTTAAGAAGGGTCTGGCCTGTGACAACATAGCAGTAAGGCCGTTCTGTTTCCTGGGAAGAATGACTTTGGGAAACAGCTCCGAGGTCAGCACCCCTCCCAGCCCGAGTGCCCTCGAGGGTGGGTCAGGGAGGAGGCAGTGGCCAGCCCTCCTCAAGGACACAGCAGACATGGGTCCCGCCTGCACGCCCTGGTCGTGTGCTGCCTGGAGGGGGAGCCCTGGCCTGACTCCACAGCGATGTTTGCTCCGCAACCCCTACTCTGACCCCTAGCATGTGCTGCAGGTGGCAGAGCTGATTCTGGGAAAGGAAACCAGAAAAGAGGCAGCGCACGACAGCACCACGGGCTCCCCTCTGCCTATCAAGAGATGGTGGTGCCCACGGGTAGCACTTGGAGAAACAGCCCTCCCAGGAAAAAGCCTAACTCATAAAATGTCAGGCCAGAAACTCAGGGGGCACCCTGATGTCAAGAAGCAAAGTCACCAGGCATTTGGGAGTTTGGAATTTAGCAGCAGCCACTGGGACTGTCACAATCAAAGCACCAGCACCAAACTGCCACAGTCCTCCGAACAATGCCTGTGGCATTGGTTCTAACCCTCCTATCCCCCTAACCCCTCGCAAGGAAAGGTACCCACCTGCAGGGTGCAATCTCACGGCGACCTGCTGACTGGCCGTGGGGCACAGCCGTGAGGGGCGGGACATCGGGGCCCCTCCCTCAGTGCCCCCTAGGTCCCCACTGCCCTCTGCTCACATCCAAGCTCATTAGCACTGAGTCCAGCACCACAGAGCTTGCTTTCCATCTACACAGGTTGCTTAGCAAATGGTCTTATCTGTGGTTTTGAAAACCCAGTTCTAAAAAAGTTGGTTTATTTCAAGACTTTAAACATTTCAATACAGCCTTTTCCCCCTTATTCTATAACATATCAGCAAGCATAGAAACAAAGTTACTACAAACAGCTGGCCTAAATTATTCTTCAAGTTCATCTCTGTAAACACCCTCTATGGGTTGCAGAATATGCATATTTTCTGTGCTCACATTTGGCTCATAGACATCATTGTGAGCATTGGGTGGTGTGGTTAAAAATGTTTCTCTTTCATTTCTGAGTCTTTAATTTGATGTTTGAGCTCTACATAAAAATAGCTTGTAATTGCTTTTTGACAGTAATAAGCCTAAGATTGTGACTCAAAAATTTGAGATATTATGTTCTTTTGTAATTGTATTCAATGAAAACATAGTTCAATATGGAACTTAAAAAAAAAAATTCCCAGCTTGTGCCATTCGTATATTCCACTGACACCATTAAAGTCATAGTTAAAGTTGGTGCACCAGGGGGGCCACACAGGTCCACATTCACTTCACTTTCTAATGAAGCTCATTTCTACCAAGAGAAAAGCCTCCTTTGCACAAGCCCCAGTGGGAAAAGGAGAAAATGCAGACCAGCCCCTGGGTCCCTCCTTACACTCAGCTTGCACTGCGCCTCCCGTCACCATGGAGCTGAGCAGTGAGGACACTAACCCTGACCAGAGTCCATGTACTGTGTAAAAGCATGGTATATAAATGAAATAAGGCCAGAAAGTAAGAGCCAAATGCTTTGCAAGCATGAACTGAGATCAAGGCTGCCCTCAACAGCAGACATTACCCAGAGATGGTATGAAGTGTTGAAAATTGGTTAACATGTTTTTCAGGGAAACAGAAATCAGACAGAATATTCTAGAAACTTGGGAAATCTATGAATGAGGTCCCCTAAATATCAAGTCTGCAAAGACTTTTCATTTATTCTTTGGTTGTCAAATTGCTTCTAGAAAACAGGTGCACAAACACCCTTTCTTTACGTTTCGATTAACAGCACTGAACTGACTGACATGAGCTAAGGGGCCCACAGGGTCCAGAAGCCACCAGAATTTAGAACCTGCCACTCTCATTTGTATTAAATTCATATCACTGCCATTTTTCTCTGTAGTAAGGAATAACATAGAGTATTTTTCTGATTCGTAGATTATCGTCTTAAAGTTCGGAGACAGAAAGTGGTGTCGATGTCTAAAGGCCAGGAGAATAAAGTGTGACTGAGTAATGCTTTTCTCCAAGGCCAGTGTCTCTTTTACGATGGGTGTGAGCCCTCGACAGACAGACGTCCCAGAGTGTGGGATTTGTGGTCCACATGTCAGACCAGGCGAACCTATCACTTTCATCAGAAATTGAACAGAGCAATCAAAATTTTTCTCACTAGACTTCAAAAACAATAGAGTGAGTATTTTCATGTTCAAAATAGAAAATAGCTAATAAGAAACACAACTCATTTCCAAAAAAATTACACAATTTCCAACACTGTGAATAATGAGGTGACATCATGCCGGCAGGGGTTGGAGGGCCACTTGAGGACACCTTTGGTGAAAACAGTGCCAGGCCCCAGCTGCGGAGCCCCCCCACCCCCGTCTCCTTCTGTGGTAGGTGCCCTGGATCAGGTCAGCAACAGTGGGCTTGAGGTCTCAGTGACCCCCCGGTTTCCACTCAGTGAGGACTGATCTTTCACCCATTACATTAGGGATGCTAGTTGCTGGAAAAAAGCAGATCCACATGTACCGTCGACCTATTCAAAGTGCCCCCTCACTTGCATAGCCACCCAAAGCGGGGGTCTCCTGCACTGATGTCCCCCTCCCCCGGCCCCCTCCTGCGGTCTGAGGATGGACAGCAAAGATGCAGGGCCCTGGGGTGGGGACAGGTGGGCCAGGGGCTGCCACCTCCACCCTCGCCGCTGCCTGAGAAAAGGGACAGTGCATGTGGTGGTCCCCCACCTTCTTTCCCACACTTTCCATTTCTACTTCATTTTTGGTATGATTATTCACAAAAAAACCCTAACAGTTTGTCCCAAGGTTTCCCACGTTGGCATTGCTGCTGTGCTGAGGATGAGTTGGAGTCTCCTGGGGGATGAACTGTGGGCCGGTGCGCCTTGGAATCCGCACTCAATGCCCTGGGCCCAAGACCAGGCTCCGACTAAGGACCACTTCCCAGGATCAGACCCTGCTTGGCGAGGTGTCCGCTCAGAGGCTTCGGCATTCTGGGTCTGTCCCCAGAATACAGACCACAGCCCAGTCACCCATCCCCTTTAGCAGCACGCTGCTCTGGAAGGGCAGGGGCAGGGCACCGTGCGGCGCTGAAGGCTCCCTCCACCCTCTGCGCATTTGGGTGTCTTGTCCCCCGTGACCGCAAAGCCCAAGGCCCTCAGCTCTGGAATGAGATGAAGAGCTAAGTCTTCAGCTGGGCTCCTCCTGGCCTGGCCTTTGGGGCCTCAACACATGCCCTCTGAGCCGTGGACACAGGTGATTCAGCCAGGTCGGCACTATCAGGCAGAGGGTGAAACATCTGCTCGTAGGGCCCTGCACAAAGGGGCTGGAGTGTGCCCCTTGCCCTGTACATGACCCTCGGTCTTCCTGAAGGGCCCATTTTCATAAACGTAACTTTGTCTAAATTACCAAATTGCATCCCCTTCCTGAGGTATTCAGGGTTCACCTGGGATTTTTTTTATTAGCGAGAAAACCCATTTTTTTACTAAAATGAACAATTCTGAATTGCACTAACCATGTCCCCTGGATGCTTTCATCTGTCTCAGGGGCACATGCCCTGCCAGGGCCACATCAGCCATCTCTGTGCTGGGGTGGAGCTGTTCCGGACTCTCCAGAGAGCAGGGTCGGCAGGTGCAGGCAGCAGAGCGCCAGGCTGATTCTGTGATTAGGGACTCGTTCGTGAAATGGTATAAATGTTGATAAAACATTTAACCTCAGTTTCTTTGGAAGCTGAGTGGGAGAATACTACTAGTTCCCTGACCAAATGCTCGCTTTTATACCGAGGCTCTAAAAGGTAAGGATTGCCAGTCTAGCACCCTATTCATGCCACCGATCATCTGCCTTGGCATTGAAATACCAGCTCAACGGGACCTGCAGAAAATACTAAGACAAAGCCCTGACTACTTCCCAACAAAACCGCAATGCCCCTGAAGGGTGGGAGATCAAGCCAGGCCCACACAAGCCGGGGAATCATGTGCGGGAGGATCCCAGGGTCACCTTAGGGGGCCGCGTTCCATCCCCGCAGACCAGCGACTTTCTCACCCACAACCCCAGGGGCTGGCAGGGATGCCTGCGGGACCAAAGAGACGGTGTCAGAAGGTGCTTGGAGTCTTAGAAACAAGCAAGTGCAAAACGAAGTGTTCACTGAGCCATTTCAGAAGAGTGCTCGTGGCTGGCGCGTCCTGCCCACATTTCAACACCCGTCTACAGCATGTGCTTCAAACAGAAACAAGTTCTACTTTAGCCCTGCCTTTGAAATTAAAGTTTCCAGAGCCTTACAATGAAATTTATGTCAAATTAATTTCTGGGACTCAATGAAGCTTAAAATGAATTCATAATGAGGTGCATTTAAGAGGTGTGTGCAGGGGTTTGGGAGGGCTCATCAAGGAGGTCCCCTTCCTGCCATTGACTCTAATGTGATGATGACACATTTTGTCCTAGCACAACACATAACCTAGGAAATGATATGCTTTTACAATTAGTGTATATGTAGAGTGTGTAAGTAAATGGAAGTTGAATATTGCTACATTATTACCATTATTATTATTAGTTAATTGAATATCAGCAATGTGCATACTTGTATGAGACAATAACTAGAGAGTTCCTGGGTTGGAGATTTGTATTTTAATATAGACTTAATTCCAATATAACACATACAACCTGGCAAAATGATTGTCTCAAAAGTGCAAGATTTCCTAAAAATATGTGCTTATGTTCCTAATGACATCTTCGTGTCTCCAGTGTCGATGAAGAGTAATATTTAAGAGGCTGTGCCTTCACGTGAAATAAGGTATTTCCCATTCCTCATACACAAATATTAAAAACTTTAAAAGCATATCTTAAATAAATTTGATTTCTTCAGCAAACAAAATGTGAAGAGCTAGAATGATGCTGAAAAAAGTGTTATTTCTGATCCACTTGCCACGCACCGGGTGCTCGATTCATGATTATTACATTTGAGCTGAGAGGCTAAAAACAGAATATACTGTTTACATCAGTTCCAATCAGATTCCTAATGATGTATATGAGATTCACATCCTTGCATAAATGTACATATTTACATACTCCACCTTTCTGAACAACACACATTCAACCAGAAAAAGGCAAAAGCAGTACTAGTAGCCTGAGCACAGCCACACAGACGATTCAGTCCATGGCCATCCTGAGGAAATGCCCAGTGAGGACCGTCCCGACTACTGCAGACGGCAGGGGGCATCCAGACCCAAGCTGCTCCGGGGCACAAACCGTCCCTGCCCTGAATCACAGGGCCACACCCTCAGGCTGTCAGCAGCATGCCCGCCGGAGATAAGCCGCAGCAAACATGTTACTGTTCGTGGCTACTTTCGAGACGTGGTTAAAAAAAACACACACTCAACACGAAACACACAGTATCTTCCTTTCTAGGAATGAGCCGTTTTCCCTCCAGCATCAGGACCCTGTTTTCACAGACAATGGGTATTTTGTCAATCACATTGATGGTAGGGTATTATTCCTATTCATATATTTATATATATGATCCAGTGTTACTCAGATGAATAATAATTAGGGAATTACCTAATCGTACAGGATAGATGAGTCTTGAGAGTGGCCGTATACTGGTGTTGGCCCCCAGGGAGCTCATGGCCAGGGAACCCAGGCATGTGTGGGGCTCATGGTGGACCTGTGTGAGCACAGTCCTTTCTCTTTGGCACATATCATAATCCTGCCTTTATTTCCCCTGGTACTGGTATTTTCATTTTGTTTTTTAATGTTTTTCTCATTTAGATGAAATCTCAGATCCTTCTTCTGGAACAAGTCCTGATACAAATACGTACACAATTACCTAAAATTTAAAATGCTATTTCATCTCCACCATGTATATAAAACCTGCTGAACTACTAAATTTTTTGATTAACTAGACGAGCCACCTCTTCATCTCCACCCTTCAAAATACACAAAATCTAAATTAATAAATATCTAATTAGGTGTCCATAAAACATAGTATCCACTCACTTCATTAACTGTTCAATTGAGTACCCATAAACTGTCACCGCTTCTGAGTATCACTTGTACATTAGTGAGACAGTCTCACATCCCCGGATTCATGAGTTGTACAGACACTGCCAAGAAACATGGGAAATTATAATTTAAACAAGTTATTACATTTTGAAAATGATGGACTTTACATATTTGCAAATTAGGCATCATTATTTCTAAGAACCAGAATGTGACACTGGAAAAAGAAAAGCCACAGCTCAGTGAGATACAATACCACAAAATCTGCACCCCAGGGCCTGAAATATTTATATGCCTACCGGGGGCTGCGGAACCCCTATCGGACAGCTCCTGACCCTCCCCTGTTGCCCCAGCCCTCCGTCCTCCCACGCCTCCTGGTACAACTCCAAGGACCTCCTGGAACAACCCCAGGCCTGCCTGACGCAGAAGCAGGGCTTGGAGCCGGTGGCAAAGGAAAGCCTCATTTTTAACAATTACGATTGCTGTGACAAGACAGATAATTTGCCCAAAATGTTCTTTAAACAGAAGCCAGTAAAAATATGTTTCCAAAACAACCCTGCAATCATAATAGATAACAATAAAAACTGGCCAGAAAAGTGTTTCCTACTACATCCAAATTTCAATGTTTGGGGTTTTTGGCAACCAGTGATGGAAACTTTAAATCTACTCCCCATCTAAAGAAAGCGGGGTCCCCTCTCCACACGGCACTTGAAGGGAAAGGAGGGGAGTGCCATGAGAGAAAGCTCCCTTGTCAATTCTGGGTTCGGCCCGGTGCACCCCTCACTGCAGCCCACACCTCCGCCCTGTAGGAATGCAGCAGGACAGCCCACAGAGAAGGGCCGGCCAGCAGCTCACACCGGAATCAGCTCACCATCAATAAGGCGCATGGCCTTCCCATGCAAGCTACCTGGTGCTATGGTCCGATGTTCGTACCCCCAACACTCATAGCCCAAGTCCTCACCCCCGAGGTGATCAGGAGGTGGGACCTCTGGGAGCTGAGCAGGCCGTGGGAATGGAGCCCCATGGATGGGATCAGTGCCCTGTAAAAGAGGCCCAGAGAGACTCTTGCCCCCTCTGCCCTGTGAGGACACAGCGAGAGGTCCGAGTCCTGGAGGAGGGCGCACACCCGGCCACCCCGGCTCCCTGACCTCAGACGTGCAGCCTCTGTGCTGAGCAATGGCTGACTTGCCGGTAAGCCGGTGTTTTTACAGCAGCCTTGCCCTGCCTGGGACAAATGGTTTCCAAAGTTCTTTCATTGAAGATTTCAAAATCAAGGCTTCAGGGGCCACGTGTTAAAGTTCAAACCCTCCCATGGAGGTGGTCCTCCAAGACCCAGGCATCTCACACAAATGGCTACTCCATGTTCCTCTGAGAGCCCAGGCGGACACCAAGCCCCAATGAAACAACTGAAACAGGGACGCTCTGGTAGAAGAAAGTGAGAAAAGGCACATGGGAGCTTGGATCCACCGTGGAGGCTGTCCACGTGAGAAACCGGTGCCCACAAGTGACCAGGTGGCGTCCCTGCTGGCAGCCATGGGTCAGGGGCCTAAATAAATATGTCTCTGTCTTTCCTGGGCTGGGGGCTCCTAGCCTGGGGCCCAAGGCCCCAAGGGCCTGGAGGTAGACCCTCTCAACTCTCCCTGCCTGGAGCTTGCACACCCCGCACATGCTGATGTCGTGCTACCAGCTAATGGCCAGGCGTGGAGCGTTCTAGAACCGAACAGACTAGCCCAATGCAGGACAGCACACAGTCAGCTCCCCGGGGCTCCACCAAAGCCCAGCTCCTCCTCCCCACCCTCCTTTCTCACCTTCCACGGTGTCCCCCCAGCAAAGCTTTTGGCATCTGCTTCCCCAATGACCTGAAAGACACAGATGGGGCAGCTCAGCCCCATGTCACGGGCCTCCAGCCAAGATTTCAAACATCCCTCTGTCACCAGAGAGCATGCCTGTGGCCGTCGGAAGAGAACTACAGGTCCCTTCCCACCCCTGGCCTCCCAGCCAGGCGGCAGTGGCAGGTGCCCTGAAGCGCCGTTGGTGGTCCTCGCTGCCTGCAGGTGAGACAGCCACTCGGCCGGCTGCTCATCATGCTGTATAATCATGAATTGAAGTCTGTAAAGGCCGGTACATGCTGTACTAGGTATTCTGGTATTCTGAGGTACAGTATGTTTCCTTCATACACCTCCATATATTCTGTGAATTTTAAAACCTCCTCCTGCAAAGAGGTCTGTGGCTTCACGGGACACCCAAAGACTTCGGAAGCAGGAGGGTTATTAGGACCCTGTCCTGCTCGTACCCCAGCCCCCCAGAGAGGCCCCAGAGCCTCTGGCCTAAGGGGGAGACTTCAGGACAGACGGCCCGGAGGCTATCCACAGGAGGGCAGCCTGGCCGCTCAGCCGTTCTTCTAGAGTTGAGCCCCAGAGGCACAGGCGGAGCAGCGTCCAGCCAAGGCCCCTTTCGGAGCTAGAATGCAGAGGGCACCAGCCCTCCACCCGCTGACAGCTCCGCTTTTCCGCAGGTGCAGCTCACAGCACCCAGAGCCTGGCTGGCTTGCTCCCTTCAGGGGCCTCTCCGGCAGGACCAGTGGAGGGGTGCGCCCCATGGGAGCCTGCCCAGCCTCAAGGGCACGATTTTTCGCCCCAGCACCTGCTTTCCTTCCTCAAGGTCCCCAAACTGCTGGGCAGGAGGAGGGCCGTTCTCAGGGAGGCCTAACCCGAAGCCCCGTCACTGCCCACCTTCCACAGGCTCTCCTTTCCCAGCAGCTGTGCACCACCCTGACAGCGTCTACCACACTGCACCCAAGTTCTCAAAGCCTCCCATGACCTGCCAGGGCCACCCACGTGTGCATGCACCCTGGCAGAGGCGGCAGGCTCCGAAGCCGCTCCAAGCCAAATGCCAGCGTTTCCAGGACCGGCAGTCATGCGCATGCCAACCATGCAGCACGCTGCCCTCTCGGCCGGGCCGCCTCCCTTTGCCTGGGGTTACTGCTGTCTCTCCCCCGCGCGGTGGAGAGTGCCTCTGCACTGGGGGCAGCCGCTCCACATAACCACCTGCACCTGTCTGTGCTCCATTTACTCCCCCACCAAGCCGGGGCTGTTCCGCGCGTGCTCACCTGCACCACCGCGGGCAGGCCATCACAGACCCAGGAGATCTTGCATCTGGAGCATCGGCACGCATCCTCGTCCGTAAATTTCCAAGCTACTCTGCAGACTTTGCTTGTGTGTGCAGAACAGCTGCGGAGCCCAACTGTCCTGTTCACCAGAGCAGGTGCGGGCCCTGCAGGGGAGCCAGCTGGTCCAGGACCCCGTGCCCAGGGCTAAAGTGGGTGTCAGGCTCACACGCCTGTCCTGACTTATGACAGCAGCAAGGCAGGTTGGTATCCATCTGAGTGTGTGGACAGTTACCTGACCATTCCTACACATTAGGGCCAAAAGCCACGGTGAGGGTGGTGCTCCAGCCCAGAAACAGGGTGCACAGAGACAGAAATGACCCAAATCACAGAGAGCACCCTCGAGTTCCTCTGGGTCTCTCCCACTTTCAGCTTGCAGTGAGCCCAGAGTTCCCTCTGGGACAACAGAATCCCTGCTCCTGCCTGCGGCCTGGCACAGCTCTGGCCCATCTCTGTGCTGGCAGGAATCAGCTGTGACGGCCCAGGTGCCCAGGCACAGTCGGGACCGCGTGGCTCGGCTCCGAGTTCCAGGTCCCTGGCGAGCCTGCGAGAGCTCATGGCCCACACGTGCCAGTCCTGGGGTGATCCCCACAAGCTCCATCTGGGCCCTGGCCTCACTGGCAGATCCCTCCCATCTCAGAGGCTACGTTGTCTGGTTTCTCCTCACTTGAGGGGGCGGGTGCATCTGGCTATGGAACGTGATGGCCCTCAGAGTCTGGGCACCTGGCACTCACAGGTGCAGCCCTGCCCGGGACCAGCCAGGTACTCGGAGCCTCTGAGTCTTTTCATCCCATTTCACCTGTGTTTTGTTCTTCCCTGAATCTGAAGTTATGAATCCAGGCTTCTCGACCTTTACCCACATCATGAAATGGGAATGGAAAGACCAGGAGTTCATGCAAACCCACATGGAGGACTCAGTGTTCCTTCTTCCCTGATCCCAGCCTTTGAACACCCCTGAATCCCTCCGTACGCACACCCAGAGGGGGCATGGGAACTCCCAATCCATGGCCAGTCCGTCAGAAGACAACCTGGACTCTCAATGGCAGGCCTGCAGACTGTCCTCCCTCTGGGACCTGATGTGAAGTCCAGAGAGATGGTGCCAGAACTGGCCTGACCTGGCTGGGGCCACAGACCTGCTGGACACATGGAAAACCCACACATCTACCCAGACGTGTCAGGAGTGGCGCGGCAGGCCCTGAGACCAAGGATGCACATAGGACGACACACGTTTTCCTGTGCACCGTCTGTCTGCCTTTAAGACTCACAAATCCTCTGCAGCTGCCTTGCCAGACCTGATATGGCAGAAATCAATTTCAGCACTTTGAGTCTCCAAAGCTTTCAGCTAAACTTTCCTACAAACAAAACTTCTCTCTGTTCCTGCACCAAATTTCATCAATACAGATATTTAATTAAGCTATGGAATCACATGAGGGCTTAGAAATGACCACATTCTGGCCTCTGGGAGCAGACATGCAGGGTGTTGTACATGGCCTGTGAGCTGCACAGCTAGCAGTGGGTCACTGACCCCAGATCAACTGGTGGAAGTGCCAAGGAGCATCTATGTGAGCCCCATGAGGTCCATAAACGCCCACAGTAACTGTCTGCAGGTGGGCCCAGGGCACACCCATTGCTCCTGGACCTCCTACAGGGCCCAGAGGGTGCCTGCCAGGGTGAGCAGTGGCCAACCCATCCCAGCTACTGCAGACAAGCCAGCAGACAGGGTGTGGCCGGGGTGGGGTGCTGTGTGCAGGGAGGTTGCCAGGTGGTCAAACATCCCTAATGATGCCGCATTCATCTTTAAAACACCCATCGTGCCCACCATCTCCCCTTTGAAAGGCAGGGAACTGTAAAATGCATCTCAGGATTCTTTCCATCAGTAATGTACAATACAATATTTCTTTAACTTTTTTGTTAATTCTTTAAAGATTTGTCCTCTGTGGAAGTCAGCTTTGATTTGCTGGCAAATTCAGCCTCAGTGGAGTAACATGTCCCCCCAGCAGTTGGGGCCATGTGAACGAGCACTGTAATGCTTCTCAACTGCTCCAGAAGCGGGTAGAAAGCACGGTGCCATCTGAAGTACAGAAAAGTTAAATGACTCGTCCGGGAATGAGTCCAGGAACATCTGGTTTTAGCCACTTCCAATCGATTTCTTCATCCACTACCACTCAGTGGGAATGAAAACAAAAGCGATGGGAATAAAATCCAAATCTGACCTCAAAACACAGCCCCTGCATGTTTTCCAGTACAGTGACCACCCTGCCCTACCTGGCAAGCAAATACAATATCATTACAAATACAGAGCCTGTGCAAATCCCAAGGTGGGCATGATTTTTCAGATTAGGATCAATGTCATGCAATAAACAGTAATACAGAATAAAGTTCCACCCGACCCAACAAGTAACTGACATTTTCTCTAATACAACGGTGTCTGAGATGTGGGCTACAGGTGAGGAGAAGAGACTAAGCTACACCTGAGCTGTTTAACACTTGCCCTCCTGTGACGCCCACAGCTCTGCAGCTCCTCTCAGCCATCTGCCCCCTGAAGCTTCCTGAGCCTCCTAGTCACTGGGGTGAAGGCAAACCCCTACCGTGCCCCCCCCAAATGGTGGAGAAATTAAAGGAAAATAAAGAGGACAGTACATCTCCCTCCAACCCCCAAACCCTCTCCAAAATTCCTATGGACAGAGAAAGTTATAAGGGCAGTCACCTGGTCAGACAGCAATTAAGTCACTCCTAAATAGAGATTTACTTATTTCCACTAGATTGTAACCACAATCCAGAGAAGGCATTTCTAAAACACTTCACGATGCAGGCGGCGAACACTATGCCTGCTACCTAAGAACCTGGCACCGCCTGTAGGCCAATTGTGATCACGGTGAAAATTAGTTTTCAATATAATGTTACTGACTGGCTGCCCCACCTCTGCCTTACAGGATAAGAGGGTCACAGGAGTCAAACCAAATTTAGGCAAAGGAATTCTCAAGCCAATTAGCTTAATGATGAGAATTGAGAACCACCACAGTTCCCCCCGTTAATAAGCGATCCTGGTTAATGAATGATCCTGGTTAAATTGTAGCTCTTCTACCAATCTCTTCCTTTATCGCAAACTTCTCAAAACACTGGCTGGGTGGAGTTAAGCGAGAACAGGTGCAGGAACCTGAACCACAGAGAAGCCCCCACACGTGCTGCCTGGACAACAAGCCCAGGGTCCACTTGGCGTGGGTGGTGCGCCTGGCGCTCCCAGGACGGTTGGAGTCTCCTAAGACTTTTCTGCCCTATAAACTCGAGGCCTTCTCAATCGTGAATTTGACCATCCGACGGCATCCACTCCTGCGCGTGTGAACAGCGTGCGTCCAGCCGGACAGCCTCAGGGGCAGCCCAGGGTCACAGCACCCGCCCGCGTCCTAGCCCCTCGGGGGCAGCCCAGAGTCACGGCACCCACCTGCGTCCCAGCCCCTTCTGGCCAGGTGCGCCCAGGAACGCCACCCGCTCGGCTGTCCTGCTCGGCCCGCCAGGGCCCGTCACTGCACACGCCTCGCGCCACGGCAGGAAGCCGCCCGAGCCAGAAGCCGACCTCGGGGCGTCCGCGCCCTCAGCCACGTGCCCTCCTCAGGCGCTCCGGCCCCGGCTCCGCGCAGCCGCCCTGCCCACCTTGGTGCCGGCGTCCTCCCCGCCCTCCGCCGCCCGGCTCTACCTGCGGCTCCCCGCGCTCCCGCCCCTTCCGGCCCCGCTGGCTGGTGACGGCCCGACGCCCTCTTCTCCTCCGGGGAGGAGCTGCGGGGCCTCCGGGGTGGATCCTGGGTGCCCGGGGGCTCTGGCTCCCGACGCCTGGCCTCTCCTCCCGCAGCTGCAGCATCCCGTCCCTTCTGGGGTCTGAGCACCGCCCGTCCCCGCCTGATCCCAAACCCCAGGCCCGTGGCATAGCTCAGGGCCCCGGGAACCTTCCACCAGCCTGGACGAGGTGCCCACCGCCAGCGGGCCTTTCCCGCCCCGGAGCCGGCTTCCCACCCACAGGAGCCGCCGTCGCCCTGGGCCCCCTCCCGGTCACTCGCCAGGACCCCCCGGTCCCCGCCTGCACCCCTTGACTGGGGCTCCGCAGGCACCGACCCCCCGCGAGGACCCTGGTCTGGGGTGGACACCTGTACCCACTCCATCCTTCCACGCTGCCAACCGGACTCGGCCTTGGGAGCGCGTCCTCCGCGTTTCCAGCCCTGGTCTCCCAGTCTCTGCCGTCAGCGCGGCAGGAGGAAGCCTGTCTGGGTCCCGAGCAGACCGCCCGTCAGACAGGCACCTGCGGACAGACAGCCGCGTGATTACCTCAGAAGGAGCTCAAGAATCAAATGTCTAAGTCCCTTGCATTTCTATGAACTAAACAGGTTTCTCAGTATTTACATCTATAAAAACGGGAATAGATTTGAGTAAGAACTCCAACCTGTTTTAGCAATGTGAAACATTCATGCACAAATATACAACTAAATAGGAAAAAGTCAGGTCCATCTCAATAAATACCCTTCTGATTACTATGTTTAATTATTATTAATATTTATTATAAATGACTAATAATTCCTACATTTTATAATTTGTGTACTGTTTTGATCAGCTATGTTCTTATAATAATTATGCCAATAAATACAGAAGAAATCAGAGTTTTATGGACAAAAAATTTTTTAATGATTTTAAGTATAGGCATATTTTTCTTACAGAAAACTGATAAGATAATGGACAAAAAACTTCAAACATAATATATAACATTAGGGTAAATTCCTACTGGATAATGGAAAAAAGTAATATCAAACTTGAAACTGTCAAAGAAGAATCTGTTTCATGTATTCTTAAGTGGACATTATGATGCACCAGATCCTGTAGTGTTTAGACTCCATATGATTCATATTAAGAATATTGTAGTTTAATTTTAAAAGACCAGGATGTTTTAATATAATGGAAATGCATCTTTGGAACTAGCTAAATTTATGATGGAAAAAACTCAGATGTTCAACTTAAAAATGTGTACAGGGGGATGTGTTTTACAATGTTCTTGGGGGCCCCAAAAACAAAACCTTGAGGATCAGTGGTTTGTTCAGTGAGCTCCGAGGGCCCACTCTGTGTACCGCAGGCGTCCCTCTGGGATTGGGGTGCGTAAGCCAAAGCAGACTCGCCCCAAAGGAGCATGGGTCTGGGAGCTTGGAGGAGTGGACGCTTAGCCGGGCAACACGGGGTTCCATCAGCCTACTTGAGGAACAAAGCAGAGCCTTAGAGTCCCACAGGAAGGCTCTGATGAGAAGGCGGCTTGAGTCCCGTGCCGTGCACAGTAAAGTGAGACCACTGAGGATGGATTTCCGCTGGGACAGTCCCTTAAACTAAGTCTCCAGCTGAGAGCTGCAGTGGGTGTTGGGCTCTGGACCAGAGGGTGGAGTACAGACCTAAAACCCAGGCTGACAGGATCACTGCCTGCCTGGCAGCAGCTGCAGTTACCAAAAGTAGGTCAGCTGTGTGCCCCCGGCAGGCCCTGCCAGATGAAAGCTCGTTGTAGTCGAGGGGGAATGTAAATGGGCACAACACGTAGGTACCCAGCTGTACCCGTGTGGCCACGTTGCTCTGTACACCTGCTGTCATGCCTGCTTCCATTAAAGTTATAATAAATGAAAAATAACTTTTAGAATTAACTACGACTCAGCAGTTCCACTCCAGGTGTACCGAAAGAAAGAAAAACAACGTCCACACAGAAACTTGTCCACAGCAGTGGGTTTCATTACAGCCTGAACATGGAAACCGCCCAGATGCCCCCACTGATGGGTGACAGGCATGTCCGTCCACACACTGGAATAGCAATCAGCCACAGAACGGAGTGAAGTGCAGACACACCCCACAGCCTGGACAAACCCTGAAAACGTTGTGCCAACTGAAAGAGGTCAGTCGCAAAGGCCACCTCCTATACGGTTCCATTTTGTGTGAGATTCCAAAGGAGGCAGATCCATAGGCATTGGGAGTAGGTTGGTGGCTGCCTGGGCTGTAAGAGGGACATGGAGACTGGCTGCTGAGGGGCACGGGTCATTTGGGGGTGACAGAAAGATTCTGGAATTAGACAGTGAAGGTGGTCGTCCACTTCACATGGGACAAGGCTGGTGAAGAAGGATGTGGCTGGAGATCCCCGGGGTGCTCAGGGAGCAGGGCTCCGACCTCCCAGAAAGAGCAAGCAGATGTGAACACGCAGAGCAGCGGTTACAGGACAGAGGCTGAATCGGCGCCTGTCATTTATGCTGCTTCACAAGTGAAAACGAGGTCTAATCAGGATGATGGGAGCAGCGCCATGCAGGCATGTAGCCTGGAATCTCTGCCTGTGGCAAACACCCACCTGGTGTTCCTGCCACAGAATTTGCTAGAAGCTTTACATGCCCTTCTAGAAACAAAAATGTCCAAAGTCAAAGAAATAAAAATCAAGGCATGCCACTCTGTTAATTCTTGAAACATTTTTTAAATCTGCCTAACGTGTGCCTCTGTTTGCAGAATTACGGGGACGGGACTGAGGGAACTCTTACCGTGTGCTCTGCGAGGGGCACCGAGCAGCATGCTGCCTGTGTCGAAGTCCTGCCCAGGAGGGGAAAGTGCTTCACCTGAAAGCAGTCGCAGGAAAACCACTGAAGACATGGATTTCTCTGTGCCTTTTGCCATGTTTTTAGTGAGTGAAGCCTGCCGAACAAGCTTAGCCGTCCATTCCTCTCAACAGCCATCCGTTCCGAGAAGGGCCGAGGTGCCCAGCAGATGCTGGCAGCCTGAATGAGGCAGCAAGCAAGCAGCCCAGATCACCACCACACAGGCAGCTCACGCGTGCCCTTGAGTAGGAAATCAGAACCAAGCCTGTGCCGTGAGATTCCAGGGGCCAGTTTTCCACATCACAGTTTTGCAGCCCTGTGGTTCTGACAAGTTAGACGTGGCCTCTCATGGCATCTCACCCCGCTCCCTACTCAATGTATGGGACGAATGTGATGCTAGAGCAGGGCAGACACGGTCTGGAGGAAGGGGCTGTCTTTCCTGCTAGTTAATAGAAGGGGAGAGGTTATAGCTCAGTCATCTCATAAGACATTTCTGAGAAAATCTGTTACCTGTCGGCCTTGTTCTGGCTTTACAGCAGCGCCCGGCCCCGATCCTTACCCAGAACGGGAGAGAGAGGCTGTGTCGGGAAATGGAAATGGCAGGCAGGCAACAGTTTCAGGAAGTGGTTAACATTAAGCAGGGCCAGAGAGAAGCAATCCAACCCTAATTAGACAGTAACCACCACTCCAGGCTTCTGTTCACTCATATGTACAACAAGTGCTCTCTCAACATTTCCCAGAGAGTGCACCATGAGGCACCTGCTCTCAGGATTCTCTGAGTCACCCAATGTGCTGTGAACCACACATGCTGAACCCTCTTTGGAGACCACTGGGGGTCCCCAAAGAATGGCCCGAGGAGGCCAGGAGTAACAAAATCCATGTGGCCTTACCCAAACACCTGCTACCCCTATTGGATCACAGAACTGTTTCCCTTTAACATCTATTAGCATCCTGGGAGTGCAGGTCACATGATGATCTGACTCCCTAGTCCTCTCCATGTAACAACGTTACTGAGGCATAACTCAGACCTCATAAAATTCACCCATTCAAAGTGTACAGTTCAATGGCTTTAGTATATTCATCATTCCAAGAAGAAGCACAGTCCCCGTTCAGCGTCCCTCACTGTGCCCCAACCCTCGGCTCCAGGTCACCGCTGATCTTCCCGCCTGTAGGAGCCTGTTCGGGATGCATCTCCTGCATGGAGTCATGCAACACATGTCCTCTGGGGACTGGCTTCTTCACTCCGCATGAAGTTTTGAAGATTCATCCTCATTATCACAGGAATAAGCCCTTCATTCCTTTATTGCCAAGTAACCCTCCCCTGTTCACCACTCATCAGCGGAAGGACTCCCATGTGTCCGCATCTTGGGGGCTACAAACAAGTACAGTTTTTGTGAAGATGTATGTTATCACTTCTCTGGGGATCATACCTAGGAATGAATTGCTGGGTCATATGGCAACTCTTTGCTTAAGCTGGTGAGGGTGTCCAGACTGTTTTGCCCAGTAGCTGTGACATTTTACTTTCCCATGAGTAGTACGTGGTGGCCCCAAGTCCTCCACATCTTCACCAGCACTTGCTATTATCTGCCTTTCTGAGCAGTGAGACCTTGTGGCTCTGATTTGCAGATCCCTGATGATTGGTGATGTGGAGCATCTTCTCATGTGCTTATTGGCCATTCGTACATGTTCCTTGGATGTCTATTCAGATCCTTTGCCCATGTTTAAATTGGGTTATTTGTTTGTTCTGAGCTGTAACAGTTCTTTGTATATCCTGGAGAGAAATCCCTTATCAGATGTATGATTTGCAAATATTTTCTTCTATTCTGTGAGATGTCCTTTCACTTTCTTGATGGTATTGTTTGCAGGAAAAAATTTTTAATTTGGTTAGAGTCCAACATATCTATTTTTTCTTTTGTTTTTTGTGCTTTTGATGTCCAACCCGAGAAACCACTGGTTAAACCAAGGTTATAATGATTTCCTCCTGTTTTCTTCTCAGAGTTTTATTGTTTTAAATCTTGGATTTAAATCTATGATATATTTAATTTTTGTGTATGGTGTTAGGTAGGTGTTCTCTCTTTTGCGTATGGAAATTCAGCAGTCCCAACAACATCTGTTGAAACGGTTTATTGAATTTTCTTGGCAACCTTATCAAAAATCAATTGGCCATATATATATGCAAGGGTTATATCTGGGCTCTCTAGTTTATTCCACTGGTCTGTTTGTCTGTCTTCGTGCCAGAACCACACTGTCTGCCTCACTATACTTTGTAGTAGGTTTTCAAATCAGGAAATGTGAATCTTCCAATTTTGTTCTTTCCCAAGATTGCTTTGCTTCTTCAGTCCCTTGCACTTCCCCCTGAATCTGAGGATCAGTGTGTCAATTTCTGGGAAAAAGGCACCAGGACTTGGGTTTCTTGGAGTTCTACATCCTCTCCCATCCGGTACCGGCTGAGGCAGGTGGATGCTGAGCTTGCGTTCAGGACACGGTGCTAGAGATTCATGATAGAAGAAGGAACTCGTAGAGCTTTACTGGAGTGAGTTACTTTAGAGTGACAGTGCCTTTAGGATACACTGGCCAACGTGGGGTTGGAATTTTTATTCCTAAAATCCCTTTATTTACCCTATAACCATCCCATTCCTTAAATACACCTCATCCTTCATGTCCCAGAAGAAAGAGGCCATGGGAGAAAGGGAAAAAAGTAAAAATTAACATGGCAACACAAAGGACCCAGCCCTGACATACGTGAGCACAAGGTTGAGTCACAAAGTGTGTCACCAGAAAGACAGCAGACAGCTGCTCGGGCGATGTTTGGGAAAGGCAAGGAGCACAGGCTCTGGAAGCCAGGAGTGGCCAGGGGCGTGAGCCGGAGAGCCGCCTGTGGAACTGCTGGGTGATGGCGACATTTTATTCTTGTTCTAAGTAGTTCATACAAAACTGTGAAAATTTATCAGACTTATCACTTAAGATCTGAGCACTTTACCGGATGTAAATCTCACCCTTAAGTTTAGAAACCAAATACAATAAGCCAGTTCTTGACTTTGGGGCCTCCAAAGGCCAAAGTACTGTCCTTGGTCCAAAGCCTCACCCATCTACCGCTGGGTCCTTTCGCCCACAATGGAGATGCAAAAACTCAGAATGAACAGCTGTGAGCCAGCCTGTGGATTCATGTTTTCCTGCTGTAAGGAGGTCCAACTGGCCACCCCAAGCATTTGCTCTTGAAGTTTCCACAGGGAATTTTGTGCTGAGCCCCACCTTCTCTTGCTCATGCTCCCCGTTCAGCTAGAGCACGTGTAACCGTGATGCCAAGACCAGGTCCCTGGGACCCGTCAGAGCCAACATCAAGGTGACCCTGAGAACTGTGCCTCTGTGCAGATGGAGGCGGCACCCGGCAGAGACTTGTGTCTCAGCACACGCTGACCCCACTGCAGGGGAGACCTCGTGGCCCCATGGGTGCCTCCTCCTTCTGCAGTAGTGCTGGGGGCAGGAAAGGGGCAGGGCTGTGCGCTGGCACCTGAGGAAAGCCGGGGCGTACTCCTGCTAACCCAAGTTGCCTGAACCGCCACTCACCACAGTGCACGAGAAATCACAAGCGGATTATTATGACTGCTTAATGAACAGCATTTGGCAAGCCTACCATCGTCCATGGAGTCGTTGGAGAAAGAGATGAAATGACCTGGGGTTTTCTCGTCTAGGTAATAATCATGGAACTTGAAGCAGATCATCTAACAGACTGTGAAACAAGATCATGTTTTAAGACACAGGAGGCACAATTACTTTGGTTCACTTTTCACTAAAAAACTTTCAGTGAAGGAATACAATCAATACCCAAATTTTTCTTAAAGCCATAAGCTAACAATGTAATAACCTAACTCATTGTTACTAATCTCATTTCTGTTTTTAAGTAAAAAGCTCATAGATTTTGCTAAGGTAACTGCTCACATGATCCCTTTCAAAAGAGCAGATCTTACTGCTCAGATGATGCCAGAAAACAGTTCCGTGATCATGGGTGTTCGGGAAAACCGCATCTGGAAGGGAAAGGCCCTTTTGTTCCACTAGAGTGTGACCGTGGACGGGCCCCTGGCCGAGGAACATGCACTAAACAGTGCAGGTCTCGAAACAGAGCCGGGCACAGAGGATCAGCTGTCCCCAAAACAATATTGGTTTAGATAGTTTCACAGGTAGAGATGGAGATATGGATACAGATGCAAGGTGCACATGGGCTCACGCCACGTTTTTGCTAAATGTTCATACGTTACAATCCTTTCTTCCTCCTTCATTCCTGTACAAATACCCAGCTAACAGCCCCATGCTCACCAAAAGTCTCAAAGAATTATCCAACGTGATTCAAAGGAACAAGTGTAGACGCGTTGCCATGCTGCGCCTGCCCCCCTGAGTTATTGGCCTCCTAAGCGTCTATGAGCCGCCCCACCCGTGATGTACCCCTTATTTACCCTTAAGGCACTTGGCAGCTGCTAAATGGCTGTCTATGGCAGTCTGGTGGAAACAATAATAATACATTATAAATCAATGAAAATGAAGTTTTTGCTGTGATAATCTGATATAGATTTGCTAACATTTGTATGAAATTCAATTCTGTTTGATTGCATCAGCATATGTTTCATTTCTTCTATCACTATTGATTTTGAAGGCTCTTATCCATATGTCTAAATTATTTCTACCACTTCTTTGTATTACTGTTTAGAAATAACCTGGGTAAACCAAAGCCATTTATTCCATTTTCAGTTGTTTTTCCCCCCTTATTCATCTAAGTTAAATGCTCAGGTCTGTCTTTTGAATGGAAAGAAGAGCCTTTTTTAGAGAGTCTCCTTTTCTCACCAACAGTCAATGCTAAGCTATCACTGTAATGTGCCTATTTCCATTTTTAACATTTATTGTTCTCATTATTGTTATTATTTCATTGTTATCATTTCCTGAGAGCATGTCTGTTATGAAGGGTCAGATTTTCAAATAGCGCTTTAAATGATCCCGTAATCCACAATTATATATCAATCTTCTTCTTGAAAAACAAAGTGTGATTGTGCATCTCTCTGAGGACCAGCTGAAGAGTGACACATGGAGACTTCCCCGGGCCGGAAAGGAAGGGAAGCCGAGGTGGAAATCTCTTCCGTCTGTACAGCGCTGGGCAGTGTTCAAAACCCGTGTGCAGACCTCACTCACCTGATGGAACACGCTTCGAAGAGGCCAGCAGGTTTCCCACCCTCACCTCACGGAAGAGCCAGGCCAGGCTGCTGGGGCCGCACAAGGACTCGGGCCTCCCCTCCCGCCGGAGGGGCTCCATCCAGGCTGGACCTCCAAATCTGCCCCTGGAGCCTGTGGTCAGCATCCCCGACATGGGGGCATGTTCCCTATTTACTCAATGAGCCTTTTCTCCTTTAAAAAGGGATTGTTTTCCAAGGAAGTTCACCAAGACCTTAGGCTGCCATACGGCCTTAGCCCATTGCAGGAGCCTCAGTTTTTTAAGGTCGCGTGAGGATGACTTGCCCAAGTAGTAGCACTTTTCGCCTGTTCTTGCCCTTCATCTTTCATGACGTCACCCATATATTGTAAGTGAAGCAATTTATTTCACCTGCAAAACGGCCTTTTAAACTAATGAGACTAAATCACCATATTAAAAATAATTCTTCCAAGCCCACCAGAGCTCTGAAGGTAGAAGGCATGTGCTCTGCCTTTGCAGAGCATGTGGGCAATTTCTACACATACTTTAAATCCGTGCTTGCATGTGAGACAAAGTCACTATCGTGCATCACAAGTCATCTTAAAACATAATTTTGTATCTCCTGAGGCAAATCCCGTGCATAAGGAGAAGGGGCAGCACACGGTCACTTTGAACAACGTGAAATAAAGTTAGTTTGCTTTTATTTTCCATTGCATCACTTTCTTTTTTCATCCAAGGCCCTTCATTTTTAAACAAGAACTCTTACAGAAAAAATAAAAATAAAAAAAATGCAACTGCTGAAAGTCGACACGTGTCCTCTGTGCCTCTCCAGGGTAGAAACAGGTCTGAGAGCCCCCGTTTTGCTAGTAAAGGCTGGAAAATGCAGAGGACAGAACAATGGAGCCGAAGCCGCAGGAGCCTCAAGGGGCCGGGTCCACAGCAGCCCCAAGCAGTTCGGCCGACACCCCCAGGACAGATGGCCGTCTCTGCTCCTCTCACCCGTCTCCGGCGGGCAGAATCCACCAGTCCCCTCATAATATGTTTTGGGGTTAAGTATAAACCATTTTGACCTGAGCTGCTTGGCCCTCTGGAAGTAAATACCAAGGATTCAGAAAGCATTGGAATATCTGAGCCCACAGAGTACTTATAAAAGCCTCTTCCTATCATGTTATGGTTTTTGATACAATCGGGGTGGGGTGACTTACCTTGATTCATTTAATAAGACATCAGTCTCTTTGCAAAATAAATAGTTCTGGCAAACCACATTTTTTAAAGTCATGCATTAACTTAATGTAACTGAAACTTTACTCCAATCAAATCAGGCCTCAGCCTCTCTATAATACACCATCTGTGATCATCACCAGAAATCACTTGGTCCATAACAGATCCCTTTCATTGGTTTTACAGAAAATAGAGCTTTAAGATTAAAGTTATATTTTAAAAAAACAAAAGCATCTAGTCACATTATCAGACTTAAATTTCAGATGTCTATGTACACAATGCCTATGATGAACTTATCTTTATTTGGTGGTCAAATGTTGGCCATGAAGATTTTAACGAAGGATCCTAGTTTAAAGCTTCATTTGTACCACTTCTGATTCCACTTACCAAACCCTGTTTCTAGGGAGTTTTACATTACAATTTTACAAATGATTCTCACATGCTACACAATAAGTATGTCCCAGACACCTACTCTGGGACAGTCATACACAACAGCTCATGTGACAACTAGGAGCAAATGTGGGCAGTCAGCCTGCATGCAGCACATTTCATGTCCTCGACCCTCTTTCTATGCATCAAAGAGACACAAAAAAGCCAAGCCCTTCATAGTGGAGCCAGAACTGGAGCTGAAAAAGGAGCAAGTTCTAAATACTCAGCTGCCAAATTATTGTTTGCGGGTTTTTGGCGCACCTTCCCTGTCCAAACCCTCTTTCTTGTTGATAACTGACACATTTTAGACCCTGAAATTAAACCTAGCCCTGGATGACATATGTGTCGAGCAAGGCCTTCTGAAATGGACTTCCACATGGAGACGTGGTTTGAGTTTCTGAAGGAAGTCCTGATATCACCCAAGCAACTCTCGCTTTGGGATTGGCATTCAAGTCACTCTCAAATAAACTAAGAATATTTAAAATTGAGAGTTGGGGGGAGGGGTGAGTATGTTACAAAATGCCTGGCTGGCCTATTTTCAAAGTTCCTCTGTGGCTCCAGTACCCACTGCGCTTCAGTGTTTTGGACCCCGCCCCTCCTGTCTGTACGAGCAGACCATTGGTGGAATCGAGCCGTTACTGCACTACCAATTTCCTATTTCAAATTCCCTCTAAAAACTAGGGTGCCGTTGCCCATACGCCCTGCTGTCCTCGATGGTCATCTCGAGTGGAGTCTTTGAGTGTCTCCGGAAGGCTGTGTGGTGCAAGAGGACAGGGCCCCACAAGCCTGCACTGACACGCCCGCCCACAGCCAGCCTTTCACTCAGCAGCCTCCGCTTCTCCTCCAAAGGCCAGAGGTCTGTGTCGCCCTGTGGCTCGGAGGCTGTTTCCTCAGGACTCACCTAAACGCACCCTGCATGACTCACCCTGTCCTGGCCAACCCAGACTATGATGGGAACTCATCCTGCGTGTGAGTGACAGGCTCTGGTGGGGCTTCCCGCCTGCCTCCAAGAGCCTGTAGCGGAATTCGCAGAGCAGAATCCCTGCGGGGCGGGGCCTCCCCCTCCAGGAAACATCTCCCCTTTCTCGGCGGCAGGCAGAAGCCCCTGGCCGGCCTCCTCATAGGCAAAGCAAATAAGTGAAGCCCTGAGGTCTAGAACAAAATCCCAGGGCTGAACTCCTGGGGGTATGTTTCTCATTCCGTTTCTGCCTTTCCACCACAGTCCAGGAGAAATCATATCATTAAATAACCTACATTAGCCTCTGTTTTTGTCAAAGTTCATTACGCTCACAGAGAAGCCCAGAAGCTGAAAGGGGCTGAGTGCGGGAGGTGCACAAGAGCTAGGGGGTGCAGCCGGGGACGTGGCCTGGTGGCCTCGAGGCGGGCTCCGCGGCGGCTGCCAGGACCTGCCCAGACTTTACAGAGACTACGAAGGACTGTGCAGAGGGGCGCCCACCACAGACACTCCACCCCCGGCCTCCCCTTTTCCCTCCTCACAGGCACTTTCTCATTTTCCCCTGCCTCCTTCTCGTTTGCAGTCTTTCTCATGCGGCCCCTCCATTGTTATTCGCCCCACTTATTGCTCCAAGCGGGCCTGACACACGGGCACCATCTGAAACCACACACAACAGGCTGCACGAAGCCGCTATGCCATGGCAGTCAGAGGCAGGCCGCGCTCATGCGTGCTCCGAACTCTGTCTTCTTATCCTACATAGAAAATAAAAAAATCAATACCACCTCACAGGGCTTGATAAAAGTGCCGGCGCAGTACAGCAGGCATGCTGGATATAGTAAATTAAAGTGATCAAAATTTTCCAGCCAACTCTGCCTACACCCTACATAAACTAACAGCCCTGTCTGCCGGCTGTCCATCAACTGGAAGCTTTATTTTATCTGTGCCTCCAATTATCTGAGGAATGAATATGTACCTGCCTGGTCCTGGAGTCTCAGTATCTGGGTGTGAATACATGTGCAGAAGGGCCAGCGTGCATTTCCATGGATGCACACTTCTCACACCCAGATACGGGCTGGGGCACACAGGAATCAGGCGGACGGGGCACTGCTCACCTGTGTGCTTAAGCTCGTATGTATGGGAGAGAAAACTCGGCTCTCAGTGTGTTCATGTGGAGGGTGTGGGTTCACCCAACCCTGCCATTCAGCCGTACAGCCCTAGACAAGTAGCCTAACCCAGGAAGTCTAAGCACGTTCTCTGTGAAATAACTAAACAGCAGTTAGTGTAATGCAAAGGGACGGTGCAGCAGATCCAGGCAGCTGTGGGAGGGTGTTTGACACGGTACGTGAAACACTCTCAACATCAGTGCCCCACAGAGTTGTGTCCCTCCCCTCTGTGCACATACACACACACACACACAAAACACACCCTTACACATATGCACACACAAAGCACACATGCACAAACGCCCTTACGCAAATGCACACGTGCACACACCCTTACATGCATGCATACGCGTGCACACACACCCTTACATATATGCACATGCACAGACACACAGCCTTACACGTATGCACACACTCAGGCACACGTGCACATGCAACCTTCCAAATATGCACACGTGCACACATGTACACACATGCGCTCACACCCTTACACATAGGCCCATGCACAGGCACACATATACACACACATGCACACTCACAGGTGCATGTACCATAAGAAACTGAAATATTGCATGCTTTTCATCTCACCGAAAGACAATTTTCCATTTAGGCAAACACACACTCAGTGTACATAATAGACTAAATTTAGAAAAAATATCGATTCACTAACAGCCTTTTACATACAATTTACCAACATAAAAATAAACACTTCCTCCAGCTCTGAGTATGACTCACATCAAGGTGACTAAAATGCACAGGGCTGCCACCAGTGAGAGATGCAGGGTCCCTGTTCTCTGCAATGACAGCTGAGAAATCATGAGTGTCACTGCCATTAGGCCGATTCTCCCATCAGAACCCGTGACCCTTGTTAGGTAACTGACATCCATTCAACATCGGCCGTGAACTAATAGTGTCCATCCGCCATCAGAAATGCAGGTGGAATCCGAGATCAGTGTGGGCCGGCCCTGGGGAAATCGTGGGGCAGCAGCCAGGCAGTGCAGGAGGGCAGGCACACGGTGATGGGCCAAGGCCTCCCTGGGGGTCCACACGCATATCCCCAAGTCCAGAAGGTGGCCTCCAAACCGCCTTGAAGATAAAAGAACTGAACTCCAGTCCCTCCACTCACTGCCTATCTGGTCAGACTCTCATTCTTCGGGGTATTTGAGCTGTAGGAAGGGCATCGCGGTGGCCAGGTAAACTGAACAGAGTAGGGGTGGAGGCACAGGGGGGGATGGGGCTGGCAGTGCCCAGCAAGGTGGCAGGGGAGCAGGGGCCTGAGGACAGGAGCTGGTGTGCACCTGGGCGCCATCTCTAAACCCACGGCTCGGGCAACACGGACCCTCGCTCAGCCACGCTTTCCCATGTGTGAATGCAAGGAAACGAGGTCACATCTCAATGGTGTTCAGAAGAAAATGCACTGGGAGCTGGGCACCTGCAGGGACGCTGTCTCTGAATGGTAGTAGCCTCCACTGCAGAATCTGAAGACGTCTCCGCGACCTGACCACACCCTGTCTTAGAGCCGGTCGCTGATGAAGAGCTGGGGTGCATGCACCTGCGTGCAAAAGCAAGAGCAGGGGTGGCTCTTCCAATCTCACGCTTCCCGGGAGCCTATGGAGAAATGGGTTCGGTGGTTGTCCAGGGCTGACACCTTGGTTTTGACCTCAGCTGTCACCTTGGGGCACAACCTTCAAAAGAATATACACTTTATTGTGGAAATGTTCGAACATGCACAAAACAGAATAATCGAATAAAATACGTGTCCCATCAGCAGCGAGCTTCCACAGCTGTCCCCAAAAGGCCACAGTGCTGGGGACGCTGATTCCTGCCCCCCGCACTGGATTGGTGACACAGGTAACAACATCAGTGGCAGTGAGCATTTCGTACCATCCGTACCTGCCTGAGCACTATGCTATACACCTGAAATCAGCATAATGCCTCAAGCTGACACTTCAATAAAACAAATAGCAGAAAGCACGTAAGAGCAGCTGCAGAGGCTATACGGTCGGTCCCGAGGGAGGCATCTGGTGACGGCCACGTTCGCCGCCTGAATCCTGGGTGGCTCACCGTCTCGAGGGTGGCACTTTTTGGATGCATAGAAACATCAAAACTTATCAAATGGTACAATCTAAATCTGTGCAGCTTATTCTGTCAACTATATCTCAATAAAGCAGTTAATGAAAAGTCAAAAAATAAATAAAGTGAATCCCAGACAGATTATTTCATCTGAAAACATCCTTTCTTTTTTAAATAGCCCATTACCATGATTAGACTTCAAATATTTAGTGATGATTTCCTCATATTATCAAACATCCTGTTTCCAACTGATTGTCTCATAAGCACCTTTTTAGAGCTGGTTCGTCTGAGTGCTCACCGCCCCTTCCAAAGCCTGGCATCCAGGACAAGGGGCAGAAGCCGCACACCCTGGTCTGGGCCTTGCTGCGAGCCCTCATTTGTCACCGAGCACCTCGTCCCCAGCGCCCAGCCCCCTGAGTTTCGCCCTTTCGGCATTTCTCTTTTGAGCTGGACAAGGGTTACGTGCAGGTCCCTGGCCCCTTCGTCACCACTTTGAGGCCGGCTCGGACGTGGGGTCGATGCCAGGAGCCTCAGTCTGCAATACGGAGTCTCCAGGCCTTCAAAGCTCAAGGTCCTGTCTCAAATCCCAGCCCCGGCCAAGAAATTAACACCCAGAGTCCCTCTCTCAGCAAACACGAGCCTCGACCAGATTGCCAGATGAAGACAAATTGGATGAGAACCACACAGCTCCCGGGGAGCCTGTCTGAGAGGCTCGGCTGGCGCAATTCTGTCTTACTAAACGTCTCTCCTGGCTGTAAGCGCCTGTCTCACCTTTCTTTAAAAAGAAAAAACCTTCCCTGGATGCATGAGGCTTGAGTCGAACTTCCCTAATTTCTTCCATACCGCATTCATGCCCTTCTCCCCGACCCCACCGCACACCTCCTGCCCAGCCCTGCCCACTGGCTTCTGGGCACATCATCAGCTGGTCACTACAAACATAAGTCATCCTCAGAGCCCACAGGGGCCCCAGCCCAGTCTGAAGCGGCGTCTGTCCAGCTGTTTCCGTGGCCGAGGTTGGACCATGTGTAGTAACAACTCTGGGTGACTGGCCAACAGTGCTGGCCTGTGGGGGTTCTTAACCCCACAGCCGCCCAGGATGCCCAGCGGGCCTTGTCTGCTCAGGGGTGCCCCCAGCTTTGGAACCCAGCCTGAGGCTTCTCAGGAAAATTCTTATGGCCCATTTACTAGAACTGATTAAAAATTAATACTTGCTGCAATTCTAATCTTTTTGTCTAACATCTAATTTCAGGGAGCAATTTGTAGTTTCAAAAAGGACATGACTTAAACTGTTCCTGCTCTGGGCAGAGTAGAGCATGAGTCATGTGACTGTGACCTGTGCAGATGTCACCCCGTAGAAGCCCACCCTCAGGCCTGCGGACGTCCAGGATGGCATCCCAGAGTGAACTTTGCTGGATGGAGGAGAAGAGCGAAGAAAACATGGAAAACAGAATCAGAGAAGCGTGCTCACCAGTCGTCCCAGATCACCTGAGTCACCTCGGAGCCCCCCAAAACTCTCTCCAGCAGCACCACTGGCCCTGTGGTCTGGCTCTGCCCCGGCAGGCCAGCACCGGGCTGGCGCCCTCAGAGCCCATCGGGAGCCTGGGATGCAGACACGGTCCCACGGCCCACACCCTGTGACGCAGCTCACCCAGAAGCCTCCGGAGCCACACAGCTTGTTTTACACCTGGACTTCATCGCCTGCAAAGTGCACCAAAAATCTCCCTCTCCTGAAGCAGAAAAAAGGCAAAGGAAAGACCAATTGCCTGAGGCACATGGGCCACCTCCGTCCCCAAGCCGGGCTGGGCCACAGGTGGGACTGCAATCCAAATGGCTTGCCTGCCAGACCCTCTCCGTGCACCCCGGACTCCGTGCTGGGCTTCTGGAATCGGGCCCTGCAAGCTAAGAGCAGATCTTTCCTGGGCACACGGAGGTTTTTCTCCTCCACAAAACGAAGGGGTTGCTGACACTAGCTCCAGCCTCCCGGTGGGGAGACAGACATGGGTGGAGGCGGCGTGGCCCTGGCAGGCACTGACAGCATTCGCACCTTAGGGCCCGCAATGGCCAGGCCTCTGACAGCGACCCCGCAGACCCCTCCCAACACAGGCATCGAGGACCTTGGTGAAGATGGCTCTAAGGCTGAGGGATGGGCTGCTGTTTATATTTTATAAATAAATGCCCTTCCCTCACTTTATATTTCTAAAGATAAAATCTTATCCTAAGCATGAGTATTATTTTAATCTGATTATTGCAAAAAAAAGAGAGGTCATTCCTAACACAAATAAAGGGTCACTCCAACTCCTTTACGATGTTCCATGTGCCTGAAGGCCTATACCTCAACCCTCCCCATGATCAGCGCCGTCCGGGACACTTAGGAGCAGAAGAAGCCCATTTGAGACTTAAGGAAATTTGGTCTATATTTAAAGATGTGGCTACTGAACACTTTTCTTTCTTAAATACTCTCGGTGAGGGTGTGTACTCTGTCTGGTTACTCTGCTTAGTTATGGGACTTGCCTAAGTAGTTGACTATAAAATTCTTATCTAATGGTTTGTAGGACTGAGGGAGAACAGACCCTAAATACGGGGGTGGGGGGCAGGAAACGCACTCTGACACCAGTGGGAGAAGTCGGTAGGGTCTGATGATCCTGGGAGATTCGGCAGGGAAAGAACTCCATGGAACGGATCAGAGACAGCAGAAACTCAGCAATAAGCCACCACTGAACTCTCCCTCTCTGCTTCCAGTGAAACACTGTGATGCCTCCACAGAACGTTGACATGACAATTCTTAAAGTTTTGTTCTTCAGTTTTAACGGAATTGGGGTAGCTTTCCCAGTGTCTTTAATATTCTTCTAAGCACAGCCACCTTCAGGCGCTGGTTTCCTCTGAGGCATGGACACATCCTCACGTATTGAAGCACCTCTTGCGGCTTTACCGCAACAGATATCTGGACTCATAAGGGTCCATGTTTATCTGACTCTTTTCTTAGGTAAAGATCCAAGAGGTGGAACTGTTGGGCTGAAACGTGGAATGTCTTTAGGCTTTGATGCCATCTGACTAATAAGTGAAAAACGGATCATATTCCTCAGCGGCCAGCTTTCCTCGAGTGAGCGTGGAGCCTGATGGCCCAGCTACCCGCCCAGTGACCCTGCCTGGGCTCCAGCCCCAGTTTGGGAGGTTCTCCTGGGGCCTTGGCAGGAAGTCTGAGGACTTGAGGTGCTGGTAGCCCTGAACGCACCACTTCCCCCAGTGCCTCGCCAGCAGGGAATAATGCCACTAACTTCTGGTCCCAGAAAACTGAGCTGTTGACCCAACAAGGGGCCTCTCATTTCCCAAAGTGAAGGCCAGCTGTCGGAAGGGACCTGGACCTGAGCCAGGTGTCCCAGGTCGGCAGGGCTGGCACTGTCTCGTGCCTAGTTCCCAGGTTCAGGACATCACGTTAGCCTATGGCCTGGAGAAGCTGCCCTTGGCTCCGGGGACCATGCCGTCCTCAAGCTCCAGAGCCCCGTTCACTGGAATCCTCACGCATGAAATCTGTGACTGCCCTGTCCTCCTGAAGCGACGGTGATGTCCCTGGCTCGTCCACAGCACAGCCATGTCAGACCGACTCGCCTCTGAGCACCCCTCACGGGGACCGCCACAGGCTTGGGTTGGCCCCAATTTGATGGAAAAACCATGTGCAGCTAGGAGATTTGGACAAGAGGATATGCAGCCCCAGGGAAGGAGCAGCCTCTGCAGAGACGTCAGGACAGACCACCCGGAGGGCAGCTCTCCTCTCAGCCTGTGCACTGGCCCCCGTGGGCCAACATGTCCTTGGACTTTGGATTTGCGGGGCAGAGGCATCTGTCCAGGCTTACACATCACGCCCCAAGGAGCGGGAGGGGGATATGAAAGGGGAAAACAGCAGAAGAGGGCAGAGGAGGAGGCCAGTGAGGGGCTGACTCAAAGGGAAATGTCAAAGCCGTGGGGCCCCCCCAGGGCAAGTTGCCGGCCCCCTGTACTATCTCCCTGGAAGACCTCAGAAGCAAACGCTCTGTCTTCGCGTCTTATGCACGTGTGTTTTGCATAAACTGCTAGATCTGGGAAAATGTTCTACTTGGTAAAACGCCTGGTCCGCCTCAAGGGTCATCTCCACATGGATTGGCTTTGTGAACTCATGGCCCAGATGGGAGCAGGGGGTGGCCAGCGGGAGGTGAGGAGCTAGGTCTTCTCCCCAGAGGCTGGAAAGGAAGGTCTCTGTTCCTCCACATACAGCGTCAGGCGTAACAGCCCATGTCATCCTAAGTCTAGGGGCATGTGGGAAATTAAAGTGCAACTAAAATTGACGTGTTATCTACCAATATGAAATTCTTTTAAAATACTTGATCATCAACAGAAAATCTTCATCCCAAACCACAACTAGTAAGAGTAGGGTGAGGGCGGCAGTAACAAGGCGCATTAATTTGAAATTCCTGATTCCGACTCAGCAACAGAGTTCAGTCTGTATTTTCACGGGACACCCAAATCCCACACATCTGTCTGAAAGGGATGCTCCTGGCAGCTCGGCGCAGCTCTGCTCCGACTTCTCCAGCTCCAGGGCTGGCGATTTGGGGCCGAGATGCCGACAACATTCTTTTTGGTTAATCTGTTTTACCCACTTGTCTGATATTTTCAAGGGTTTTTAATCACAGCTCCAGCAGATTGATCAATGACAGATATGACCAACAACTTCTGCATGCTAACAGTGCCGGATTTTTTATCTGAGATAATATTTCTCTCTTAAAAAGCCTCTGCACGGCTATGTATTAATTAAAATCTAAATACTAAATATTGATTGATGCGTTATCAGGCCATAGCAGTTGGGCCCTGCCACATTGATTTTTTGCTGTGATTTATTATCATATTTAAGAAAAATCATTTTGTGTGATTATTCGAGGAAATAGACTTTAGCGAGGGTGTAATTCTTTTGTATCACTTTTGTTGTGTGGAGGTCAGGCCAATTCCTCAATTGCGGCTGAGATTGCTGATATCCCACCACCTCCTCTCTGTGGCCTCCGCCAGCTAATGCTTTAAGCCTGCTTGGTCTTGTCATTAGGAATAATGGGCATTAGGATTTCCTCCTTAATCACAACTAAGATTACCAGATGGATGAACCCCAAGTTCTTAAAATTATCTAGTTATTAACAAGTATTTCTTTTTATCAGAATAATAACATTGTTGCAGGGGATTTTTTTCTGTAACCACTAGAATTGAAGCAAAGCCCCAGAACAATGTCCAGGCCAGCCCAATGTGCAGCCATTAGTCAATTAATCTTTTCTTTTAGTGCCAAAGTCACGGCTGTAGTAGCAAAGCCCAGGCATGAGGATAAGAGGAGAGATGCGTGTCTGTACAGAACAGTCCAGTGTGTGCATTAAAGAATACACCTGCATTGATATAAGCAGTTGTACATGAACGGTATGCGCTCTCACAGGGAAAAAGCTCTCTGGTGCCTTAGATGCCAATTGTTTACATTACTGCCCAAAAGAGGAAAAGCAGAGACACAAAACTGACCAAGTGAAAATATTCCCACTTTCAACTGCAGATCAAAGTATTAATAGAAACATAATCACTGAGTCATATGAATTAAGTCTAAATATTCCTTACATTTTATTTTGTTCTCATTTATTTTGTATATTCACCTTGAGAGAATAAAATTACTCTTGTAATAATTAAATGCCAAAAACACTTATTGTTTTTCCCACTTACTGTTTCTTTCTTACATAGGAATAAAAATAAAAGGAAACAAATGTGTTGTCTTTAACTTCTCACTTGTGATTTTTTTTGTTATATTCAATGATCCATCCTTAAATTATGTGGAATTTGGTCAATGACACCCCCTTCCTGCTCGATTAAGCACTTACTTCAACCCACCGTCTCCCATAGTTCTGAGGAATCAGTATCTTATCACTGTCGTTGCTTTTACTGAAAAAGCCAGTGTGCCCTGCATGGTTGGTCAAAAAATTCAAACATCAGGCTTATTTTAGGAATCTTTATAATAAACATTGATGATCTGAGCAAGAGGTTCTGGGAAGGTTTTGGAGGAAGAAGGAACACTTTTTAAAGAAAGAAAATTAGAACATTCCATTATCATTAAATTGAAATAAATTAAAAGTGCAAGGCATTTTCTCAGTAATTTCTTAAAAGTTTAGAAAGTATACTTTAAAAAACAGAGTCAGAGACCTCTTTGGGAAAAGACCAAAGTGGGAAGGCAGAGCAAAGCTCCAGCATGCATAGGGCTCTAAGTCTGGTCTTGTGTGGCTTCCCAGAGCAGCTTCATGGGGTGAGGCACTCGTGCACAATCAGGGTTATTTCCAGGGGCCAGAGAGGGACCATCGCATGTGCAGCAAGGCACGTGCTCTCCGCCCTTCCTAAGCCCAAGGTCAGATGCAGAAATGCACAAGACATTACCCTGATGTATTTCTCCAGCGCAGTGAAGGCCCACCCTCTGGGTGACCTGAGGTACACACTGCTGGGGACGCGGATGGTGGCCTCTGACAGCCTCAGAAGCTGGGTGTCTCCATAGGGAAGAGCCGGAACCAAGCGCGGATGGGCAGCGGCATGCAGGGGCTGGCAGGCCAAGGAGGGAGGCACCCGGTTGGGGGGGGGGGGCTGGGCAGTGCCAGGATCCCACCAGGGGGTCCTCGTTGGCCATTAGGACTGTGCATTTTATGGATGTCCAAAAAAATGAATTCTGATTCTGGACTCCTATATTAGACAGAGAAGAGAGCCTGAAGCTACATTTGTGGAAATTATTTTATAGGAAAAACACTAAACTCAGTCCCACCTATGAAAACCCTGTTTCTGTCCTTTGGCATACGAGGTTGAATTAGGAAACAAAACAAGAAGGATGGACCCTGCATCGTCCCTGCTAGCCACACAAACACCGAATGATTGGGGCTCACGGCGTGAGGGCTGGGCTGGAGGGGCCGCTGTGTCCCTGATGGGCTTGCAGGCATTTATTATGCTTTTGCATTTTACTGAGCAATGACCCAAAAAAGGCAGCTTAGTCTCACTTGCATCACTGACCAGACAGCGCCTTCCAGAAAGAAGCGTGCTTGCCAGCCCGCAGGCGGAGGACGGCTCTCTGCCTGCTCCCTTATATCCGGGACTGTGTCATCGACGTTTCTCAAGCTACGTGGTGGGAGCAGCACGCTGGTTCTCCCTAAATTTGCTCACTTGGTGAGGAGCCTAGGTGAATGCATTAATCTGTTTCACTGGCCCGTGGTCAGCAGAGCCCAGGGCTGATGCAGACCAAACACAAGTCCCCCAGGAGCTGACTCGCCAGAGGACAGGTCAGAGACCTGGGACTCCAGCGCTGGGCCACCCAAGACAGATATTCACAACCGCCTGCTCAACGTCACAGCCATCACCTGGTCTTCCTGCTGCCCCCCTGGCTCGTGTGTCCGGGCGCCCGGCATCCACACGTGTGTCTGCATACCTGACCTCAGGCACAGCTGATCTGGGGAAGCAGCCAGGAGGGCTGGGGAGAGACCCCATCTGGCTGTTCAGGGTAAAGGCCCAGATGCCAGAGGCACCACTGGGTCAGGCAGATCAGCCACATCATTGCATAAAACCGTGACGGGGAAATTCACTGTGAAAACATGATTCACTGACGTGTAACTCCTGCAGGGCTGCAGGGAGGTGGGCTCCGTACCCCTGGTTACGCAGGTGCCTGGCTGAGTGCAGCACGCAGCACGGAACAACTCCTCACGCACCATGCAAAGTGGGCAGTGCCTTCAGGAGCTCATCCCAAAACAGGAGCACCCCCACGAAGCCAGCAGACCCCTGCAGCAGGCTTGCCACCCTCCTCCGTCTGCCGCAGCTGCGTGCAGGCCAACCACGCGCTCTCCCGGGAGGAACCGTCACCACCAGCTCAGTGGGTGCTCTGCTTTGTGTCCGAGCCTGGTGGATGGAGGGCCGGCTCCTTCCCCGTATCCAGATGGACCTGACAACAAGGTCCTCACCCAGCCTAGGCTGAGTCTGAAGACCCAACACCTTCAAGCAATCACACTGGTTGTTGGGTGACCGCCAGGTGACCCGGAATCACCAGAGCCCAGCTGGGGGCCGAGGCTGGTCCTGGCAGGAGCGCTGGGGCCTGGAACTGTGGGTATGAACCCCAGCATGCCTAGGTCACTCCTGTGATGGACATCACACAGGCCGCACGGCCATCTGCCCATCTCGTTATTGGTCACCTTCCACAGGGCCTAAAAACTGCTCTTCCCAAGTGGGAATTCATTGAGTGTACAAACTGTAGCCCAGTTTCACACATTGCATCTGATTTTTTGTATCAAAAACTGAATCATTTTGGTCATAAATGTACTTATGTGTGTAAGATTCTCTGTTTTTTTTGTGAGGGGTATTCTGGGTCGAATCGTGACCCCCAGAAGATATTTTGGAGTCCTAACTCCAAGCACTTGTGAATGTGACCTTATCTGGAAACAGGGTCTCTGCAGGTGATCTGATTAAGATGAGGTCATCAGGGGGGCCCACTCCAGTGTGACTGTGTCCTTATGAGAAGAGACCACGTGAAGACAGAGCCACGAGATGCGAGGACTGTCAGCCGCACCAGGGAGGAGCGTAGGCCTCTTTCCCCGAGAGCCCCAGCACGGCACAGCCTTGCCCACACCTTGACAGGGGACTTCCGCCTTCCAAACAGTGAAGGAACAAGCCTGTTGTTTTTAACCACCAAATGTGGGTTTCCCTGTGGCTGCCGTGGGAACTGATAAGAGGGTGAGTCTTAAAGTTGGTGCTGGAGAAAGATACACCCTCAGAGAGGGGAGGCCCTCCGCATGCCCACAGGGACCTCTACCCACTGGGAAAAGTCAGCACAAAAGCTCACGGCTTGCTCATCACACCAGGTGACCATACGCGGATCACAGTCTCTCCAAAACAATTTCCTCATCTGCAAAGTGTGGAGGCTGAACGTATGATCTGATCATCCGTGATCCCCCAAAAGCTGCTGAATAAATGGTCAGTTCCGTCTTTGGTGCGAGAGTCCAATTAGGTCCTGCCGTCCAGTACGTCGCAATGTTAGGCAAAACCAGAGCAGAGGCTAATCAGTTCATGAGCGGGATGGACAGGCCACCTGACTGGGCCGGGCCTCGAAGAGGAAAGATGACAGAATCTGCCTGACACGGCCCGTTCCGTTTCCCGTTGTGTGTCCAGGTAGACGGGAAATCTGGTTATGAGCTACGAACGTAGATTAGACTGCACTCTAAGGAGTCTCCCACATTCGCTGTATTTGTATCAGCTGCAAAACAAAGACAAAACTTCAGAATTACTCTGACTTTCCAAAGAAATTGGACAGATCCCTCACGCAGACAAAAAGCCCCTGGTGCCTGGAGGCTGGCCGGCCCCAGCGTCTCTCCTCTGCTGTGTGTTGAGGTACCCTGGCATCGCACTTCCAAAGCACCGTGGTCTTGGCAGTCAAGGGTGACCCAAGGTCAGAGAAGATGTGGAATTCTAACAACAGGCTCACCAGTGAGGTTTCTGTCCCTTCCTTTTGTCCCTGGAGGCAGAGGTGCCTTTATGTCAATGTCCACAGTATAGCAATTCCCGTCCGCGGCTCTCCAGTGTGCCTCCAGCCTGTTCCTCCAAAGCCCTTCTCCCAAGAAACCTCCTAGCTTTCCTGTTGATCATGCTCAGCTAATGCAGAATTCATTTACCACACAGACTAAAGGTAAAAATCACGCACTCCTGTAGATGGACTGTGCCCGACTCCCGTGGTGTATTTCTCCATTATAGCTGAGTAATGGACGTCCCACACGCCCCGCGGTCGTGGCGGCTCTAAGAGCGGAATGCCTCGGTACAGACCATAAACCACGTGGACAGACAGCCTGACTCTCAAGCGCCGTGGTCCTGCTTTCAGACCCTGCCTCCCTTCTGCCCTGTGCTTCCAGTGTGTGGCTGCGAAAGAACACCACATGGTCTCTGCTTCTGGCTGCACAGACCGACAGCCCCTGAGAGAGAAGTTCCTGCCACCGTGTCACTCACTCTGTGCCACCAAACGCTGTTCTTTGGGACAACTGACAGCTGAAGTTCCCACTGAAGCCTGGACTGCCCAGGCAAGGGTCCTCACTTTGAGAACCTTGAGCTCGCACACATCCTCCCCCAGGACACAGTCCATTCTACGCTGGCAGAAGCAAGCCCTGCGCCCCAGCCTGCAGGGACCGTCCATTCTGGGAAACAGCAGAGAGACACCTGTGCCTGCCGGCCCCTCAGCCTCCCCACCCGGGTCACTGACAGCCCCGGGGAGGCAGCCCACAGACAGACCCAGAGGGAATGTGGGCATCGCTACCCGGCAGGAGCCAAGGACAGATTGGCATCAGCTTCTACCCGGCGGCTGGGGGTCAGTGTATGCAGGGCTCTGAGGAAGGGAGGTGGGTGGCAGGGGGCCCGGCCCCACCTGTGGACAAAGGGCCTCCAAGCTCTCCAAGGAGACAGCTTCCTCGTGAGCAGGAACATCTTTGGAAAGCTGCCAACATGAGAAGAGGGGAGCTACAGTACCTTTGAAGTCCCTGACCACAGCTGCTGAACCAGCTGCCCTGAGAAGGGGTAGCATGCCTGGCCATCTACCTCTGCCAGTCAGAGCCTGTCACCCTTGCCCCTGTCCTCAGCCGGGCTGCTAGTACACTCTTGGGCCACTCCTAGCACAGAGCAGCAGGTGGTGGGATGGGCAGGTGGCCTGGACACCCCATCACGTCATCCCTCCACAGGCTGTGCCTGTGGTCAGCACGCCATCCTCAGTCCCCTCTGAGCTCTAGAGCCCGGGCAGCCTCCCAACACTCACAAGGCACTGCTTGTATTGAAAACGCTCCTCAGCATTCCCAAGTGAGGGACGACAGAGACGGAGCATTGCACTCCAGTGGGAACTAAGTCACTGCTGGTGACCCTCTCGGTGCCCCAGGATTTATGTCCAGCGAGGCACTGGGATATGTGTCATCTTTTTAGGCTTACAGGGGAAAGGCAAAACTTGAAAAGAAAATATATTTTTAAAAACAGCATAACTGCCTGCTTCTTCCTTTCCAGGGTTCCCTTCCAGGCTGGGCAGTAGCCACGCCTGTCTCGGGGGATTGAATAGTCTTGTGTACAAATACAGCTTTTCCTGGAAGCACAGGACATGAGAAGTTTCCTTATGGGCCTAGAAAGAGATGCTTTCTTGCATAAGAACCGTGACATCGACCGCCAGAGTAGCCACGGTGCAGGACGGGGTGGGTGCTGGCCCTTCTGGGGCCTTGCCCCAAACCGCCCTTCCCACCACAGGCAGGAGCTGGTTTTCATCCCCTCGACAGGACCTGACCAGTCATGACGTAGCTCCTTACCCAAACTGGTGATTAAAAACCTCAGCGGAGAAATTGCCTAATAAAAAGTCAAGTACACACTTGCGACATGTGTGTGGCACCGACGCTGTGGCGACCTGAGACCCACGCTCTGGGAATGCTGCACAGTCACGATGCGGCCCCACACGGTCACACTGAAGACCCCGGGAGCCTGCGTGATTCCTGGTTGTCAGGGGTCTGCTTGTGAGGACACAAACTTAAAACAAACGTGTCCCGGACAAGACATGATGTGCGCTTTACATTCAGTTCACCTTTTGGGTCGTAGTTCAATTTGGCGAATTTGGAGCCTCTCCTGCCCCTGGATTCTGGGCTCCTGGTGCCATGCTGAAGGGTCGAGGGATTCCCCCGTCTCCTTGCAGTGGCTTGGTGGATCAGCCACTCAGGCTACCTGCGTGAAACAGGCTGGGCTGTTCCGCCTTTATGAGGCACAGGACCTCAGGCAGGCCAGCAACCACACACCTCCATGGTACAGGTTTTTATCGTTTTTGCCTTGATGGTGACGTTGTGACATTTGACCCCCCCAGCTGCCTCTGTGTTGTGAGGCGTTCCCGCTCACACATGGAATAAACAACACAGAAGTTTGCAAGCCCTCCCTCGGGAGACACCCATGACAGGACTCCAGGCCTGCACGTGGGGCTGCCCCACAGAGCAGAGCCACACAGACAGTGGTTACGGCAAACTGGGGGCGACAGCACAGCCATAGAGAAACGGGACGATGCTGTTATTCCTGTTCGCACATCGCCACCACTCCACCTCACCCACCTCCTCGGGTGGGTCATGTTCTCTGGGGAAAGGCTCCTTTCCTCCAAATCCTGAGGCCCCCAGTGCATTCTGCAGAGAGTGGGAGTGAGAAGACACTGATGGGAGCCAGCAGCCAGTTCTTCTAAGGCCCTCCGGAGGAAAGGCCCATTGTCCAGGGTGAGGGTGCGGCCAAGGTAGAGAGCACACACCTGGGCGTGTGGTCCCCATGGGCTGGGAGGGCACTCCCAAGGGGTGCTGACTCCTGGTTACTGTGCCACTCCAGACAGGACCAGAGTCCTGGCCCCCAGGACTCGATGTTCAGTCCGCTTGACAAAATGCTGCCTGCACTTAGGCACCCACGAGCAGGGCTTCAGGTGGGCACCCACATGCCGATGACCCCGGGCCAGCCGGCTGGGCCCCAGACGCAGGCTGCAGTGTGGCCCCAAGGCAATTCAGGAGACAGAGTCGTCCTCTCAGTGAGGGCACAGCAAGGACCCATCCACCTGGCTGCAGACTCCACTGGGCTCCCTGATGCCAAGTGTAAAGCAGAGAACGCGCTTAAACCCAGCCACAAATCACACTGGGCTGGCCACGGCTGAGAGCTGAGCAGCGGACGGATGGAGCACCAGGCACTCACCTCCACAGAGCCGTCGCAGTGTCCCGCAGGAGAAGCCTGACCTGCCGCTCCTGCTGATAGAGAATCAAGTCAGTCCTATGCCAGGCGAAGCTCGAGGACCACTTAGGCCAGATGTCACCTGTCCTGCCCTTGGTCCCTGGAAGGTGACTGGCCCCCACCAGCACCTGGATGCATCCCGGGCAAGGCTGGACCCGCGGCCCTGTAGTGGGAGCCCTGCCGCCTGTTTAATTACTGCTGCACTTGCTCGACAAAGCAGAGGGCAGGACACGGGTTCAAAGGTTGACCACAATTTCTTCTCATTAAGTAACATCTTGTGTCAGACGTGGCAATACATAGGTGAGCCTTTCTGGTAATACCAAAGGTAATGTGTTTACTTGTTCAAAAACCTCACAATAACCAAGAATAAATGTACTTTTGATCTGTAAAGAAATTCAGAGGATGTAGAATAATACAGGTTTGTCTAGTTGGCCACATATAAATCAATAGCTTGTGTTCAAAACAACATAAGTGTGGTTTACTTTTTAAATGAGGAAATTATGCTCCTGAATCTTGCGGTTCCCCAGGGGCAGTAGCTCTGTGGCTGACCCCAGCCTCCCATGGGGACAGGAGGCCACAGCCACTTCTGAGGGGAGAGGATCCCGCCCTGGGAGCAAACGCAGAAAACCTCACTGTGCTTAAATATTACTCAGGGCATCAGACTCTCAGGACACACTGAGCAGAAAGAACTGCCCCCCCCTACTCCGTGCATAAATGGTACTTTTCTTTTGGGGATTTTAATAAGGTTTCTCCCTCAAAGAAGGCACGCTGAGAGGTAAGTAAAAGAGAAAGCACCTAGCCTGTGATCCTTCAGTAACAGGGCAGGAGTTATGACATGAAGTGTACCCACTTCCAACCCAGCCCCTGGGCTCTGTCCTAAGTACAGGGGGACACGGCTCAGGCTGCAGCCGCGCCACCTGGAAGCATTCGTTCAGCAAGAGAAACTTCCAGAGATCATCCTGACCCCAGTCCACTTCACCTAAGACACAGCCTGCCTGCAAGGAAAGGCAGGAACGCTTTGCCGAATATTCTGCACCAAGAAACCAGAGCACCTCCAGGCTAGGCCCCGGAGAGTCCCCTGTGTCTCTCACACCTATGGCAGGGCTTCACAAAACCCCTGGCGAAATTATATATAAAGACAGTCGGTTGACACCAACTTCCTAAAAGTAATGTGGAGAGGAAGGAATAGCGCAGTGGGAGACTGGCCCTCACCCAGGCGCACCAGAGGCCTCAGGGGCTTAGGAAGGTGCCGCTGACTGCACCATGACAGTTTGGTGGGATATTTTAGTTTTTGTATTTTTCGTATTTTTTATTAAGATATCATTGATATACACTCTTATGAAGGTATCACATGAAAAACATTGGGATTACTACATCCACCCATATTATCAAGTCCCCCCCATGCCCGATTGAGTCACTGTCTGTCCATCAGCATAGTAAGATGCCACAGAGTCACTACTTGTCTTCTCCGTGCTATACTGCCTTCCCCATGACCTACCTATATTGTGTGTGCTAATTATAATGCCCCTCAATCCCCTTCTCCCTCCCTCCCCAAACCCTCCCTTTGGTAACCGCTAGTCCCTTGGAGACTGTGAGTCTGCTGCTGTTTTGTTCCTTCAGTTTTGCTTCTTTGTTATAGCCTACCAGAAATCATCTGGTACTTGTCTTTCTCTGCCTGGCCTGTTTCACTGAGCATAATACCCTCTAGCTCCATCCATGTTGTTACAAATGGTAGGATTTGTTTTCTTCTCATTGCTGAATAGTATTCTATTGTGTATATGTACCACCTCTTCTTTATCCATTCATCTCCTGATGGACACAGGTTGCTTCCATATCTTGGCTATTGTACACAGTGCTGTGATAAACATAGGGGTGCATATTTCTTTTTGAATCTGATATCTTGTTTTCTTTGGGTAAATTCTTAGAAGTGGAATTCCTGAGTCAAATGGTATTTCTATTTTTAGTTTTTTGAGGAACCTCCATACTGCTTTCCACAATGCTAACTGGTGTGTACTGACATCTTATTGTGGTTTTAATTTGCATTTTCATGATAATTAACAATGTGAAGCATCTTTTCATATGCCTGTTGGCCATCTGAATTTCTTCTTTGGAGATTTGTATGTTCATATCCTCTGCCCATTTTTTAATAGGGTTATTTGCTTTTTGGGTGTTGAGGGTTTGGTGTGATATTTAGAGTCACAATGTGGTGTTATTTTAATTTGCTTTGAAGTTAGTGTCTTGTGACAAGATAATAGCAACTAAATTATCTCTCTGCATTGACGTAACTAAAACGTGTGTTAATATGGAGCATGAGTAATTAGTATGTTTGTGTTTATAGAGTCTCTGTAAAATTCAAGCCCCACATAACTGGAAGGACCACACTTCATGACAAGAGTTCTCAGCAGGAACCTAGAAGCTGGAAATGGGTGTGGGAGAAGCCTCACTGCGTTTGCACAAGGAATAGGAAACAACAGCAACAGGCGAGTAAGAAACAATGCAGCAGGGCCTCGTGGTGCCCAGTGACGAGGAGGCGCTACATGATTTTTGGAGCAACTACCCAAATACACCACAGTTCTTAATTAAACACAAAACACAAAGAATATCCATAGGACATGGTTAGAATTATATAATATACATCATATGTATTTTATATTATACATTCTATGTTGAAGGTTTTCAGCCAAAATCTGATGGGCAGAATGAATAAAGTCAATAAGGTGGAAATACTTTTCAAAAAGATATGAAATATTATGCCTCAATTGTAAGAATAATTGTCTTATATTCCCACTTAACTTTACACATGAGGGCATGGTCTAATTTTTAAAATACATTATCTTGTGTTACTTTTAGAGGCAACAGTTTGGATTAAGATATATTGGGGCATAAGGCAATTAACAATTCTTCATTTGTCTGCTTCATCTCGCATCTTTCCTTGTGTAAAAGACTTATTACTTGCCTTTTAAAAGTTCAAAGACTAAAGCACTCAAGCAAAAAGTGAATTATAAGGATGTATAGTCTGCAGAAAAATATTAGTATATGTATTTGCTTTTCATAAGAACATGCCAAATGGGCTTCATTTTTAAAACATCAGAAAAAGTATATATATATATATATATCTCAGCACCATAAAAAACGTCTAGACAAACTGAAAGATTTGGTCAATCAGTTATCATAGACAAGATCTATGGAATAATTTTTATTGTCATTTCATTTTTACTCATTCTTTTTTTTTTAATTTATTTTGGTATCATTAATCTACAATTACATGTGCAATATTATGGTGATTAACCTACCCCCTTCATCAGGTCCCCCCCACCAACCCCATTACAGTCACTGTCCATCAATGTAGTGAGATGCTATAGAATAACTACCTGTCTTCTCTGAGTTGTACAGCCCTCCCCGTGACCCCCAACATTACATCTACTAATCGTAATGTCCCTTGTTCCCCGTTGTCCCTCCCTTCCCACCCATCCTCCCCAGTCCCTTTCTGTTTGGTAACTATTACTCCATTCTTGGGTTCTGTGAGTCTGCTGCTGTTTTGTTACTTCAGTTTTGTTCTTTGATCTTATACTCCACATATGAGTGAAATCATTTGATACTTGTATTTTTCGGCTTGGCTTATTTCGCTGAGCATAATACCCTCTAGCTCGATCCATGTTGTTGCAAATGGTAGGATTTGTTTTCTTCTTATGGCTGAATAATATTCCATTGTGTATATGTACCACTTCTTCTTTATCCATTCATCTACTGATGGACACTTAGGTTGCTTCCATTTCTTGGCTATTGTAAATAGTGCTGCAATAAACATAGGGGTGCATCTGTCTTTTTCAAACTGGGCTGCTGCATTCTTAGGGTAAATTCCTAGGAGTGGGATTCCTGGGTCAAATGGTATTTCTATTTTGAGTTTTTTGAGGAACCTCCATACTGCTTTCCACAATGGTTGAACTAATTTGCATTCCCACCAGCAGTGTAGGAGGGTTCCCTTTTCTCCACATCCTCGCCAACATTTGTTGTTGTTTGTGTTTTGGATGTTGGCCATCCTCACTGGTGTGAGGTGATATCTCGTTGTGGTTTTAATCTGCATTTCTCTGATGATTAGCGATGTGGAGCATCTTTTCATGTGCCTGTTGGCCATCTGAGTTTCTTCTTTGGAGAAGTGTCTATTCAGATCCTCTGCCCATTTCTTAATTGGATTATTTACTTTATGTTTGTTGAGGTGCGTGAGTTCTTTATATATTTTGGACGTCAACCCCTTATCAGATATGTCATTTATGAATATATTCTCCCATACTGTAGGATCTCTTTTTGTTCTGATGGTGTCCTTTGCTGAACACAAGCTTTTCAGCTTGATATAGTCCCACTTGTTCATTTTTGCTTTTGTTTCCCTTGCTCAGGGAGATATGTTCATAAAGAAGTCGCTCATGTTTATGTCCAAGAAATTTTTGCCTATGTTTTTTTCTAAGAGTTTTATGGTTTCATGACTTACATTCAGGTCTTTGATCCATTTTTACTCATTCTTATTTTTCTGTTTTTAGTGTTTCTCCAGGCACTCTCCTGCCCCTATACCTAGACAAGCGTTTACATTTGTTGTCATGTTCCTTCAAATGTGCCTACAATCTAAACACTTTTGCTCATGGCAGTAATCAAAGATAGAACTGCCAGATGGTCAGCACTCTCACTTCTAAGCGCACCTGAGGGACGCTTCATCAGTAGCCGCAGAGACACCATACAGCCGGGTGCCCGCAGCACCATTCACCACAGCCCGGACACAGCCGGGCCCAAGGTGTTTGTCCACAGATGAACAGGGAAGGCAACTGTGGTACTTAGGCTGGAATAGAGCGAGAGAAGGAAACGCTGCCACCGTGACATGGACAAAACTGGGCTACGTTATGTAAGTGCAATAAGCCAGGCAGAGAAAGACAAGACCTTATGGCTTCGCCTGAATGAGAACGCTGAAAACATCAACCTCGTAGGGGCAGAAAGCAGAACAGCCGTGGCCAGGGGCTGGGGTGGAGAATGAAGAGATAGTGGTCACAGACTTCCAACTGCAAGATGAACAAGTTCTGGGACCGCGGTGACCGTAGTTACTAAGTGTGTCGTATGCTTGAAATTTGCAGAGAGTGGACCTTCAGCATTCCCAGCACACACATAAATGGTGATGATGTGGGGTAGTGGGTGTGTTAGTTACCTGGACGGGTGATCATTTTACATGTGTGCATATATCAAATCACCATGTTGTACACTTTATTTGCAATTTTGTCAGTTGTACCTCAATAAAACTAAGAAAAAAAAACTTCTTATAAACCAGTAAATAAATTTTATGTATAAGATCGAGATACAAATAAACGTCTGCAGAATATCCAAAATAGGTAATGTTCACTGGCCCAAATCAATCAATCAATCAATCATCAATCGTGTTAATAACTCCATCTCCTATGAACTGAAAAGAAGCCAGGACAGGAAAACCGCATCTCCTAGTCCCGCGACATGAGCAGAAACGCTAATTTAGTAAAAGCCCGTCTGTGCTAGCTGCTTCTCGCCCTGACGCCTCTTACTTCCTCTGGACACTCGGAAAACGCTCTTCCTCGGACTTGGCCCGCTCTGCAGCTCTGGCCACAGTGGCACAGCCATGATGTTTTCACAGGCTGACACGTGACAGCAGTGATCAAATTATTAACTCCTGGTTTTCCTCAATGTCCTCCATGTTCTCTCCAGGCTCACACAGGGCAGAAACAATGGTCAGTAAAGGATAATTAGAATAGATCCTGGTCCTGGCACACAGCAGCGGCAGAAGGCTTAGGCTCACAGAGCCCCACTTGAGCTGCTCCCTCCCCTGCTCTTGCTTGTCTGTCTATAGGAAAAAGGTTATATAGAAAGAGCTGAGATATGAGTGGTTACTCTTCTGATTTGAAGAGTCACAAATGGGAATTTCATGTACAAAAATACAAATTAGAACCCTCAATTTTTCTTTCATATAACTCACCTAAACTGGAATTTAAAAAATGCTTATGAACATGAAGTAAACTACCTGCAGTCTTTGGAAGGCAATTAACACTCCAACTGTTAAAAACAGGAGCGTGCTTTTCCTTTCTCCCCCAGATGCTTGATTTCTCCAGAGTAAAGCACAACCTGGGACACTGTGGTCTGTTTAATCAATGCATGTCCCAAAAGTGTAGAATGATTTTTTGTAAATTAAATCATGTTTTCCCATTGAGCTACTTTTTAACTTTGCAGATACTTATATTACTTGACTCTTGCTCTTCACTTTCAAAAATCTTATCTGCTCCACCCACCCTCATGTTGCCAAACACATACACACACACACACCTGCACACACATGCATAAGACACAGGCACACATGCACACACACCCCTGTGTTTACCGTAGCTTGTCATCTGTCATTGTCCTTCAACCATTCCATCAAAGCAGCTTCCTTTGCCATGCAACGACCTTAAGCATGTCCTCTGTGTGTATCGTGCTCTTGGAACAAGGAAATGCCAGGTCACAGCCAGGTGACCGTGACAGTGACGTGAGGGAACACAGGGCAGGACAGACGTGGGGATGGAGCACAGACATGCTGCTGTCCTTGCTCTTCCATGATCTTTTAAACCTGTTCCTTGAAGCTAATTTTACAGACGGTACATTTTCCAAAAGCATTATAATTTTTAACAAGTTCAAAAATCTGTGAAATGTCATATAGCAAAAACGATTATTATTATTATCCAATCAGCACTTGGGTGTGAAGTTGTGCATATATACGCCCCTTGCCAATCACCTCCACCCCATCTGATGGCCCCATCATGCCCTTCATCACTGCTTTTCATTTACAAAAATTGCCACATCTTCTATAAAAACATTATATTGGTTATTTTTATTCCCAAAAGCACACATATATTCTGAGACTGGTAAAAAAATAAATAGCATTTGGCCAAAATAAGTGATACACAATGTAGAGGTAAAATGTTTCTTGATTGTAGAATGAATTCATCTGTAAATAGAATAGCTCTCGACATGTGCCACACCTGCCCCATGAGGCCTGGTCACTGCCTCGTCTGCACTCTGCCTTCTGCAGAGCCACAGGAAGGATGCACAGCCCTCCGGAGGCACCCTCACTGTCCACTGTGAGTCCTGGGCGTGGCCCTGTCCACCTGCCTCTGCGGAACCTCACCTGCCAGTCTCTCCCTCCACCTCAGCTGCCATCACACTGAACTCAACTTCTCCAGCACGCTGGTCTGAGCCACCCTTGCCCCTGAACCTTCACCCCTGGGGAGAGGGCTGCCCCCCATACAGTCCGCTTAGAGGGGCCTCTGTACCCAGGGAGCAGAGACCAGGGGCCTCGAACCCCCCAGGATGTGCAGGAGGCCCAGGTGAGAACCCAGCTTCCAGAGCCTGTGAGCCACGTGGCCCCCCTAACAGCAGCTCTGCAGCAGAGGAGTGACTTCCTATAGATGCATTCAAGGGACCCCCCTCCCCACAACACAAGTGCCCCCCGACTCCGGGCTTCTGCAGCACATCCAAGGTGGCAGATGTGGAATCTGCCTGACAAAACAGAGAATGATGAGTCACACTAAGGAGAGGTTCCTTTGATTGTAGGACATCCTGGGGCCTCTAAGTGCTGGGATTCATTGTGAAGAGGCCAGGAGGGCTACACAGATGGCAACGTTTCCCAGATTTCTTGACCATGAAATGCTTCCTATGAGGGTCTCCGAGTGCCCTGCGTGTCCCCAGTTTGGGTGACGTGGACTCTGAGTCCCAGTGAGGGAGGGTGTGGGTGCTGAGTTGACCCCCATGTTCTGGTCACTGAGACTGTCGAACCTTAGCACCTTTCCATTATAGCTGAGCTTCATCACACCCATAATGTGGATGCACTCTGGGGTGCAGAGCCCCAGGTCCCAGCCCTCCCCTGAAGTGACAGTATCATCCATAATCATGTGATGGCACAGGACTATTTCTAGGGGCCTGTATGTGTCTGCCTGATGTTAAATATACACACACCCCTAAGAGTAGAAGGCAGCACCGCCACAGCTACATGAGCAGAGGGCATTGCACAAGACCGCACGCCGTCCCACACAGACTGCGAAGGACACGCACGGAGCGGGTCTGACCCTGCGTCTGCTGAGGCCCGATCGCCTTCCTACAATGTCAGCCTCTCTCTAAGATCAGGCACAAAGGGTTGGCTCAGTCACTGGCTGATCGTCCTGTGGCAGAGACCCTGTCATAACAGCCGATGCCACATCCGTGCCATAATGACGTGCATGTTGACAATCCAAAGGCTGGTATGCAGCCACGTTGTCCAAGGAACACGGCTCTGCATTCCTTTCTCTGACAGAACACGGGAGGTGGACGTGAGCGCTGCCATTTCATTTTGCTCTGAATGAAGGGCTGTGGGGGGACATTAGGCGAATTGGAGCCCACTAGCGGAGCACCCCTCAGCATCAGGACGTTGGGTAACTTTCTAAGGCGCCAAACGCCGTTTTCTGCAAACGCACGTGACAGCACTCGGTGGCCGAGTCCCCGTTTACAGGCGTCCTGCAGCACAGGAGACCTTTGTGACCAGGCAGGGAAGTGACTTCTGAGCGGGTGTGGGTCATAGAGCTCAGGGACCCTGCAGTGGGTCCCCACCACCCACACACCACATCACACACCCTCAGGGGGCCTGCCAATGGAGCTCCATTAGCACACATCCTGGGAACGTTGCTGAGAACCTGCCCCCTCTGCCCTTCACGCTTCCCACAACTGATCTGTGACTGTTCATCGGTCCAGGGCCAGGGCTGTGAATCTCTCCTCGAGCCTCTGTGGCATCAAAACACCTGTGTACATTTCTGCCCAATCACTTACATTGAAATTTTATCTCCTCCGATTTAGCACAAAGAAATTGAAAGTTCTAATGACCAGGCAAGAGTTCTTACTTGTTTAAGTGGAGGTGATTATCCCCAAACGCAATCGTGAAAGGATCGGAAACAGTAGAAGGGGCTCAGCTTTGGAAAGTCCCGCGTGAGGCCCATGTGGCCCAGAACAGGCACTGAACCTCCGCACCCTGACACATGCCTGCCTTAGCCCACCTGCTTAGTGGTGGGCAAATTATACAAGCTACCAGGGCTCCAGGTTCCTCATGCATAACCTGGGGGTGACCATAAGCCCCCTGCAGGGCTCTGTGAGGACTTGAAGGGATGTAAAGCCCTTAGCATAGAACCTGGGGGATGAACAGCACAAGCTCTCCCATCAGGAGATGTGTGCACAGATCCTACAGTACGTGTCCCACAGGGTCTTAGGGGAGGGGAGAAAGCTGGTTGATTGGGCAACATGAGACCATGGCGATGCCTGCATGTCAGGGGGTGAGCAGTGGTGGTCCTGAGAGGTTCCTTAACTACTGTTGGTGACAGCTCATGAGAAATGTGAGATTCTCTCTCCATTCCTAGCTGCATCCGTGACTGCAAGTAGAGAGAAGGGGGGCCATCACGTGAAGTAGGTGCAGTCTTGGAACTCTTCCTCAAGGAAAAATGTCAAATTGGATCTGAAAATCAGTCAAGAAAATGAAAGCAGAGACTTTTCAAGGTGAGTTAGATGTTCCAAGAGAAGGTGGGTGGGAGCCGGCAGGGCAATCAGTGCGGGCGGCACAGGCGGACGGGCAAGGCGGGGAGAGAGGTAAGGCCATCTGAGCAGATCCATCTGCAGAAGAGAATGCACTTTGCCCCAGAAGCCCAACCAAAGAGGAAGAGGACGAGGACAAAATGCTCTTGCCCAGAGCTCTTGCCGAGAGTGATACAGTGTGACAGGGGGGTATCTCAAGGGAGGCAAAGAGAGAAATACTGTGCCATGCAGAAAATTCTGAATGTCGGCCTTGTCAGACAGTATGTTGCTGAAAGAGGAACTTTGCATTGTAATAAAGACAGGCCATGTTCACTAACAATAGTCTCCAATTGGATGCAGAAATGAGCGCAGGCTCCTTTACAAACACGTGACCTTGGGTGTGTCATTAAAGCCCTAAGTCTGCACAAATGCAGCCGTGAGATGGGCTGACAAGCAGAGCAGTCAGAGAAATGGAGGAAATCACAAAATAGCGTGGAGAGCCCCTGACAGGATGCCTGCCCTACAGGTGCTTTGCAAAGGCGCCCTGGTTGTGAGACACAGAGAGGCGGCAGGCCAGAGGCTGGTGCGTGTGACTTAGCCCAGGAGACCCAACAGAGACTAGGTGGTGGCCCAGACACCAGAGCATGGGGCTGCATCTCTTCATCCTAGACCACGCTGGCCCGCCCTGGCACCCACGGAGCCAGACACGGTGGGCACTCAAAGCAGTGCTCACAGACCCGTGTGGCCCTGAAGTCCCAGCAGAGGATGTAAGCATGAGCCTCTGAGCTGGGTACACAAAAGCTTGTTGTGAAATGAAGTTGAGGAAAATAGAAAGTGAAATCTAGCCAGAGCTAAACTGTATGGGAAGGACCAGAATCTCAGGATTCACCGAAGAGATGCAACTGGAGAAAATGAGATGACAGCCAAAGTGTTTACCAAACACTTTCAGAGCCACACTGTCTTCACAAATACTTGAAATGCCTTTGTAACACAGGGCGATGCCTCGGCTGAAGGTGGCACGCGGGGTGAAGGGGCCCACTCTATGCAGAGTGGGTGAGTCTGGGGTTTGAGCATGTCCGTCGAGGAGGCGCCCTGGAGTTCAAGGGCATCTGTTGCATTACACACGACTCGTGTGAATGTGTTACTTCTCAACCTCGCTTCCCTCCAGGGCCTCTGAGCAAGCTCCCTGTGCTGAGACCCAAGTGCCCGAGGCTCTGCCCTCTCTCCTTCTCTCCTCTCCCTTCCTCTTCACCCACGCGGTCTCTCGGCCTCCTTCCCACACCATTCTCTCTCCCTGCCTTCCAGCATCAGATTTCTCGTCCACTTTCTCTACAGCGGAGTCGCTCTGGGCCCTGACGGTCACTAACACCTGCACTATTGTTTGCCTTTCCCCATGCCAGACCCCTCCTTCCAGTCAAACCACCTATCTCGGCCTGGGAGGCTGCCTCTCCCTCAGTATGGCCTAACACCACCGCTGCCTGCCTGGCTGCCGGGGGAGCAGAGATGCCCTTTCTGGTGAGAAGATCGTGACAAAACCACAGTGCTGGCAGAGCCCTGTAGAAAGACATTGCCGCGCTCCTGAGGAGACACTCACACCTTTCTTCCAGCGGTGGGCGAGCCTGGCTGTGTGAGATTGGTGTGTCGCTGTAAGGGCTGGCTAATTTTCAGCATACTGCAGCTCTGGCGACCGAGATAAACCTGCAACTAATACTCCTGAAAGTGAACCATCCTTTTTAAAGCAAATACTGGTCCCCTCAACCTTCTATTTGGTGAATTCTAATTCAATAGGTTTTCTTAAAACGGAGCTCACAAGCATAGCAAGCAAATATTTCAAGACATTAGGCAAATCCACTTTCCATCCAGTGACCAACACTTTGATAAATCATTCCTTTTTTTTTTTTTAACTTTCTGATTCCAAGCAAATCTGTGTCTTTGGGGAACAGTGTGCCCCAGCACGGGGGAGCTCTACATCACCTCCACCAGGTCTGATTTCAAGCAGAGAAGTGTGGAAGAGGCAAACATACAGTTCAAGGAACAGAATGCGTTATTAAGCGAACTGCTCAGCAGTGGCCAGCAGAGCAGAAGAGAAGCAGAAACACTGTGCGTATGTGGACTTCACCGCCTCCCGGTCATGTGTGGGATCTTTAGTCCCTCCTGAACAGGGTTCACTGAGGTCTGGAGGAGCCCCTCCTCCCCAGAGGCTCCCCACAGTCCAGGCATAGTCCTTAGCAAGCTGGCAGCCCAGGCGCCTGGATGTGCCTGCTTATTGCTTAGCTAATGGAGTCATACCACACGGGTGGAGGACTAGGCTGTTCTTCCGGCCTCACGATGTGACCTTACTTCTGGAGAGTGTGGACTGACTCGAAGCCGTCTGATGCTTGCTCCAGCTCTCGTACGCCTGACCTGCCAGGACAGCCCGAGTGGGCCTGTCCTGTTAACAGCCCCGTGTCAGAGGGCCAGAAGGAAGACATTCACCACTGAAGAACAGGACCCGCACCTGGTCGGTCGTCCTTGTCCGCACCACCGTGGCTCAGGACCTGGGGCGAGCCCCTGGTCTACAGACTCAGTTTCTGCAGACCTTCAGCTCTGCACTTTTACAAAGCTTCGAGCCAAAGCAAACGACAGTTGTGATCATGAGGAAGCCAAGACCAATCGTACTGTCACCTCAAAGTTGTGCCTGCTTTCCAAAACCTCTGAACAGGTTACGAAGCAGGTGGGCTGTCCAGCCGGGGAAATGGGGTGGAGGCACCTCCATCGTGTTGGTTGCGACTTGCGACGCTTTGGGCTGGGATGGCCCCGCCTTCTCTGCAGAGGGCGTGTCGCCGAGGCTAGGCGCTCTCACCCGGCGGGAGAGCGCCCCTCAGGGCACCCACAACATGTCCCCAGTACGAGGCCGGTGTGCCAGGACCACTAGGCGCGGCGCAGATCTGAATCTACTTGTGGGGTCTCACCCCCGGGCTGCCATCAGCCAAGTGGCCCCCCGTGGAGGCAATGGGGTCGGACCCCGGTGACCCTGAGGAGGTCAGGGCGCTGGATGGAGGTGGGAAGCGCTTCTGCCCAGGGGTTCGGGCAGAGGGGCAGGGGCGCCGCGGAGCGAGCGGCGAAAGCCTGGGGTCAGAGGCCGCGCGTCCCCGGCCCAGCCCCTCAGACCCGGCCTCACTCAGGGCGGGCCCGACTGGAGGGGGCAGCCCAGCCATGGCCGCCAGACTGGAGTCCAAGCGCCCAACCCCCGCGGGACCCCACCCCACCCCCGCCAAGTAGGAGGCCGAGGGGGGGGTGCCAGCCACGTTCTCCTATGCCCCGCCCCTTCCTGGCCCCTGCGGTCGGCCACGCCCGGGAACTGCCGCAACGCGAGGGGAAGGAGTGGGTCTGGGGGTGTCAAGTGAAGGGGTCGCGGGGGACAGCGCCTGTGAGACCGGAATGGAGGCCTCCGGTGCTCACGCGGCGCCCAGAAGGTTCGGGGAGGCAGAAGGGACGGTCCTCCTTGCGTCCTTCCGCGCTGCTCGGCCCCTCGCCTCCCGAAAGAGGCCCGAACCTCGGCCTGGACGGGGCCTTCAGGGCCCACGCGCGCTCGCATCCCCGCACGCACACTCGCCAGGGGCGGCCCGGGGGCGGGAAGTGCCCTTAATGGGGGGAAAGCAGGCGAGTGCACGGTGGCCTTTGAGGAGCGCCTTGGCTCGGCGGGGTGGGAGAGGGGAAGGAGGAGGAACCGGGAGCGGCCCTTCCAGACGCGAGCCCACCCGGCGGGCGCCCCTCTCCGCCTGCGCCCCCGGGAGCGCGGGACCGTAGGTGAGGGACCAGCAGGAGCTCGCGTGGAGCCCTCCTTGTCTCTCCCGACACCCCGGGCCTCCCAGCTCCCCATTCCCTGGGGGCTGGAGGGCCCATCCCCGCGGGGCGCGGCCGCGCTGACCGCGTGCCCCTCCGAGGGGCGGCCGCCCGGTCTGGGCCTCGCGTGTCTACACACAAACACAGCGTTCCTCCGAATGACATCCGCTCCCTCGCCCTCTCCCCCACCCCTCTTTCTTTCTTTTCATCATCAGCAAATAAAGATTAGCTGGGAAGATTATAGAAAGCGCTCTCAGGCTGGCGCTGATCTTTATTCCAGAGGCTTTGTGATGATATTGATGGTGATGGTGGTCAACTGGACAGTTTGATTTTTGTGTTTGGAGCTAGTTATAAAGAATCAATATTATATCAAGGGGTAACTTTCGTGATAAAGGACTTTAACCACTCCGGCTATTCATCATAAGTCTGTAGCAAGCAGATAGGTCAAAAGAAATTATATTGCACTAAAGAGTTAGTCTTCTTATCTCTCCCATACCAGGGGAATAGGGACAAACCGATCGATACCTTAGCTGCTGTACACCTCTTGCGATTATCAATAGCTGATTTCGCCTTTTGAGGCCTGCATCTAATAATGCAAGCTAATAATAATCGTTTGAGCCTCCCTATAGGCAACGGAGTCAAAGTTTTAGCTGGCCGGCATTATTTATGTAATCATACATGCGGAGGACCCTGCCTGGGTCTACAGGCAGCCCAGATACACAGTCCAAAAGGGCACAAGAAAGGGACTTCCACGTCAAGGGTAAAGACAACCGCCTATGTGACATAAAAAGCCACGGAAAAGCCTGTGATGCCTACACATGAACTTGTAGGCCATCCTGGAATGGGCATGCAGGGCGGCTGCACAGACCTCTGTGTCTCCTACCTATTAAAAATATTTCGACGTATTTATCTCAATAGCTTGGAAAGCCAAGGGGGCGCCAGCAGGAGGGGTGTGGCATGTGGGCAGGGCAGCTGGCTATGCGTTGGTTTATTAAGTAGAGCGTTTTACTTTTATGGGGGGAGTTGCCTTCACGTGGGAAGACAAGGAGCTTGGAAAAAACGTAAATATGATTTTTGGCTACATGTTTTCTAGCCCCCCCCCCCGCCCCACGTAATAGAAAAGCAACATCTTTATAATTGGCACTTGACATGCTGTTTGCGTTGGGCTGTGGCACACCACGCACAGATTTCCTGTTGATGGAAACATTTATCATCCTGATTGCCCCAGAGTGGCAGGTGGCGTTATCAATTACCTCTTCTTACCAATAATAATATTAGTATGGTAATATCTCTGCTCAAGTGAGAACCAATTAGCGGTCACTTGTCACAGCATTAGAGACACAAAATCATGCTGCATTTAACAGTAAGAACCCAAAACAAAATTTGGGGAGGGAGAGATAAGGCCAGTGAGAAGAAAGGAACTCTAGTTTGGGAGGAAAAAAATAGACGGAGACAGAAAAGAAAGCCCTAATATTTAAATTCTCCTTTTGTATTAAGGGCTAGGGAAATATGCACACTGTAAATAAAGTGTCAGAAGCACCTTATGTAAAACGGTCTTTTGTGGATGGAGAGCCAGGTAGCAGCAGAGTAAACTGGGACGTTTAAAATAGCACCAACTCTTCACCCTCCCCTTGTCAAATCAATCTTACAGACAGGCTTTCTGTTTTATCTGAATAAGTGATACAAATTACATCAAAGACCTAATTATATGTTCCACTAATGTAAAATATACAGTATTAATTTGTAAATAATATTATTAAGCAGACAAAATAATAACGTGTCGCCTCTTAAGATGAAAACAACATTGCAAGAGGAAAGACAATTAACAAATTAGATTTAATTACAGGGAAGAAAAGCAACTTCTGTTTTTTCAGTAGTGTTTAGGTATTACAATATTTTAATAGACAGCGGTCATGTGACGGTAAGTGTGTGCGCGCCGCGTGTGAGTCGGTGTCTGCACCTCTGGTGCACATACCGCGGATGCCTTTAATCTGGGTGCCACTGGAGGACCCATCCTGTCCCTCGTCCGTGACAATATTCCGTTGACATGTTGTCACCTCGCAATAAATCTATTGTGACTCAAGCTTAAGATGCATATGCTTCCATAAAATTTGTTGCACCAAATAAAAGCAATCAAAAGTTTCAGAACCCAGTGAAGGGGGGCGAGAAGGGTGAACAGGTAAGTCAGGAGGTAACCCGCCTTTTGTTTTCATGCTTTACTTTTTTTTTTTTTTGATCTTGTTTACCCGGGCCAGTTTTTAAAGGGTGCGCCACACGATTTACTGATCTGCAGCATTTCTTCAGTGGGGCAGGTCCCAGGTTCTCGGCCTTCCTGACCCTTTCACCCAAGTGTGCTCCACGTTCTCAACGAAATCCCAGCGCCGCGCTCGCAGAGGGCGCCGGGAAGGCTGCACCTTCCCTAGCCGCTCCACCCGCGCCTGACGGGAACCGCGCTCACGCGGGGCAGCGCGTCGGGACCTCAAGTCCTGCGTTCCTGCCGCTCACCGAGCGCGATCTGCTGCGTCCACCGCCGCCCAGGGCTGGAAAGTACGGCCTGACCCGCAGGGCACCTACGCAATCTGAAGGCCGCTCCTTCAGATGAAGGGCCGGGTCTCGGATCCGCCTTCACTGGAGGGACTTGGGGTCCTTCCCAGGACCTCACCTCGGAGAAAATGCAAAGCAGTCGACGGATTAAACAGTTGCGTTTGCAAGTCCCAGAAAGATCTAGGGAAACCGTACCAGTGTGTTGGAGACGAGGTGGGGGGTGGGGAGAGGCGGGCCGGTGGCCTTAGGAACAAAAAAGGTGGGGATCGGCACGCACAGAGGCCCGAAGAGGAGGAGGCGGTGCGGCGGGGCTGCGAGCTGCGGAGGCGCCGGGCTCCGGCTTCCTCTCAAAGGCTTCGGATGCCGCGGAAACCTACATTTGCTTCTTCTGCCCAAAGTCCGATTTTAAAAAGGAAGGAAAAGAGAGAATTACA